>JAHXMQ010012338.1:83257584-83341411 GCA_020466415.1 Ammodramus savannarum pratensis | reverse complement strand
CAATTGTATGCATGTATTCATGTATGCATGTTTGGACCTTCCAAATTTTGTCATTTTCTAACTCTTCAGTGTGTGAAAGAAGGACCTCAGTGTGGATCTATTTTGATAAAGGCTCCCTCTGTCTGTGTTATGTATAGACACAAGAGGATCTCAGGATTGTAGATGATGAGGATAGGACTCTGAGAAAAGACTATTGCTTTAGAATTCTCAGCGCTAAAGGCACAAAATCAAGAAACAATACTTGAAACAATAAAGGATATCTTCATGCTGTGTGTGCTGTGGTTCTTGTTATTTTGGCCTTGCTTGATAAGAAATAACAAACATTCCAGAGGAAAATATAGTATTATATACTGTATTAAAATAACTCACAGGCCTTTAAGTTCATATTGAGCCAAATACTGGATCATGCATTAATATATTAATGTAATTAATTTTCAAAATCTGGACCCTAAATTTTAGAACACAAGTGGCTAAACAGTAGCATATAAAGACTTGTATTTTTTTTAATAGATCAACAGATATTTTGGTGAAAGGAGTTCAAAAGTAAAATTGCTAAACTTATGAAAAATATTCTTCCTAGAAGTGAGCTGTAAGCAAAGTCATGATATTAAAAGAAATAATTTAGAAAACAGAGAGAGAAAAATAAAGAAAACATAGAGCAAAACCATAGAGTACAATTAAGTACTTTCCAACCATTTTTACTAGAAGTTTAAAAGATTTTTGGTAAGAATTTTAAGTAGGGTTTGCAAGTAAGCTGTCACACTCACATATTTATAATTTAGAATAAAAATATATCCACTTTCTCCTCAGTGGTCCAACAATGATCAAGATATTGACCAATCCCTTGTTACTAACTCATTATTATTATTATTATTATTACTACTACTACTATAACTATTACTATTATTATTGCTATTACTATTACTATTACTATTTTATTATACTAAAAGTCGATAAGCAGCAGTCTTTCACAATAAAACTTTAACACTTCTGTCTTTTGAGAAAGTGTTCAGAATACATAGGTCTGAACATGGGCAACTGGGATACTTTTACTGCTTTCATCTTTAAATATTCATGACAAGAGAGAAAACCTGTGTACAAAGAGGAAAGAAAAGAAGAGGAAACATATTATATTTATTAGACTGTCTTGCTTCATTTCTCTCTCTTTTTACTGTGCTGTGGGATCTCTGGTTGCAGTCTGATGCCTTGTCATATTTTAGTAGACCAAGGTTTCTAACTCAGTATTCTCATCTTTAAAGCTGTCATCAGGTGATATAATATTTTCAGAACTTCATTAGATTTTTCCAGGCTTGGTGAAGTGTCATTTTTATTTTTTAAAGACAGTGATTAAGAAAAATCATTGATTAAAAAAAATCACTTAAGCTCCTACATAAATTTTTGTTTAATAGGACACATATATACTGTATTTTCAAATCATTAATCCTGCAGCCACTTAAATTGAAGCAACATTAATGTTCCAGGTTATTTCTCTGACAGCCAATCAAAGTTATGGTTGCACTTCTCAGGGTGAGACTTTTCCCTGATCCACAGGTGTCGAACAGTGGTAACAAATGTGGGTGTTTTGTAATCTCTTCAAATAAATATTTTATTCAATCTACATGGACATTATAATTTTGATGGTATTCTTTACTGCAGTATTTTTTAACAGCACTGTCCATTTATTATAGGTCTTTGCTCTATTTAGACATTCTATTCTGACTATGATTCAAGTTGTCTGTTCTGTTTTTTAAGAGCCACAACTTTGGATGAGTCAAATGAAAAGATGATTTTCACATCCCTAAATGTGAATTCTACCAACATCAATCCTAAAATACAGCTAGATCATATCTTTAGCCCTAAACCCTTGAGCTAGAATACAACTGTAGAAAAAATAAGTAAAGTGATAGTTTCAAAAATTACTATTAAATAAGTCTATAAAATACTTAGCTGACCTTAAAATTAAGGCACCAAATTGAGTACACTACTCAAAGTAAAAGGGTAAATTTTTTTTCCCTGCCCCTGTTGTGAATTCCTAAGCAATGAAACGAAAGCAAATAAATACTAGTGGAAACAGTCCTTATAAAGGTGAAATTACTTTAATTTAAAGATAAACATTTAAGAATTTGAGAAAGGTTATTCAGTCAATGAATAATTGAAGAATTTATTACCTTAAAAGTGGAATAGGTAGACTTTCCGTATTGTTTCCAGACTTCTTATTATCATTTTGGTTACAACCTTTAGAAAATGGCATTATTGACTCCCAAGAATGTCCACTTCAAGTTAACAGTTTCTTTTATCATAAGAAATAGTACTTTAGAGAACTATTGGAATAAAATGGCCATACTTTAAAATGAGCTGCTGAAGAAATTGGTATAGCTGTTGTTGGCAAAAGTACCATTTGTGCTGACATTGTGTGGAACATTCATACAGCTGTGAAAGATCCTGCAGCTTGCTTAATTAAGTGGGGAACATTATGATCATTTTTAGTTCACAGTGCAGAACTGCAGAATTCTCATACAGGCAGTGTGGTATGTCTCTCATTAAACATCTACTGGAAGAGACATACTGAATTTTATGGTGGTTTCTGACTTATGAGAAGCATTTTTAAATCTCCTGTAAGTACGTGTACAGAACACACTGGTACAAAATATGCCACTTAAAACTATTCAATGAGTCCCTCTTCAGTACCATCAAATAAATCCAATGTGTTATAAAAAATTGTCACTGGACTGGAAGATTTAGAAATTAGGACGTGTACTGTGAGTTAAAATGTGTAAATTTGAATTTTTCAGGATTTTTTTTTTCCTAAATTGCATTACATCTGTTACTTGCCCTGAGTTCTTCTAGTCCTCTATATTATCCCTATAACTACTTGGCAATTAAATATTTACAGTATTTTACAGGACTTTTTTTTTTAATTCCTTTTTTTTAAAGTTTCTAGTTATAGTTTAAGTTTCTAGTGTATAAGTAAAACAGCCTTTAGAAAACAAAGTTCTTTATGGCCAGTAAATAATTTTAAAACTTTTTCAAATATTATTTTGTGATCCATTCCTACCATTTCAGACATACAGATGTATGTTTGATACATATGGCAGTATGTTCAAAGAGTCATCTGGTAAAAAATCCTACTTGTCTCAATCCTGTAGCACCTACACCAACAATACACTATAAGTATTGGTTTCAGTGAGCAAAATCTCCTCTATTTATTTTTCCATTATTTGAACACATTAAAAAAAATGTCCTTAGCAGAACTGGAAAATGATTGTAAAAATGTTTTCCTATTACAAAAAAAAACAAAAAAACAAACACAAAAGAAAGCCAAGGTGTTTTTTCATTACAATGTCAATTATGTAAATCCAAGTGTATCCAAGTACTTTTACAATCTGTACTTCAATTGTGACTGTCAGTTGGATAATATTAGTTTTTTGTTGGAAATACT
This sequence comes from Ammodramus savannarum pratensis, assembly GCA_020466415.1. Taxonomy (NCBI): domain Eukaryota; kingdom Metazoa; phylum Chordata; class Aves; order Passeriformes; family Passerellidae; genus Ammodramus; species Ammodramus savannarum. Next base: position 83,337,972 of record JAHXMQ010012338.1, on the reverse strand, counting down.
TTCTTGGTAATATCTTCAGGGCATGGAAATTTTCCTCAATTGTCTTTTATTAAAAAAAACCTTTGTTATACTCTGCTGTAAAACATAAATTATGAAATGAGGTATATGACCTTACAGCAGTATTTTTGACTGTGGCTCATTTCTTATTAAGACATACCTAAGCAATTGTCAATCCTTCACCCTTCTGCAGCTAATGTATTTAAAAGGAGCAGAGTTTCTGCTCTCTTATGTTTACTGTGTTTTACAAGTCTTATTATAATACAGAGAGTCTTCTGAAAACTTGAATAATGTCCTTCTTGAAACACACCTTTTCTATTCCTGTTACAGAAGTTACATTTAGATTGACAAATTAAATGGCACTGAGACTTATTGTTGTGGGACAGCCTGAATTAATTCTGTTAAACACATTCCAAAACAGGGTGGATTTACACAAATGTCTTTTGGGATAATGTTTCTCACTCTAAGCCAATTCTAAACTCATGGAAAATATTGACTGGGAGAATTGGACTAAGCAAAATCCCTGACAGACACTCTTCTAACCTTTGAAGAGTGTGTGTATGCTTAAGTTCCCTGGGCAACATTCCCTGTCAATGTTTATCAGAGATGTCTGATGGCATAAGTGAACAGGTTGGCATTTTCAAACACAAAATTAAAGTGAGGCACAGAGCTTTGAAGATTAGTCTGTTGTCAGTTGGTTTAAATAAGACAGCAGATTTTCTCTTAGGAGAAGCAAAAATAGTTTTGGCAGTATAGTTAAAAGCTTATGATTTTTGTTTTTTTTTCTGAGAGGCTGCACAATAAAAAGTAAAAAAGTAAAGCAAACTTGTCACAAAAAAAAAAAACAAAAACAAAAAAAAAACAAAAAAAATAAAAAACAAACAAACAAAAAAAAAAAACCAAAAAAATTTATGTTTCCAGGTTGGCAGTAGCTGAACACAAGCATCAGGGGCCTGGAGAGGAAAGGAAGAACCTCCAGCTGAAGTGCAAGACAGGCTCTGTGTGGGAGAAGAGAGGTAGCATGAGTATTTTTAGGTTTATAACAACACTTGTGCTGTTTAAAGAAGGATATCAAAATGGCAAAAATAGTAACACAATAGGGATGAGTTCCCATTGTCTGGTTCAAATAAAATTCTTCTTACAGTTATATCTCATTAAGAATACTGATTAAAGGTGTGCTGGTGGGAAGCACCAGTAAAACTTGCAGTTCTTGTGTTTGTGCTCTTCAAAAAAGTTGAGAGAGGTGTGACTGTACTGTGCTTCAATCAGACCTGGTTTAATCTGGAATGTTACTTGCCCATCCCACTGTGCACTGATGACATGGATCTTCCAGTCTGTTACTTCCCAGTAGGATGCTTGTTTGGAAAGCTGGTCATGGATATAAGGACGAGCAGCACAGTGCTCTGGTAATGGCACACACTAGACACAAGTGGGGCAGCTTTCAAGGGCTTTCTAATGCAGTTTACATAGATTAACAGAAAACACTAAGATGTGTCTTGAGATACACAGAGTTTTGTAGAGATGGGACACAGGATTCAATTTCCCCTAAAGCACAAAATAATTTTCAGTATTCCTCTCAGGACAGAGGGAAGGTGTCAGTGTGCTAGACAGACAACATCTACATACAAAATTTCAGATAAAAACGTCACTTTTTTACAAAATAAGGTTTCAGAAAAGAAAAATATGGAAACAATATTATAGTTTTAAATAATTCTAGAAAGACAAATAAACCCTACACTTAAATATTTTACTTCTACTATTAACAAGGCGCAATTATTTAAAACCGTTAAAAGAACAGGCTGTCACTTAAGTAATACAGAAGTTCTATTTCCCTGTACCACTTAATTAGGATGTACCTACAAAAGATGTAGGTACTTAATTGAGACGTACCTACCTGTAAACTGAAACACAGAGGATATTAAAATGCTGCAAATAAACCTGCACTAATGTACTTAGCATTTGATTTTGTTACCACAAATGACACTAGTTCAAAGGAAGTGTAATATATAATGGTAATAGCAAAATTAGATATTTAAAAGAAATGTAATATTTAGAGCCATTAACAATAAGTACTTTTTCACATTGAGAATTTTGAATGCTGAGTTATTTACTTGTGCTATTGATCCAGATAGGGATGACTTTCAATTTCTTGTCCCAGGAAGGAACAGGTGAGATCTGGGCATCCAAATGCCTATGGGCAATGAGAGACTGCCTCAGATCTCAGATTTATAAACTTCCCACATATGAAATTGCTTCCTCATCTATGTCTTTCTCCTCTAAACTTATTTTTCCATTCTTTTTGCCATGTTAATATTAAAATTGTGTCTTAGAACAGTTGAAAAATCACTCTGAAATTAAGTAGATACATGATCATCAGGGTTTTATTCTTTATGTTCATTCACTATATGTTTTTACTTAAAATAAAACAGAAACTAGAATTTTTTCTCCATTTCATTCAATTTATCTTTCTATAATATAATTGTTACAGATGAAGTCAACACAAACTGGGATATAATATTTACCATTAATGTTATGGGTTGCATGGATTTATAAAGATGCAGACATTTCATCTGATCGATTGAAAATATTGTTATGCTTTTTTAAATTATAAAATTATTTTACTTTTAATCCAGTTTTATGTCTAAACAGCATCAGCAATGTCTTCCTTCTCTGGCAGAACTATTCTACAACATTGTGAACTGCTTTTTTATCTCTGTAAACATACGTATGCTATACATTAAAAGCTGAATCAAAGTAAAATCAGTAAATATATTTCAACCAGCAAAAGAAAATATCTTAAATTTTAACTGAAATGTTAATATTTCTTCTTTTGAGGTGGAAGCTTTGGATGCCTTCCACCTTCAAGCTTTTTCTGTCATCTTTGCTTTCATCTTCCAAGTGCATAAATTTCTTGTGATGGGAATAGTGATGTACTTGGAATTATATTGTAGGCTAGTCAGTAGGATAGAACAGAACAGAATGCTGACCTATTATGTAGTTAGCTACTCCCTGTAAGCTGTCACACTTTCACTTGGGGGTCCTATGATATTCTAAAAAGTCTTACTTTATTCTTTTTTTTTTTTTTCATTGGCCATTGTTTTTGGTTGTTTTGTTTTGGTTTGGTATTTTTGTGAAATCTTGGAATGAAAAAAATGTTTGCTAACAGAAATTATTTAATCTCCCAAAAATTATCTTTGTCAATCTCTTCTAGATTCCTGATCTCTCATGTTCTGAGTACTTTGTCTGTTGTAATTATGAAGACCAGTTTAAAAAAATTAAAATCAATTCAAATCAATATTTTTATTTGATTAACAATAAAATATTTGCAGTGGATTAACAAGATTCTTTATACAGAGAAAATCATGTCAAATGGCATTTTCAATGGCATGTTCCATTTTAATAGCTTTGAAGCCTTTGATCTTGTTTTCATCTCATTAATAGCTGTGGTATTTGATACAATTTTGTGAGAAATACTGTTAGTAGAAAAAAAGTGTATTTTGATGCCCTTTACATCCTTTCTTTCATTACAAATTAAGACTTTTCAAATACCTTCTTCCTGAAGAAGACAGAATCAGTGTTTGTTTGTTATTATGGGCATTTTGGATGGAGTATTAGCTGTAAAATCCTAATATCACATAAAATAAGACATGACATGTTCTTAAAAGGTCATCAAGACACTGTCATTCCTAAAGGTTACTATTCTATTCCTAAACTAATTTTTGTGTTTGACCTGCCCTATTGAAATCTTCACTGACAGATATTCTTTAGCCTCCTTACATGATATCTTTCCAATATCCACTACCCCTATGTTTGGAAAGTATTTTCAACAGCATGTTTGTATTATAGCTTGTAAATAATCTGATTTAGAGCAGTTCATATTTCTATTGTCAAAAATTTTGTTACCAAGGATAAGGCTGATCTATAATAATCACCCTCCATTTTTGAGTATTACTACTCACTTATACAGCAACTTTTTGTTTTCTGGTAATACCTTTACCCTAGGACAAAATTTACACACCTTCACTGGCCTTTATTTGGCAGTTCACAGTTACCAAATAAGAGATGGGGGTGGGAGGGGGGAAGAACCAAAAAAGAAGAGAAAACAAAAAACCCAAACCAAAACTTCACAACCCATAAGAATGTGTCCCTAAAGGTTTTAGTTAGCACATATCTGAAAATTAGAAGCAATTTACATAGAAAATATATGAGCATGCAGTAGACCAGGAGAAATGTTACTTTACTTCCTGCAGGGAAAGACCAGCAAAAAAAACAAAAACAAACAAAAAAAAAAACCCCAAACCTTGCTAATGGACTTTCTGTTTTATATTTTCATATTCAATACAAATTTCAGGATTGCTGCAGCTTGAATTTTCTCTGCATTTCCAAACAGATACCAGGAAAACACAATTAAAAGGGGTTGGGCAATAACAGTGTCTGTGTTAAAATCAATGGCATTGTCACCTAGCTTTAGGTGACTAACAAGACTTGAAATGGTTTTGTCACAAGTTTATCACCCCCGACAAGAAACTATTTGAGCTTTGAATTTTCTTATCTTTAGATGGCTTAAAAGAAAAATTCTCTGAGTTACAAGCCTTACTGTTCTGTATTGTGAACAGAGAAAACTCCTGCAGAGGACAATTCAAGTAAATTATGTTAGTTGGTTACATCTCAGTGAGACAGAAGCAAAACAAGCTAACAATGCTTATTACTTACATTGGTAGTGTGGATCTCATGTTACCAACATTGGGCGCTGAGACAGACAGGAGTAGGACTGATATCAATGGAATTATAGCAACATATAATATGTCTCCAGTGTAAATTCAATTTTTTTTTTCAGTGTCCCATTGTGAATTCTAGAGCACAACACAGTCATTTTTATAAATCTTAAAAAAAAACCAAACAAACAAACCAAGCCCAAATAAACAAAAATATTCCCAGCAAATTGTATTTCCAAAAAAGTTTCCATAATTTTGGAGTGCCTGCTTCAATATCAGGATGCTTATACTTCCAGATATCTCATTAAGTTCCATCACTTAGATTAAAAACATACCCAAAGGTGGTATGTTATTAATATGTTATCTGAGAAGGAAGGAAAAAAAGAGAAACATGCATAAGGTTTTGTTCTTGCTGAGATTTAACAAGGGTAATATTAGTGCATTTACTCATTTAGTATAAATTTTATTCTGAAAATACATGTTATCTTGTTTACTGATACTTGTAGCATTCTTTAAAGAATATATCCAGTTCAAGTCATAAAACATGACTTTATATGTAAGTAATTATATAGCTCTTCTTGACATTGTTAACTTGTGGTACAAGAAAAAAGTGAGGAGAATGGGTGGCAAATGGATGTTAATTTCTATATTGAAAGTAAGATACATAGGAATTGAAAAGAATTCAATAACAGCTTTATGAAATAAAATAGGTTGAACAGGAACAGGTAGATTAAATACATGGTTTGTTATAAACCGCTGTGATGAATGCACAAGTTGTTTTTAAAGATAAGACAATTTTGGAAAGATTATGATAGATATAGTTACTCAGCTCTAACAAAAGTTCTGAGCTGCAGACTTGAAAAGAAGAAAAATCTGTAGACATCACCAGAACTAGAAATTAGCCTGCTGCTTCCATTAGGGTATATCTGAACTTCAGTTGCAAAAGAAGCAGTTGTATTCCAACAATTTTCTCCAAGGAAAACGAGCTAGTCAAGCACCAAACGAAAGTCAAGAGCAAGCTATCTGTGTGATGTGGAACTGTGATTGGTTTCTTTTCCACTACAAATTACTTTACAAAGGATTTTCTTGGAAACTGAGATCACCTGTGGAGAGAAGGAAAAGAAGATTCACTATGCTACATACAAATTCATTCTAGCTTTGCTATTTAAACCTTTGTACTTTGTGATATAGAAGTACCTTAATCTGCATAAAGTTTTATAACACTATATGTATAATATATATAAATTTATATGCCATATTTTACAATGTTTCAACCTGATAAGGAAGTAATTTAATTTGTTTCATAAGAAATGTACATTTGATTTAGATTTGCAGAATGCCTAATCTTTAAGAAAAATTAAAACAAGAAGGAAGTCTTACACATCAGCATAGGGGGCATCTCCAGACTTTCATAGAAAGAAAGGCTCTCTGTTCTCTTTTTCCCTTCTATCATGAATTTATTCATTTGTTTTGATTAAAAAAAATGTGGCATGAACAACTTAATGAGCTATTTGCCAAAAGCAAAAGGCTAAAGATTTATTACACTCAATGGCTGTTCATGTTTACATGATGTAGAAGAGATCAGTCAGGGGCAAATCTCTAGAGGGTTAGTTTCAAAACTATCATTGAGCTTTAACCTATTTTAGCTATGGCATATACATTATAAAATGCACTGTATGAATAAGCAGTGCTCATGTATACCACATCAACCAGCCCAGAGGCTAAAAAGCCAAAATTGGTGTTTGATGTTTACACATAGACTCAAATAAGAAATGTACTTACTGTACTAATGGGTTTAAACTAAGATTACCTATTAATAAGTCATAATCTCTCATATAGCCTGGGGAGACACTAAACTGCAATGTAAATAATATTTGCTTTACAAATGTAATCACTGATGAATAACAGAAGTGTAGAAGATTAAATATGATGAAACAATATATTGTGTATCTTAAAACCAAGAAGATCTTTGACTTACCTAAAGGACCCAAAACTTAAATTGATTTAATGAGTTTTGGAAGCTAAAACAATTGTGCATTTTATTGAATACACTTAAGATTTCATAGACTTTGTGTACAGTATGTATATGCAGGAAAACAACAATCACTATACTCTGCAAAACTGTTATGTGTCTGTTGTGATTTAATCCCTCTAGGCAGCTAAGCACCACAGAGCTGCTCATTCACCCACCAACAGTGGGATGAGAAAGAGAATGAGAAGTGGAAAAATCCAAAAAACATGTGGGTTGAAAAAACACAAAAAACACGTGGGTTGCACTAAGGTAGTTTATTAGCTAAAAAAAGCTGTGCGTGCATGTAAAGAAAATAAGGAATAAATTCACTCCTTCCCCTCAAAAGTTAACACTGTCCAGGAAAGAAGAGAACCACGCTACGATTACTTGGGAGGACAAATGGCATCTGGAAATCCCAACGCTTTTCTCCTCCCCTGTAACTCTTATTGATGAGCCTGACTTCACATGATACGGAATATCCCTTTGTTCTGTTGGGTCACCCATCTCAGCTCTGTCCCCTCCCAGCTCCTTCTGTACTCCCAGATTCCTCACTGATGAAGCAGTTTGAGGAACAAGATAGGTCTTGATGCTGTATAAGCACTGCTCAGAAGTAGCTAAACCATTGATGTGTCATCAGCATTGTTTTGGTAACAGACCCAAAACACAGCACCACGTGACCTACCATGAAGAAATTTAACTCTATCCCAGTTAAAATAAGAACAGGTTGGAAATATAAAATTAATCAGAAAAATATTATTTCATGTTATTGCGTAGATTCAGAATTCACATAAACATACATACTTCACAGTAACTCTGATGTTGTTGAGCTATCTAAAGTCCACTCTGGCTTGTGTTGCCTTTTTTCCCAACCTGGAAATGAAACTCGAGATAATTTTATTAAGGAGGTAATATAAAAGCAGATATTTATTTGAAGGCCTTCGGGGTAGTTATGGAAAGAAGTTCTCAAAAACCCTGCCCTACAGGGATCAGTACACATTTATAGGTTTTAGGAAATTAGCATAATTGATAAAAACACCAATTAGGAGGACAAATGGTGCAGTTCCCCCCCACCCTGCCCCAGGTCAAGCTCCTTCTCTGGAGCCCCCCCTTTGGCAGTAGCTGTACTTTGTCCATGAGAATGTATCTCCAAGAGTTTTTCTTGACCTTAGTTCTCAAGAAGAACCAAGGTAGCACTGGGGCCTTGTAACCCCCAGGGCTTGGAGCTCTGGAATTTTGTCTTTCTGCCTAAAGAAAGGTATTGGAAAAGTACTGGGAAAACTAGCCACTAATACAATAGACTATGGAGCTACAAATATATGTATGAAGAATATAGAAAATATATCAAAGAAAAAAAGGCGAAACTCAAACTGGCATCCTTTGAAGAGAGATGCTGGTTGAGTTACTGGATTACTAAAACAAATCCAAATCATCTTCTGTTGCAGGTGGCATAGGCTATGCTCAGTATCTCATGGCACAAGTCTCTGCCATCCTGGAATGGTCTATCTTTTCACTGAGGGTTTAGTTTCATTTATTTCAAATCCCCTATTGTCTCTGAGCAGTTTTCCTATTTTGCTTTTCATGTACATGTTCACCTCTCATCTTTATACAGTTCCTTTGAGTATAGTGTTTAGCTTCCTTCTGTCAGCAAGTATAGTCTGTTATGCCAGAGTCTTGAGCACTGTTCTATAGGTCATAAAAATTTCATCTTAAAAGAGATATGGGATGCCACCCAAATTAAACATAGTAATTTTCACCAATTTTCTCAGTTCTGCTTTGGTGCATCTAATTGGCAGAACTTTTTTTTTTTTTTTTTAACTTCTACAGACGTATATTACTTTCATCTATTTGAAGATTGCCTATTTTACTATAATTAATTTTGATGAAAGGATAATAGCAAACTACAGCACAAACTTTCTCTCTTCACTACGTTTTATTCCAAGTTCAGCATTGGTTTAGTACTACAGATTTCAAATATATGTCATCAAAGATGAATCAGGTTTATTATTCTGAGCAGCTGTTTGAGACTGGAAAAATACCACATGACTTACAAAACCAGATCTAGCTGGTTTGGATTGCTAAGCAAATTAGAAAGCAACTTCCATGCATGCATGCAGTGAAGACCAAAAGCCAAAGAGCTCAGTTCAGCTAGCTCTAAGAGTAACTATTAAATCTGCTGATTTAGGCTCTGAGGTGCAATATCAGATTTGCTGTTAAGTTCTGAAAACTTTTGTCTGCATTCCTAAATTTTTCATGCAAACTGGTTTTATCCAATTAGCAGTTTTCAGACCCTAGTCTTCAAGAAGCCAAGGAGGACCCAAGGAACCACCTGCCTGTCAGGCTCAGCTCAATCCCCAGAGAGGTAACAGAGCTCCTTATCCTGAAGGACATCATCAAGCACATGAAATAAAAGAAGGTCATCACGAGTACTCAGCTGTGGTCCACCAAAAGGAAATCATGGCTTACCAACCTGATTGCCTTCTATGATAGGACAACTGGATGAATAGATGATGAGAGAGCACCAGGAGAGACATGGATCTCCTGGAACAGCTCCAGCTGATGCCTATAAAGATAATTAGGGGACTGGAGCATCTCACCCGTGAGGAAAGACTGAAGGAGCTTGTGTTTGTTAGCCCATAGGAGATGACTGATAGGGGACATTATCAGTGTATACAGGGAGGGTGGCAAGAGGAAGGACTCAGGCAGTAAGAGTGGTGACAAGCAACAGGACAAAAGGCAGAAACTGGAGCACATAGAGTTCCACTTTAACGTGAGGACCACTTCTTTAGTGTCAACATGACCATGCACAGGAATAGATTGCCCAGAGAGGTTTTGACGTCTCCCTCACTGAAGATACTAAAAAAAACATCTGGATACAATCCTGTGGAAATGTGTTCTGGGATGACCCTTCTTGAGCAGGGAAATTGGATCAGATGACCCACTGCAGTGCCTCCCAACCTGACTGTCCTGTGATTTTGTGACTCTGTGAATTTGTGATTCTGTGATGTGTTTTCTATCTAAAACTCATTTCAGTTTTGCATATACTGTGTATATAACTATTTTCAATAAGTAGATATCTTTTTGGACCTGTCTACAATACTATCCTAGGTTACAATGTTAATATATGTTCTATTCCTATCCTCAAGAGCTGCTGAAACCAGAAGGAGCATTGTTTCTTCCTTACCTCCAGTTAATGGGCCCATCCATGCCTTTCAACATCACTCAGAGATAACTCCCTCTAGGAGCCATTTCTGTTTAATGGATCCACCACATGACTCACAGAATGACAACAGCCCATAGTGAGATGCACTGCCCAGGAGGGAGGAGCTAATCATCCCCACCTGGATATAATCTGAGATTTGGGAAACAACAAGCAGTCTTTCCTCTGGATTCTCAGAGGAATAGCTGATGTTTCCACTGGATCTTCAGAGGAAGACTACACCCTTTCTACAGGATCCAACAGAACCACATCTGCCACTCCAGGAGGGCTGCAGCCCCCAATCCAACTGGACTGCTCCCAGCACCCTGACCAACAGGGTTGTATTCTGACTTTGTCAGTAGTTTTTCTGTTGTGCTATTGCATGTATTTTGGTTTTCCTTTTCCTAATAAATTATATTTTTTACTTGGAGTCTCTCACTGGTTTTGCTTTCAAACCAGAACAACTATTGAGTAAGTCTCTGGAAAAACTAGAAAGCATTTTCCCACCAGATCTATGGGAACATGCACAAAATTTTCTTATTTTTGTTTAAACGCATAAGCAGTATTAACATTCTAAAAAACAAAACAAAAGCCAACAGCCAAGGGAATATGTCACTGTGATAGTATAAAGTTATCTAGCAGTAATATAACATTAATGATAATTTCCTAGTAAATAACAAATTAGTCAGACAGAAGGAATTAATTATATGGGAAATTTAAATTATGATACTTATTATGTTTTTGAAAGTTGCATTCCTATTATTTTGTCTGAGATATGTAAATATAAATAGAATGTCTGTAAAAGGTAGAAGAAGTAACAGGTCAAATCAAGGGACAGATGTGGGACTGCTTCAGTGTGCTATTATTTCCTCCAAAAGCTGTAGGCTTTAGTAAACTGAAAAAAAGCCTGCCAGACTATATTGATTTGATACTTCAAAAGGTACTGGAGTACATTCAGTGTAAATAAGAAGTCTACCAGAGTATTTGTGGGATGGAATATTGCATTTACTTGATTAAATTTTGTTCAGTGTTACTCCTCCCATAAAATCACTGATTTTGGTTCAGATAAGGGTTAGGCTGATTTAACATCATAAGAAACATCTAAAAGACATTCTTTCTGATATTAGAAGTATATTGAACACATTTTTTGTAAGGTACTGACAAATTTTAAGCTGTAACATAACAGAAATCAAAATATTTTAAAAAAGTAATAATAGATTTCTAGAACCATGCCAGCCTTAGTTTTAGATGCAGTGTCTAGACATGAGAGATTGTCAGTGTCAATAAAACCAGAATGAAAAGTGAATCAATAAAGCTTATGCTTAGCCTCAAGCATTTATTTAAAATATTCTAAGGGGATGGATTTGATCTACACTGAATTTACAACTAAATTTTATAAGGAAACCTATGGTTTCCTTAAATACCTACATATATCTCAACTGCCTAAGGATATGTGCTAGAACATAATTGTCATCCTCCTGGGTAATTTTTTTTTTCCTGTTCTGTTCATGAATGATAAATAAGCATCTTTAGATAAATCAGGTACTTACTGCTTAAATGGTATTCCTCTTGAGGGAAAGGAAATACATATATATTCTTAGCTGTAACTACAAGTGTGGTATTTCCTCAAAGAGAAATGAAGACAAATTAAATAAGAGAAACTTTGATAAATTAACCAATTTGATGTTGAAGAGATAGCAGTGAGTGTTAGCAACAACACTTCAAGCTTCCTGGCATGAATTTCAAAATATAGTTCTACTATATCTCTTGGAAGACAAACTGAAAAAAAATAAGAATTATATGTCTGAATTACTCCAGGTTTTGTTCAAAAGACAAAAAAGCATTAAAATTCTTCCATTTTAAATAAAAATATCAGCTGTTTTCCACAGCTAGAACATTAATCTTGCATGTCTGTTTACTCACCTATTTTATTAAATATTCTTTATGCTTTTGAATGCATAAATAAGTAGATAAAACTTCCCCCCACAGGATTTCTTGCAATCTAATAAGGTTACCTGGAATTACAGATGCCTGGTACAACAAATAATGTATGTGTATAGAAATGTTAATAACTGTTGGATTTTCCTTTGATTGGCTTGTATATGCGTAGACTTACATGTGTGAATTAAGACCTTTCTGTGTGCCAGAAGGCCTTACAGTTATTGTAAGATTTTTCTGTTACCCTTGTTTGCACAATATAAACTCTTCAAGGGAATGCAGTGGTTTAGCTTTAGAACATTGAGAATGTGCTACAGCTAAGGTACTGACTGCTTAAGGTTACTCAGACACTGCTTTACAATTTTGGCATACTGTTAGAAAAAATTGAATGTCATTTTACTGTCAGGGTTGCTGAACCACCAAAAAGGAAAAAAAAAATACTCAAATTAGACTAAACTAGTTTGCAGATACCTTCCTAATAATGCTTAAAACTGTAAACACCTATATGAATGCTTGTAAGACAGAAATGGTGCAGAAGAAGAAAGCAGAAAGAAAATCTGCTTATTCTATTTACAGGAAGTCCTTAGCAGATATCTCCCAGTCTGTCTTGTTTTAATGGCCTGTTGTGTGTTCTTTCTGATGAGGTAATAATTGGGGTTTCTTCTTACATCATCCAGCTTGAACTGTTTTTAATGTACATCAATACAGACACTCTGAAAAGCTGATGTCACAGAATACACTCAGGATCGCTTCTCAGAATGCACATTAAAGTAGAACTGAATCTTAAATCATATCCTTTCTCCCACTATTTTTGGAAGAGTTTGTAATTTCCTCCAGTGTATATCTTTGAGTTCTTCTAGATGGCCACAAAAATGTAGTCTTTGATCTAAAATCTCCTCCATTCTTGTTGTGCTACAAAGTAGATGTTGATTAACATTTTTTGTCAGAACTGGAAGTGCAGTCACTGGCACTTAAGTAAGTAACAAGCCTGCATGTCAATGCAGTATAAACTATTTTTTTTCCCTTTTGGTGATTGCTTGTTGTGTTTCAGTATTAAATGTGTCTTGCACCAAACTGTGCATTACACTGTAGAAGTACTAAATAATTTAAATGTTCATAACTAGTTTCTGAATAGGTATGTTTCTATTACTCAGTAAAATCAGTTCTGGGACTACTCTTTGGTCATAAATTAAATGGCACATTCTAGCCACATTTATACTATAAAAGCTTGGCCATGGGTCTTTCCTGTGGCTTTGTTGTGGCTCTCCAGTTTTAAAATGCATCAACAGCACTGAGGAAAACAGTGGTATCTTGAGTGGAGTACAGAAAACTGTAAATTTTCTCTTACAGTAACATCGATCCAGCATCTCATAGGCAGGTCTTGGGCAATAAAAGCAGCACAATAGCAATCCCTACGTTACCTAAAAGTGCAAAAGATGTACTGGACCCTTTCTTCACAGTTTCAGTTCCAAGAAATAGGAAATATGATTGCTGCAAATCTACTCTTCTCTCATTAAGACTAAATGAGGAACCCTCCCTTAATACCCGTCTCCCTCCTTTTTCCCAAGCTTCTTTTTCCTTGATCTGCCTCAGTCCTTCCCTTTCCGTGTCTTTATGGTTTGTCCAAAACATCCCATAAGTTTACAATATCCCCACAATGTCCTGAAACATTTTTTCTGTAAATTTCTACACAATTCTCAAGTGTTCTTACTCCTGTATACCATAAATCTCAAGTCCTCATGAGCAATGAACCTCTAGTCTGCAAAGAGTTCAGTGAAGAGAATCTTTTTGGTTGACTACTGCTGTGTGGACTCACATCAGGGACAATAATCTTGTTCACCTTTGTTAGGCTTAGACCAGCTGGTTCCACATGGTCCATTTGCCTTGATTAGATTACTAAATTTTCTCCACCTGCCATTGTTTATCTGACCTTTACTGGATCTTTGTATTTTTTTCCCTTAGCAATGTAACCTAATACTATTTTTCTAAGGATTAAACCTAATCTATAATAATCCGTCTGTTTAACTAAAGAAAATTAAACCAGCCAGCCAAAAAGCAAACAAAAGAAAATCTTTTGAAAGAAAGTCCTCAACACAGAAAAAACCTCTGAGGAATAAAGATATCCACAAACCCTAGAAGCTGTCTTTTCATGTTCCTATTAGGTTTGGCAGACTAGGTGTAACGCGCTGTTCCAGGCCCTAAATCACTCAGTCTTTAGGTGTTGAGGTTTACAACCTTGACATGGATCCAAAGGGGAAGCTAATAACACAGACTTTTCTCATCTGTATTCTGCAAATTTTGGGAATTGTCCATCTGAGGTGCAAGACTTTATTAACTAAACACAGATATTTAATTTAGGATGTGATGAGCTGTGCTGTGAAAGACAATATAATGCATATCATCCTAAAGCAAATGTTCATATTTATTTGGAAGATTTTTTTTTCCCAAGAGGGCCACTTCCTCTTTACTGACTGAAAACAGAGCCAAATGCAAATTAGCAGCTGAAATTTAGATTTCTAGCACTAGTTCAGATGCTATGCAGCATCTGAGAATATTGTAAGCTCTATAAAAAAATATCAATAGGGAATGCAGGGAGGCATCAAATACTAACAAGGCATTCAAGAAGCTGTCAAAGGGCACTTTCTACACAAATTTGCACACTGTTTTTTCTTTTGGATAGCCTCCAAGTGCAGCATAATAGCAGTTTTGACGGAGTTCTGTGGAGAGGGAGTCTAACTGACTAAGCTGCAGCTCTGCTGAGACAGACCTTGGTGGACAGTAAGTTAAACAGAAGGAGATGATGTGCCTTAGGGGTCATGAAGGAGCAGCAAACCAGCCTGCATGAGGAGGGAAGCGAGTATTCCTCCTTACCTGGCACTCATTAGCTGCATCAAGAATACCAAATCTAGCTTTGAGCTTACCAGTGCATGAAGGCAGCTGATTGCCTGGAGTGAGTTCACTGGAGAGCCACGCGTACAGTCAGGGTCTGGAGCATTTGCACCATGAGGAAATGCTAATGTACAGGACCTTGTTTAAACTGGAGAAGAGAAGGCTGTGAGAGAGATAAAGAGTGGCTTCCCAATGTCTAAAGGGAGGTTACTGGCAATGTGAGGCTCTTTTTACTAAAATGAGTAGTAAGAGAGCAAGAGGCAGTGGCCACAAATTGAAAGAGGAGGTTGTGTTGGAGAATTTTCTTCAAACATGGCTTATAGAAAGAGGCCATGAAAATATACAGCTGATTGAAAAGTAAAAGGCAGCTGTAAGCAGCAAGTTCTCAGGACCGTTCCTGTAAACAGCAAAGTTCCCAGGCCCGTTCTCAGGCTTAATTTTTAATAATAAGTAAATACCTTATCCTTGGATAGTTATGGGAAAGAAGGATGACAAACATGGAGGCCTTGAGAACAGTCAATAACAGGATGAGAAAAATAAGTTTTGGTCCAAACAAGAAACCACAGGTATTGAAAACAAGAGGAGGGGTTGGTGTGTAATCTATAGCCAATAATGAGCTCAGGTTTTGCAATATGTATGAGCTTAATTAACACGATTATAAAAATGTGCATGTTGGATCAATAAATCGGAGCTTGGTGCTGATCAATTAGGATGGGTCGGCTCCCTTCGCTTCCTCAAGGTTGTGACTTGGTATAATGAAAAAGAAATCTGTGTGACAATAATGAAGAACTTGATAAAGGAGGAGCGTGGGGGTGAGGCAGAGAAATGTTTTAAATATTGATTTATATTATTTGATATAATTTGGATTAATTTTCCTTTACTTAAATGTGTTTTGCCTATGACAGTAATTGGTAAGTATTCTCCCTGTCTTTATCTTAACTTAAAAGCTTTTAATCTTGTTTTCTCCCCCTGTCCTTTTGAGGAGGGGGAATAATTAAAATGACTGGGTGGGATTCTGGGAAATGTAAAAGGCTAAGCTCCCACATTAAATTACATAAATAGAATATAGAAGCCTATTTCCCTATTCCTACTTATCAATATATAAGGTGCTTTGATATACTGAGTAATTAACAAAACCCAGAATAACAGGGAAGAAACAAACCACATCCGTCACCAAAGAGTATAGATGAGCTTTTCTGTATCTTAGGCACATGCATTCATTCTTGTTTGTGTTTCATGGGCTCTAAGGCTATTTTAAACATATTTAAACTAACTTCAATACATTACTCCCAAAATATTTGTATTTAATTTTATCCTCTTTATATTTCAGTTGGGAGAATTTAGGACAAATTCTGTCTTTTCTTCAGACGAACTATCTATATTTTCTAAAAATACTTCAGTCCCTGAAAACAAAAAAATAAGTGCTTTATTGGGATGATGTTATTCTGAAAAGCTGCCAATATTTAAACTATATATATTGGAGGAAAATAGACTTTAACCTTACTGGATGGCCAGCCTATAAAATTTTTAGTAGTAACTGCATTGCATATTAGGAGCATAATCACTTCCATCACTACTGTTATGTGAACAATTTGAAAATAATAATACTGGCAAGAAATAAGCACTGTGAGTAGTGCACTGTGAATAGTTTGGGTACAGGGAATCCTTATTGGTAAGAGGTAGATTCCCTAGGTTTTTTTTCAAATTTTCAACTAGGAGCAGTTGATACTGCTCATTACTTCAGGTAATGTGACTTAAACTCTGTATGTCAGTGGCTCTATTTTGTGTAGTTCTTTGTGCTAACTCATCACAAAATAGGACTTATGACGGACTGTCCAAAACTATAGAGAATTCTGGGTATGTTCAGTGAAATAATTTTCCCTCTGAGAGAATTGTACAGGACAAAATAAGCAAAAAGTCTATAACAATAAGCAAAAAAATTGAGGTTAATGCTACTGGAAATTTTGCTAGTGGAAAGAACTTAATGAGTTTTTCAATCTCAGCATAAAAATCTTCAAATAGTGGATAGTAAGAAATAGATTCAAATCAGCAAAATTTTAATGATAGAACATATATCATGAACATAATGAGATATGGTCACTCAGTGGGAGGGAAGTTCAATTCCACCAGTATTTGTAGGGAATGACAGATCTCAACTTGAGCATTTAACAGGCAACTGGGAAGAGTTCTGAGTTTGCCCACCCAAGTGTGACACTTAAAAAAGTTTCCTGGCTTTAAGACATTGTGCTTGTGCCCTGTTGTCAGTGGGAAGGAATCACTGAAGTGGAGTGAATGCACTGTCTCTTTTTTTTTTTTTTTTAATGGTTATCAAGAAAAAATAACCTAAGTGCTGAATAAAACTCGATGCAGCTATCTCCTCTCACTGATCACAAAGAAACACGAGAGGGTATTTTAAATTAGACACACTGTATTATGCTGTGGAAATAAGATGGCATGCTGGAAAAAATGAAGAGATTAAGTAAAGGAGAGGGTGAAGATGACTGCAATTTTCCATACTTTAATTTCCTATTATTGAAACCACTTTGAAGGCTATTTTCTATTAAGAGAAGAAAAAAGTTAGGTAAAAGGAGCACTGCATAGCTGAAGTTTTATGGTGGAGTCTTACTTCCTTTCACAATTCCGTTGACAGAAGAACTGTACTTAATTTAAGTGATAAGAAGATTTTACAAAATATAAACTTAGGAGTGGCATGGCATCATAGTTAATTTAAAATTGCAGTGTGCAGAATAAATTGACCTGGATATTAAAATATTTTAGTCACAAATATATGCAATTTTATGAAGCACACGACACACTTATTCAATAGGAGATACAACATGGCCCATGTGGTAGAGGCTTTATCCATGCTTTTTGTGGTGCTGGGCTAGGATCTGACTTCTTTGAAAGACCTTGGGAACCCTGGTTACAGGACTGGGATCCCAGTTTTGTGAGTGTCCTGTTCACTGTCAGTCAGTGCCTAACAAACAGGTGTCACTAATGGCTTCCTCTGGAACATTCTGGACATGCTCAAAACTTTCACAATGATTGATATGTTTGCATCTTTCATAGCAACCAGTGCTTTGCAGTGTGTTTATGTGCAAGGCACTCCCCCATCATTATGACTAAACTGTGCCCTTGTCCTGTAGGTCTAACTAAAATTATGCTCACAGCACTGTCAACCAGACCTATTTTATGCCATCTGCACACAGTGTGTGAGTGAGGAATACTAAGCAGAACAACTATTTGTAAATACACATCACATGAAAAGAAAACTACAGATTTTCTAGTTTAATTTAATCTCAGTATAATACAAAATTTTGGAACAAATTATTAAAGAATGACTACCTGCAAACTAACATTTTAATAGAAAATGTAATGTCACTTAGTATCTATTTATAGAGCGGAAAAAAAAAATCCTGATATTTGATGAAAAAATTAAGCAAAAAGAGGACAAGTAATTCTAATAATTAAGAATATTAGACTCAAAAAATATTATATTAACTATTAATTACTATTTCTTTTACCATAAAAATTCTGGATTTAGAATACTAACCAATGGCAGATCATGAAAGGGTATTAGTGGTTGTCTTTCTTTCACCATGATAATAGAAAATATAAAGATACTTTAATTTGAGACAGAGAAGCATGAGTATTCCTTAAAAAGAAAGTAGGGATTTAAAAAAAATAGCAAAAACTCTGCACATTTTTTTTTAATGACACTTTTCAATAAAAGAGAAACTTAATTTGGAGAAAAGATAGAATATTTTAAAGTAATATGTAGGTATACATATATCATTTCATTGGAAAAGGCCAAACCACTCAAAGTACTTATCTTGGAAAAATAAAGGAGGAGGCTTCTGATTAGTACACACAGATTTTTGGGGTTACCCAGTGCAGGGTCAGGAGTTGTGAACCTTGTGGGTCTCTTTGAACTCGGAATATTCTATGATTTCATGAAATTTCTCAGAAATTTTTCTGACTCCACTCTAATTAGTGCTGATGACATTCACGGGCAGCATTGTGTCAAAGCCTGGGCTTCGCCGTGCAAGTACGACATGGACTTACTGGAGTTAGTGCATCACAGGCCCACAAAGATAGTTAGGGACTGGAGCATCTTTCATATCAGACAAGATTGAGGGAACAGCTCTTGTTAAGCTTGCAGAAAATAATGTTTAGGGATGGGTGTAACAAAATGTTTAAAAACCTGACGAACAGAGTAGAAAAGAGTGAGTGAGGCTCCTCTTGCTTAGTAGTGCTCACTGACAGAACTAGAGGCAATAATCATAAGGTAGGAAATAAAATTAAATCTGAAGAATAGAGAGTTTTTTAGTGTTTTCTTGTTTTGTTGGTGTTTTTTTAATTGTAAGAGTGGCTGAGCACTGGGACTGGTTATCCAAAGAGGCGGTGGAAGTCTTTGTCCTTGCCGAATCTTAAAACTCAACCAGATATTGTCTTGAATGCTGCTGTAGCTACCCCTGCTTGATCAGAATCTGTTGAACTAGAGAGTCTCAAGAAGTTACTTCCAGATTCAATGATTCTATGAATATGATTTTTTTTGTTACCCATGTACATTTTCTGGGGGAAGAAAAGGAAAAAAGCCCTGTAAGTCAATTAAGTAGCTAGATAGGATCTGCAAATCAAAACTGTGACTTTATGCTGAGGGAAATAAAGACATATAATTTAATCTCTAAATCTTGACTTTTATACTTTACTGAAGTAAAATTAGATCTCTTTCAAAAAATTGGTATAGAATATTGTCACCGAAAACTTCTGAATAGAATGTATAATACTTCCTCTGGAAAAGACCTTTTAAGGATTCACTGCTGGTCAAGTCTTGAAAAGTTACAATGATAGAAACTAGTAGCTATTCAAATGTGTCACTAATGATCATTTCAGGGTGCCACATAAAACCTTCTTGGCAGTAATATGCATTTTAACTCAAACCATACTCAAGCTCATACCTCTTGCATATCCTTTTAAAATATAAACTTGATTTACAACAAAAACAATGTCCTGCAGATTAAGGCAAGACTGTTTGAAAATATTGCAGGATGGTGGAAAAATGCTATAGTTTTGAAATGGTGTCAATGCATGACTTTTGTACCGGATTGACTATTTTAGATCAGTAACAGAGGGAGATAGTAAAAAACAAGAAATAAAGATAATTTGAAAACTTAATGGAGCAAGTAAGGCTAAAGAATGTAGTTTGTTACTATCTTAGTCATAATAATAGATGAAAGCAGCATGAATCTGGCCACAGTAGTTTAATGTCCCAGTTTTTTCAACCAGATACCAAGGCTAGATTTTATTTACTGGACCTGCACTTTTCTTCAAATCAATGTATTCTTACAGTACTGAAGGAAATGAAAATTTGATGTAACTTTCAAATAAGTGAATAATTTCACAGAATCACTCTACTTGTAACTGCAGTTTCTGTGATTGAATTGTATGGCAAAGTTAACATAAGTGCTGTGAGATTAATCTTTTAATTTATGCTACTTTGACGCATACTACAAAATTTGTCAGTGGTAGTTTAAATTGTCTTTCATCCCTCATTTTAAGTACTGTTGCTATCTGACATCTACTTACATGCTGTCAAAAATCATTCTATGTATTTTCTTGTCTGTTTCAATCAATATTAATAAAATAAAAGATCACAAGTGATAATACAATTAAATGATAAATTTAATCATTTGGAAAATGATTTGCAAGAATTTGTTGGAAAAAGGATATTCTACAGTGCTGTGAAACTTGTCACCCTAGGAGCTGGTTTTGGTCTGAAGCTAAGGTATCAAATTGGTACTTCAAGGGAAAATCATTAGCTAACTGCATGGGTTTGAGGTCTGTTTATTATTATGTAGCAATAATCAGTGATAATCCTGGTTTTCTGAAAGAATTTTAGAGGTTTTAAATGTTAAGGGATATCTAATTGTCTTGAATAGATGGTCCAGTCACTAGAAAGAGTTAAATAGCAGTTTGTTAAGACTGAAGAATAATTTCTTGAAGGAGCAGCAAAACTCAATGCAAAATCTATTTCCTCTTGAGTAGTTCTGTGACACAGTGAGTGGAGAATCTGCAGATTTATTTGCTGTAATGCTTGTTGCCATCAGGAATTTAACCCACAGTTTTATGAACATGCAGATTTTCCAGTGCTGATGTGATCACTTGAAACTATAGAGATTTTTGGAAAAGTAAATGACTGCTGATGTATAAATATGCTCTCATATTTGCATATATTAATAAAATTAGGCTTAGAAGAGTGACAATTTAGTTTTGAGCTTTGCAATTGTGTAAAATTTAATATTACACAGTAAGTCCCCAGAGGTTTTGATTCCCACAGTTAATCATTGAGGTCAATATTTTATCATTTATTGTTAGTAAATTTTTTTTTTTTGAGGGATGATTTGGAACAGAGAATCATACAATTACTTTTTTTTTTTTTTTTTTTCTGTGATCACATTATTTGTTGGAATTACAAACTAGGAACTAAGTAGGAAAACATTCTGGGCAGATTAAAAAAAAAGCAAAAATAAGAAAATAATTTAAATTAATTAATAAACTAAAAATTGTGTTACTAATGAGGGAGTAGTTTTCTCAATAACAGCAATGTAACATGGTTAAACAATCTATTATTCATAGAATAAATAGTTTTACCCAGCAAAAATTAATAGTCATTTTAAAATCCATTTTTGTATCCTTGCTACTATGAGGTTTTCACAGTTACCCTGATTTCACCGAGGACAATATTAATTTTTTGTAGTAGCTGAGAGGGAAAGTGGCTGAGGAGGCATGGCCAGGATCCAAATGTAGTTTGTTACCACCTCACGTCATTGCTGGGGGCTAGGGGAAGGGGCTTCTGATAAAAAGGGTGTGGTTTGTGGTTAGGAATAAACTTGTGAGAGGAGCAGTCAAGGCAGTGTGGTGGCAGTCCCAAGCCAGAGAGAGTGGTGGGGTGCCACCAGCTGTGGTCGGGCTGGATCGGGCGCAGCGAGCATTTTATACTTCAGTCACTCTCTTGTACACTTCTGGTTTTAATATCATTACTGTTACTGTATTTTCTTATCTCATTGCTTTTTAAAGTAAATTGTTCATATCTCAGCATGTGATCTTTGCCTTTTGTACCTCCAAAACTACATCCACCCACAGTGGTAAGGGTGAAGGGAAGGAGGAGAGAGAGATAGGCATGTGATTTGGGAGAGTCTCAGTTAGGGACACTGAATTCCTTCATAAACCATGACAAAAATTAATACTAGTTTATATTCAAAACTTTGTTCACATATTGAGCATCTCAGAATGTGGAAATTGTGAGGTTTTAAATTCTAGTATTTTGCTTCAGACCATTATGAAGACAAAGATCAGATCAAAAAAGTAATTAAGACTTATGATTTTTCTGTAGATTTTCTAAGGCCTATTTCTTTCATTATTTGCCTTTGCATGAATAAAATAAAATGAAAACAATACACGTTATTTTGATTTAACACTTAGAAAATTATTTTGTGAGGGGAATATCTTTTTTTCGAAAATGTACTGTAATGTGAAAGAGATATTTGTTATGTGATTTAACTAGTATCAAGTCAAAGAAGGCTGGAAACACTGCAGGAGGAATACTGTAATTATTAAATCCTGCGCCTGCATGGAATTGCAATACATAATACAAAACCCTGAAAATTAAAATGCCTTGAAGAATTTTAATAATCTTCAGCCTACTCTGTGTATGTGTGTGTTTCTAGTATACAGGTTTAGTTCCAATGTTATTTTTTTTTTTAAATCATATTGATAAAAGAAAAGAAACATAACCCAAAGCAGTTGATAAAAAACCACACACTAGATAAATTGATCTGTGAAGCACCTCCAGCCAAAAACTGTTCTAGAGAAGATGACAGAGATTCCTTTATTTTACAATGTGCAACTAAGATCAACATCTGCTACAAACATTCTTGCTGATTTGTGATAACATCAAAGCTAGAAGTAATTTTCTCATGTAGTTCTAGATTTTAGAGAAGTGTGGGGGTTTGGGTATTTTTTAGTGACAGCTTAGTTAGAAAGAAGTATCATGTAAGTAAAGAACTGTTTCCTGTAAGAATTCAATCACAAAATGGGTTCAATCACTGTGACACTGGAAAATTGTCAGATTCACAGGGTTATGATACCCATATTATAAATGTATTTGTTCCAAGTTCTGTTACAGGAGGTCAAAAGAAGAGATTTAAAAGTTTTTCTATGAGTGAACTTTGAACAAGGCATAGATTGTGATGTGTTTTTACTGCATGTGCTAGCACCTTAAATCTTCCATATAAATTACAAACTGTAATGCTAATGCAAGGCTACCTGATTGCAATGCTAACTGAAACTGAAGAATTGTACTTAATCTGCACAAACCCAGTAATTTAGTAATCAACTACATTTTAGCTAAACTTTGAGCTAGAATTAACAGTTTCAATACAGCTTTTAAAGTTTTTTTGCTATATGAAGTTGAACATCATGTCTTTCTTCAGATTGATGTGGTTAAGGAGATTCCTAAAACATGGCTAAGGTTAGATGATGAGGTGAAGATAGCTGGTCAAGAGAAACAATTATCCCTCTGTATTCACCTTGAACATGCTGCGCAGTTCTGGGCCCCAAAATTTAAGGATGTCATGGTAATTGAATATGTTCAGAGGAGAGCAGCAAAGTCTGTGAAAGGGCTGGAAGGAATAGCCCTTCAGGAGTGGGTCAGGACTTTGGAACTGTCTAGTTTGGGGAAAAGGAGGCTGAGCAGGGACCTCATTGCTCTCTACAGCTTCCTGACAAGGCAGGGGAGAGGGAGGTGTTGATCTCTTCTCCCTGGTACCCAGTGATCAGACATGATCAGACACATGGGAATGGTTCAAAGCTGTACCAGGAGAGGTTCAGACAGGACATAAGGAAACCTTTCTTCACTAAGGGGACAGTCAAATCCTAGATCAAGCTTTGTAGAGAGGTGGTTGGTATTAAAAACCTATCAGTGTTTAAGAGACATTTAGAGAATGTCTGTAATAACTTGATTAGCTCTGAATAACTTTAACTTGATCAGCTCTGAAGTGTTCAGGCAGCTGGATTAGGTGATCACTGTAGGTCACTTCCAAATGAAAAAGTCTGTTGTATTCCAAGAAAAGAAATAAGCTGCCGTCAGGACACATCAAGTGCTGCTTAGTGTGGAAGCTTTTGTAGTAGCCAATGTAGACACTGAAGTACTGGGAAAGTATTTGTTGTAATAGAAGTTTATATTTGCTCACCTGAACCATTCCCTAGGTTCCATTTATTATGTTGACCAGATATTCAGTTCAGCTGCCTGTGCACCTACATCCTGTGCTCTCCAATATTTTCTAAGATATCAAAGACATCCACAGAGTATAATTTCATTTTACTAAGGTCACTTCAGATATTTTAGTCAAGAAGATTGCATGCTAGGAGGAAAATACATATATATACACATATCTTTATGTGTAACAATTTCATAAACAATTTTTAATGTATTAGAGAGATATAAATGAGAAACAGAAATTTTATAATATTTATGTAGTAATAAATATGAACAAAAATGCTTATTTCTGCAGCCAAATAATTTTTAAAACTAGGTAAATGAGAATTTTTTATCAGGTTTCACTTTGTACTGTAAAGATATAGCTATCATAATAAAATTAAAGGGTGGTGTTACAACTACTCAATTAATGAAATTCTTTCAAGGAGTTATATTGATTCAATTTATCAACAAAATCGTGAACAATATGCGTGAATGCTAAATTTCAGTGATAAATTGATCTAGTGAAATATGTGTAAAAATTTATTTTCTTTAAACAGCATTTTCTTAGCATCATTTGTTCTTATTTTCAGTAGTTTTCAGTAGATTTCAACACATTTATATTAAGTATCAGTAGTATTTTGCAGAAATAATAGTACATACAAAACGGTCTTTAACACTAAAAAAAATCCATAACTAGCATTGAACATGTAAGTTTCCTACAAAATTGCTGATTTAAAGTATTAGTGTTATAAGCATTGAATGCTGCTGATGGTTGGTTGCAAGTGTTGTTAAAGGAGGGATAGAAAATGCTACAAAGAAGCAAAAAAACATTACAGAATTTGACGATACTCTTGGGTAAATGGAGCATATATTTTCATCTCTCCAGACATAGAAATTTATCTACAACATATAGGACAGAGCTCTGGAGTCACCCCACTCTCTATATATAGTTGTCTTTTACATGGACACATTTTTAAGCAAACTGAATTCCTTATTAAGCAGATGTCTTTTTCTGGTTAGATGAATCGTTTATCAAAAGTTCAGAACAATGAACAATATCCACAGTATAGACCTCTTAAGTTAGTTGTAACTAATTAAATTCTGAGAGTCATCCAAGTGATTAATTAGAGCATTAGTATGCATTAGCCTATAAGAAAATCAGCAAATTTCGAATAATATATTTATCTTTGCAATAACTTCCTGAGCATCTTGTGGCATAAGTGAGACAATTTCTCAGCAGTCCAACTGATATTCATTCTTTTCTTCACTTGATAATTTTCTCTTTTATAGTTTGCCAGTTGACTCATTTTTAAGGTCATAGAATCCTTTTTCATTTTTCCTAAATTCAAACCTCTGAAGTGAACATATTTCTAATTGCCAAAATTATTATAAATAGTATTATGCCCAGAGATATTTCCAGCTATTCCAATCATTAGTTCATTATCAAAATCAAAGACATTTATTCTTTGCATCTCATTGCTTATATTACACTGTGTGCAGTGGTTTAGAGACAGAAAGAACAAATATCTTAAATATATACTTTCATTTGATATTCTTGTCTGATAGTATGTTTCCTTGTAGTGAGGGAAAGTTTTTTGCTTTGGGGAAAAAACCTTTATGAGTTAGAAAAGGACACCTTCTGCAACTAACAGAGCATTAAGAAAGAAGAGTACAAAAGCATTTTGGCAAAGAAATAGCACTGATATATATTTTCTCAGGGAAACATCTTTGTAGTCTGAGAGGTAATTAGGACAACTAACTGTTACTTCAAGGAAAGAACTGGCATTATTTCTAAATAATTGAAGCTAATAAAATCAGCAGTAGGCAACACTCCAGTGAGCTAGGGTTTGGTCAGACTCCTTTTTTTCTCCTAAACTGCAGATGGACCTGAATTTCAAACAAGCTAATTTTTTTTTGTTTTGAGTTTTTGGTGTGGGGTTTTGTTTTGTTTTGGTTTTTTTCGGTGGGGTGGGGTGGTGGTGGTGTTCTTGCCTTGTGCAGCGTTACATAATGGGTCACATGAAAAATTTAAATACACAGTACCATAAGGTAAATGCAATAGTTACATTTCAAAAAATACATACTAATTCTACTGCAAATTTTAATGCTCTCTTCATAAGTAGTGTGCAGGTTCATAAAGAAGGAAGGCTCTCAAAAGAAGAGTAGAAGGCTGACAGAACAAGACTGCCTTTTATAAATTGTCTTTACATTTTGTCCTCTCCCTATTTAGCTGTTATATCTGTGTGATATTCCCAGGCTCAGTGGTTCACAGCCCAATTTTTAACTATCCATCTCGTCTTTGTGAATGCACTTGGATTCTGAACTAGAGATAAAGCACTGAAGAATTAGTTACGAATAGTAAATCTCATAATTTCCCCCCAAAATGCTGTCACTTGTTCAGTTCAATTTTTTCCAATTAAAAAGTAAACAAACCCAAACTTCAAGAAATGTCAGAAATAGATTATTTAAAAATAAATATCTGCAAATGCAGTGGATCAAACTTCAAACACCCTAAAAGGTTTGTAATATTCCCAATAACATTTTTGAGGGAAAAAAACCAAACAAACCCTCACAAAATTGCATTGAAACTCACTGTAAATGTCCACCAGTGAAGTAAATAATTTTAAGCTCCGTTTAAGTAACTAAAGTGTGCTTGATTTTCCTGTATGTCAAATGTTTTGTATTGAATTACACTTTTTTCAGATAAAGTACACTAAATTATCAATCAGATGCTTTCTATTAAAACACAAAATAAATCCATAAAATGTGTGTGTGTGTGTGTGAGTGTGTTCATTTAAATCCCCTGGTATCTGTGAACAGTGTCCATGTCATCAAACAAAATAAAACTGGAAAAGTGATCTGATTTCTTTTTTTTTTTCTACTACATTTTCTCATTTTTAAAACCCTTTAACACAAACTTATTTTTTGAAGAAAAGTAAAGGCTGTGAACTCTGTCATTGTTTCTCATATTGTCAGGCTTCAGAGAACAGTAAGTACAATTTTTTGTGATAGACCGATCAGTTGGAACTCTGATTTTGCCTCCTCATGGCCCCTTGAATTTTTTTTCAAACTACTACAATCACAAGTTAGAATCAAAAGACATATAAATACTAGAGAAAACAGCTCTGTCTCATAGTCTGATCTGCCAAAATTTGGCCTGATTCAATGTTATTTGGCCTGAATAATTACAAAAACCCAAGACAAGACAAACAACCTTTAATGTAGCATAGACTGCTGAAAAAAAGGTAAGCTATAATTACCAGAAGAATGAATAAAAGATAATATTGTTGTAAATATGCAGTTAAAACTACTTGGTTTGCAGTTGCCTTGATAATTTCCAGTTAAGCATCTGAAGAATAACATATTACTATATCAATAGGAACATAATTGTATGTTCATTCTTTATGTAAAATTGTGTTTGTTACAGTGGTGTCTTAATTTCACATTCATTACCGTTGCTTTAGTTTTAGGTCTTGTGTGTACTTTCAAGGATGTTGCCTTACACAGACTCGATAATGATAAAGCTACAGCAAGTACTATCAGTAAAGCAAATATTATTGCCTTTCAATACATAAATACCCTGTATAAATACATTCACAGACTGAGTAATAGATCAATAGACAATAAAGTGATGCTATACTTCCCTGAAATGTAAAATGTCTGTCTAGTTAATGTTTTATTTTAAATTACAAAGTTCATATGAATAAGGTTTCTAAAGAGAAGTTATGAGATGGAATAAAGTAGCGCTTTAGGACCAGTTATTTAGAAAAGGTTTTTGATTAAAATCCTTAAGACATTGATAGGAATAGAAATATATTTTGGTGAAAATCATAGATAGTTGTATTAGACAGTTGAAGTTAAATCATGGCAGTAATTCCTGCATATAATCCCAGCCTGCAATAGTCTGTGTTTTGGAACTAGTTTGGTGGTTTGCTACCATAAAGTTTTCATTAAAGAATTAAAGTCCAGTTTCCTGAACTAGGGAAAATAACATTGATTTTTATACTCTTTAGTAGTCTGACAACATCTGAAGAAAGAACTAATGAAGTAAAATTTCTACAATTACTGTTAAATTGTTAAAGGATTTTGTAAACTGTAATTATTTTCTTGCCTAACATTAAAAGTGTTGTGCTCAAGAGAAATGTTATTGATTGATAAGTGAACAAATTTGTTTTCATTTGAAGGGCAATATATAGGGTCTGAATCTTCTCTTAATTGGTATGAAACTGAAAGGAAGACAATGAAATTAAAGTGATGACACTGTACAACAGAAAGAGGGGATATACACAGGGATATATATATATATGCATATATATCTTGAATATATGTATATCCTTACAAAGACCTGAATCCAGGTCTTTGAAACTGTAAATCTAAGTTATTTTAAGTAGTTGAACTATTTAAATTCTAATTCTAAAAACATGTCTAAATTCTTTGAATACACAGGCTGCCATGTTTTCCTCTTCCCAGCAACAAAAAAAAATAAATTAAAATCTCATTTAAATTCCTTCAAATTGTTAACAAAAAAAAAGGCAAGCTGTTTCTCTTTTTCTCAAAATATTCCTTTTGCCAAGAATAGGAATGGAATGTAAACTCTTTTTTCTTTTAGAATTTTATGTTAACAGCTGAATTTTGATTTATATTTCTTCTTTTAATAGAATTGTCAACTGTAACACAAAGTGGGCAAGTCAGACAAAAGTCAAAGTTTACATTCTAGTCTTTCAGTTTTGATGGATTGTAGCAAATTACATTATTGATTCCTTGAATTAAATATATACAATGAGTAATGTTTAGAAATACATAATTCCTTAATAACAGGATTAGGAATCCAGATTTATTGTCTAAGTGTTCTTAGTATATGATAATCTGAGAAAGAAAGGACATTTTACTTTCCCTAATGGGAAGACATTAATGTCTCACACTAAGCACATATTAACAAAATATAATGACCAAAAGCAGTTATAACTTCCACAATTGGGCAGTCTGTTCTTGGCAGTCTGCCACCCTTACAGGAAAGTTTTTCTTCATATTCCCATGAAATGCCCTGTGTTTCTGTTGGTAGAATACACCCCAGGATACCACTGACCTTCTCAACAACAAGGACACGTTGAGAGCTCATGATTAACTTCCCCACCAGGACTCCCAGATCCTTCTCCACAGAGCTCATTTACAGTGGGTCTATCCCTAACCTGCAGTAATGAGTGGGGTTATTCCTGCCATGGTGCTGGACATTACATTGACCTTTGCTGAATTTCATTAGGTTTCTCTCTGCCCAACAATCTCGCTGAATGACAGCACATCCTTCTGGTGTGTCAGCCACTCCTCACAGTGTAGGATCAACAGCAAACCTGCTGAAGGAGCATTCTGTCCCTTTATTTGAGTCACTGATGTATAAATTGGCCAGACTGAATCCTGCACTGACAACTGGGGAATGCTGCTTGTAACACATGTTCCACAAAGAGTCAGAAACTAGTGCTTTCTTGAATATGTTAACATATTTACCGTACTTTCTAGTATTTCTATCACACAACAGACCGTCACATAATACCTTGCATTTTTTTCCCCATTATCTAGCTTTTTATGTGATGGTTGGGGTTACTTACGTGAAATCCCTGACTACAGCCTAAGTATACCTTTCATTCTTCTTCCCATTTTTCTTATGGGATCAGTAAAAACTGAAAAAAAATCATAATTATTAAACTATTGTAGCACAGCAATGTAACTTAAACCAGAAAGAATTAGGATAGAGCATCCTTCATCCATGATATCTCTAATTCAGAGTCCTCCATCAGGTGACTTTATGTACTTTTCTTCCAGAAGAATCTGCTATAGTCAGGGTACAGGGCTAACCACATTCACTTATCATTCACTGCTGTTTTCTCTTTTGTGTCTTGCAGAACTGCTCTTTTTCTGTCTATGCCTGAAGCTTTCAGTAACTTCAGCTCCGTCCTAGAATGATAAGCATTTCTGCATAATTTATCCCAGTAATTATGTCATAAATATGTCAGACATACAAAGTATAAGATGTGTTATATATTGCCACTTTTAAAATGAGAGGATTAAGTGATTGCCTACTGTGATGCAGAAGCTTTCCTACAGCTGAAGGGATCGAATTTATTTCTATATCTATTCATGAAGATATAATCTAAATTATTTCCTAATAGCATATACTTCTTTCTACATAATCGATAATTTCATCTTGACATATTTACGTTCGCTTAAGTTCTCATTTTATTTAACAGATCAAAAGGAAAAAAAAATAGCTGACTAGCAGATGAAAACATTCAGTTGAGCTTCTGAAGGCTAAATAACTTTTCTTTCTCAGTAACAGTACTGAATGTCTCTTGCCAGTGTCCTCCTTTGAACCCTTTGCCTTTCATTCACACAACTAGAGAAGATGCAGTGATTCTGGCTCAAAGACTGTACTGTGGGGATTTAATGATCCACACAGCACCTGACCTAAGAGGGCGTGATTGCACATATCAGTTGACCTCCTGGATGGTGCTGTGCTGCCCATATTCCTCCATAGGATATGAACCCAGATAGCTGATGGTAATAGAAGAGCCTGGAGGCTGCACCCACTTGGCAATACAGACACTGGCCTATCTTTATCTTTGTCATGAAGTGAGATAACATCTTATAAAGACATCCTTTTCTATCACATTCCTTATTAAAAATATTATAAAACCTGTGAAGATCACATTGCCCAAAATTTTCCGATTGGACAGGACCTCTGCAGCAAGCCATGGCCACACTAAGCATCAATCCAGGGATTTCAATAACAGAAGGGATGAAAATTTTTAAATCTAGTTATTACCTTTTTTAGAAAGTTAATTGAATGCATATGTTACTTGAGAGAGTTTGATCCTTGTGGCACCCAAAAGAAACAGCACCTGTCAGTGCAGAAGAAGAGAAAGACAAACCATTTGTTTTCTTAAATTGTTGTGAAGAATGTATCATTCTGAAAGAAAAATACAGGGGTTTTTTGTCTTTTTTTTTTTTTAGAAAAGTTTTAATTTATTCTGTTTCTCAAAGAAACATTTGCTTTGCCTTCTTAAGAAATAGGAATACTCCTTTCTGCAGTCCCATGAATGATAACACTTTGTTAATAAAGTTTGCAGTATGAATAAATAGAAAAGTGATAAATAATTATAGATAAACAGAATTCTAAAGCCTAGAATATGTATTTTTATATGAACAAATAAAACTGTGCATCACACAAATTCAGCAAAACAGCAGTTTGTGAAGTTTCACCTGCCTGAACTGAAGATGCTGCTGCAAAGACACTTGCAGTAGACTTCTGTTTCCGTCCATGTAGTGACCTATCATCCAGCTTGAGTGATGTGATTCCCTAAGCAAGTCTTAATTATGTGGAGATCTCAATAAGTTATTGATTTTTTGCAACGCTCATAAATTTCTCTGCAAGAGCTGATATTTCATATGGGAAATAATTAATGTGAATATATTCGATGTTGACTTCCTTGACCTACTTCATTCCTCTGATTTAGTATAAATCCCCACAGAATTTTCCAGCACCTGAAATTCACATCAAGAGTGACAGATGATATTTTTGTAAACATTTTAATACTGTCTTATCTCTGGAGAAAGGGGAGTTTGTGCATTTTCTGGAAGAGCAATCAGAATGCTTGGTATTGAAAAGGAGAAGAAATTTCAAAAGATTGTGGTTTTGTCAGACAGAAGTGGAGATTAGGGACTTCCAATTCAGAAAAACAGGGAACAGTGGCACAGAAGGTCTTCAAAAAGTAATCTCCTAGGGAAAAAAATAAAAGGAGGCTATGTAGAATTCTGTGCCAGTCACTGAGTTGGCTGAAATGAAGCCTGAAAGCATGGACCTGCCTGAAAGGAAACAGTGCAAAGTAAAAGAGCAATATACAGCTCCTTCCTTTCCTTTCTCCTACTGATTACACTTTACACTGCTAAATAAAAAATGTCCAGGAACCATTTTCCCATTATTTAAGGAATTAGTGCAATTCCTGCTTGTTTGGACCACGGCATCCGCCTTTCTCAAAGATGTGCCTCCTATAGAGAGGAATAGGCCTGAGCAGCATGGACTACTTGGCTTTAGTCCTACAAATTGGTCTCTCATCCTCTTAAGTTTAGCACTGATATAACTTATTTTGTTGAGGCGTTTGGTTGGGATTTATTTTTAATTTTGTTCCATGTTTGCTTGGGTTTTTTTTTAATGCCTGATCTTTTTATTAGGGAGCAGGTTGAGAAGAGAAGGACTAGGTATACCTGTCATCTTTTGCCATTTTGGTGCACAGGAAACTCTAAAAAGACACTATTATCATGTCTGTAAAAAGATTTCAGAGTCACTAATTGTCCAAGAGCATGAAAGTCAGTAACAAATGGGATGTAAGAACAGTGCAAAAGCTAAAAGCTAAATCAGATCCAAAAGGATCACAACAAAATGGGGTAGCACTGTGCCTTCATCATTAAAAAGTTCAGAAGCAAATTTTTGGTCCAGCTATAAAGCTGAAAAGTGTCACATGGTTCAAGAGTATCAAAAACAATAAGAGATAAAAATAGGAAAATTTTCTGATCCTTTTATTATAGTACAAAGATTCCGCATTAGTATTTAAGAAAAAAAATCGAAGGCAGATGTCTAAAAATTATAATTACTTGTAAAATTCTGTTGATTTTACCAAGGGTAGATTATACAAAAGTAACATAAAGTTTCTATGATAAACAAAACAGTTTCTGTCTGTAAAAGAAATATGGTAGATCAATTTTTCCTCCAAGTCAATGAAATATTTCCTGTGGTATCACATGGAGTTGGAAAAGATAAGCAATAATGGACAGCTTGCAGAGTGATTCACGGCTGTCTCATAGGAAGACAGGAACAGGTAATACTAGAAGGAGAAACATAAGTGAAATTACTGGTAAAAATAAACAAACATTTCTCTGATATGCCTTGGAATAAGATTTGGATATCTGTAAATGAAATTAGCTTCTGAGACAGCTTTGAAACTCATTGTGAATACTTGCCAGTACAGAATATTAATATACAACAGATTAAAAAAAAAAACAAAAAAAAAACAAAAAACAAAAAAAAAAACCAAAAACAAAAACAAAAACTTATGCAAACATTAAACAAAATTAAATGAAACAATGCAGGTAGCAGAATTGTTGACTAAGGAACTAATAGTAAAAATGCTGGATACAAACCATGACCCTATTATTAGATAAAAACTGGAACAGAGAATTATCTAATTAGGGATTTCATCAGAGTGTGACAAAGGAATGATGAATTAATCTGTAATTCATTTTTTTTCCAAGAAGATAGATTAAACAGATAACTGGGACTTTTGTCTCTGTTCAAAGTTTTATTGGACCTTTATACAAAGTACAGTATATAGTTCATATATGGAATATCCATAGTTCACAAAGAATTAACTCAAATTTAGCTAGTACAAAGAAAAATTGATAGTTTGAAATGGAATTTCGCAATCAGAAAGTAACATAATTTGTCTTGTTCAGAATAGAAAAACAAATGCTAAGGGAGAAGGAGAGAATGTGATTGCTGTCTATAATTATATAAAACTACTCTTTGAATTGAAATACAGCTTTAGTAAAAATAGAAATAACTTATGACAGACAAAAAACCCAAAAAAAAACCACCAACAAAAATCACAATTTAGATTATCAGAAGGTTCTTTCTCATGTAGAAAGTTCTCTGACATTACTTTTGAGACCTAAAAATATTCTCCTTTTCAAATACAGGTCTGTAAGTGAATCCAAAACCAAGGAGATCCTCTGTCCCAGAGAAAGAAGAGGTCCAATGGCCCTCATTTCAAAATGAAAATATTTAATATTAAAAACTTCATGGTACAATAGAGGGGGACTTACCAATACTTCAAGCAAGGCTGGGATCATCCACAGCTTTTAAATTTACATTAGTGTTTAATCATTTTGAAATAAAGTCATGTCCTACATAATTTCATATCTGGTACCTAAAAAGACAATAAGAAAATAAGACCGTCAAATAAATTTCTGCTTTCTTGACCCCAGGTCTAACTTGAACCAATATCTTTCACTGATTGTGTCTGTAATTGACACAATGAGAAAAATCCAGTGGTGAAAAAGTGGCCATTAGACTTTAGAATATCTCTTCAATGATTTTGACTTGGATGAATATCTGATGAACTGAGTTTGTTACAACTATATGACATAAAATATCTCTGTGTTCTCTGCAGTTTATAAAGCAGCTGAGAAACCAAATCTATTCTTTATAGAAGCAAATAGAAATAAATAATTTTGTCCTTCATACATATTGTATGTATACATATACTAAGTTTGAAGTGGTTTTAATCCACATTCCATAAATATGAGAGACATATTTTGTGTTTACTTTTCTGTGATAAGAAAATTATAGAAAAATGTGAAATGTGGTTTAAAATGGAATATCTGAACAGACACATCAATTTCCATGTTAATTCTCCTTGTATTTCATAGATATGGTATCAGACAAACAGGAGATGCAATCTTCTAGAATGGCAGCCAGAGGACAGAGAGGATGAAGTAAAGCAGGTAATATGGCAGAAAACATCTGCATGTAGATTCTCAAATCACTTCCCAAATACGAAACAAGAAAAGGAATAATATGGGGAAACCCCCTCACACCAAAATTTCTTGACAAAATAATCCTTCCCAAAATAGTAAGCATAAATCCAGTGTTATTTCAAATACATAATTTAATTTTTATGCATATAAATACAGTAAAATATTTAATAGTAAGTATTATTGTCAATATTTACTATACTATAGACTTAAGATGAAGACAGGCTGGGAGAATGTCAGTTGCTAAGCCTGGAGAAGAGAAACCTGGTGAGATCTAGCAGCCTTAAGTTTTTTAAGGAGGCCTATAAGAAAGCTGAAGAGGGATTTTACAAGCACAGGAAGGACAATGTGGAATGGCTTTCAACTGAAAGACAGTAGGTTTAGATCAGATGTTAGGAAGAAATTCCTTGCTGTGAAAGTGGTGAGGCACAGGAACGTGTTGCCCAGAGAAGTTATGGATGTACCATTCCTGGAAGTGTTCAAGGCCAGATTGGATGGGGCTTTAAGAAACCTGGTCTAGTGGCAATTGTCCCTGCCCGTGGGAGGAGGGATTGGAGCTAGATAATTTCCTCTCAATCCAAATCATTCTGTTTCTATACCTTATATAAATGTAAACAATTACATGTTCTTATGAGACAGTAATACATGCATGCATGTAGTAATAGGAAGGAATATATCAAAATGAATTCTTGCAACACATTTCATCTCCCCTTTTTTTAAATGGCTAATTAACTTATTACATCGTTTTTGTACTCTGTTTATTTCTAGTCAGTGAAAGGAAGGATGTACTTTTTGAACTGGACTCACCTCTGTACTGATTTATGCTCTTGTAAGATGAATTTCTCTCCATGAGGTATTTCAGAGATGTCACTGGTCCTGGTGTTTGCACTTTAGATTTCCACATTTGGTCAAACATATATCACCCCTAGAAGTCTGATCAATTTCACACTTTTCAGTTCTATTTCTTCTGCAAATTTTTCTGTTGTACATAAGTTTGTTTTGTTTCATTGCAGTCAGGAAGCACTGCTAAATGCTGGACCAGCATGACTGAAGTTGTATGGTTTTTTTAAATGCCCTTATATTAATTTCCTGTCATGAATTTTCCCTAGTCTGTCTCTTTCAAATGGATTAATACTCTGGAATTGTAGGTAATGAAAATCTGTCTGCTGAATGACACAAATATTAAAACCAACTTTCTGCACTTCACTAATATCAGCAGGGTCCCCCAGTTTCAATTTTGTTGAACTAATTCATGCCACTTCAAATTTTATTGCAACTTGAACTTTCATTCCATAATTAATTACATGAGCAGCGTGAGTATGCCCTGGATACTAAAAGATTAAAGCCCGCATTTCTACATCTTAATTCTGACACAGAGCTTTATTTTGCAGCACCAAGATGTGCTGGAACCAGTACTTTTATTGACAGACAGAGAAGATAGTTCTGAAATTTTAGTTCAAGGCATTTCCTGCACAATATTAAAAATTAATTTTCCTGACTTTCTGACTATTTACAATTTAAAGAGACAGCAACACAGAAGACACATGTGTTCCTCTGGGGCAGCAGATAAAGGCTAGGAAAATTACCCCAAAACTATTTGTAACAGTATTGCAAACCTATATTTAAGTATCTGAAGCACAATTCAGATGTGAGCTAGCAGTTTGGTTGCTTTTTTAATAATTAGAAAGAAACAGACATATCCTTAGAGAAAACAATCCCATGTTAAGAGTTTTCTCAGAAAGAGGGAATGACTTGCTGTTTGGAGTACCATTGTCTCTCAATTGACCATAGTGAAAGTGTTGTAACATGGAGCAGTCAACTAATTTCTGGCTAATTTTGCCTGAGATGTTTGTTATTCCAAAGAGACAAAAGTATGTCTGTCAGCGACTGAATGTCAAGAAGTGATATCTCTGAAGAGGTGTGCTATATGTGAGAGACATTTGGGAGCCTGTAGCTACAGAAGGAAGGGTTTTGGTATGAGAGAGAGAAATTACAGAGTGTGAGAACTCCATCTCTGCTTTGTAAAAAGGAGAGGGATGCAGTTATAACATTGTGAAAGAAGGCAAAATCAGTCTTTGTATTTTTCAGAACTCAGTTCTATGTCTTCAAAAATATGCATGTGATTCTGTGGTGAATAAATTAATGTCAGACTTAATTTTATTATGGAAATGCTTTCTCCTAATAAAAACTGTTTCCTTAAAATAGATACTTAGCTGGCATTAAAGTTTTTGAATGCCTGATGAATACTCAAAGAAAGAAATCTTCAACAGTCGAAACAGACTCCAGAGGCATGACTTGTTTATTTATTTCAGAGCACTTGGGCCGTTCTGGCTGTATGAAACACTTCAGAATATTCTTTCAGAAATGTTTCACCTGTCACCAGTAGCACATGGAGGACTAGACCTTACACCTCTACCTTGGATTTAAACTCTACTGAGCAGTCCTCATTATTCACTTATTCCAATGTTGCTGTTTTGGATGCCAAACAGGTAAGAAAGATCTGGGTCTCTCGTTCCATTATCTCAATTTCTTATTGTCCTGCTTTTGTCTGGGATAGAGTTAAGTTTCTCCACAGTAGCTAGTCTTGGGCCACAATTCAGATTTTGCTGGGAATAGTTTTGGTAACACACTGGTGTTTTAGGTATTCCTGAGCAGTGCTCAGTGTCAAGAACACAGTGTCAAGGCCTTTTCTGCACCTCACACTGCTCTGCAAGTGAGTAGGCTGGTGGATGCCAAAGGTTGGGAGGGGACACATCTGGGATAGTTGACCCCAGCTGACTAAAGGGATATTCAGAACAATATCAAATTGTGCTCGCCAATAAAACCTGGCAAGATGAAGTTTGAGGGGGGGTGCTGTTGCTCAGGAACTGGCTGGTCATCAGTGGTTAGTGGTGAGAATTTGGGGAATTATGCATAATTTGCTTTTCTCTGATGTGATTATCCTTTCTTTTTGTTTTTTTACTCTGCTTTTTGTCCTTATATTTTTTTCTTTCAATTGTTAAACTCTCTGTAATTAAACTCATGAATTTTCTCTCTCTTTTACTCTTCCAATTCTGTCCCATGTACCTCTGTGGAGGTGTGAATGAATGGCTGTGCAAGGTGTAATTGCCAGATGAGTTAAACTATAACATTTTAATGGCATTCACAAATAATGTTTCTTTTTATCTGAGCCTCTCACTATTTTTATGCATACTTTAATTTCTGTAGTAGGTGCAGCTTCTTTTTTATTCTCTTTTTCAAATTAACATATCAATTTTCCTACTTGTTTATATGATTTCGCTTTTTAACCTTGAGCCTGTGGCTTTCCCTGAAGTAACAGTGGTGACATTGTTCACAGTGTTCCTGAAATATGACTGCGCTTTCAGGTTAGTACAATTTTGTAAAATAATCCATAACTCTACTTTATCCTCTCCGGAAACAACGAGAGAACATTTCTGACATAAGATCTCTCAAATGGCAAAGAAAAGCTGTAGGTTGCCTGAGGGTCACTAAAGAGATGTTTCTGTGAGTTCTAATGCTTTCAGTAAAAATAAGGGTCACCCATGAAATAAAAAATTGAACCTTTTTGCAACATGTACGGCATGAATCTCACTAGGCAAGGCATTCCACCCTTAAATAAGAGCATTAGAACTAGAATTGTAGGGAACCAAAGCAAGAAAGAAAGTGCACATGGGAAAAACATTTATGCTCTTGAGATATGTAGGGAAACATAATTTTATTGAATGGAGTTTTCCAAGCCCTCATTATACAGTTAATACTTATACAGCAGTCACAAAATCCAATTTGAAAGAGAAATTTTTTAATTTTTTAAGACTATAATAAACTGATAGTTTATAATTTGATTTGAAATGCCAATAATTTCCACTGAAATCTGAGGTTTTATATAAAAAGTCGAGTAAGAGACCTTGAAATATGCAACATTCCTTGAGATGGTTTCTTTTCCTTTTGAGGGTGTTTATATATCCTATTTCAAGCTTTTGATTAATACACCTGAAATACGTACATGAGAATAAAAAGAGACAAGCCTTTTCTTGTGGCTCTATAGAGTAACAGTAACATTATTTAAATAAAAATAATTCTGCATTAAACTTTCTTTGAAAACATCTAGGTCTTGGATCCTTGTGCACTTCTACTATTTTAATATGAAATGGGGTATAGCTGCTCAAATTTTTATGGAGATCTACTGATTGGTGATGCCCTGCCAGAACAATGTGAAAGCATCACATATATTGACATTCTAACTTCCATATGTCTCAAGATTACAGAAAACCTGCTGTGGTGGTTGCAGAAGAGTGTTTCCAGTCAGCCATGATTTTAAGGGGAGGGAGCTCATTTGCACAATTTGATTAATGCATACTTATAAACATCTGAGTGCTTCCGGGAAGAGGATATAGCAAATAATCAACAAATTAAATATTCATTGTATAAGGAAAGAATTGAGATGCAAGGAATTTTCTTCCTTAGAGTTTTCTGATTCTATATCCTTATTATCACTGACTTTGAATGAACAGATCATTCTTTTTGAATTGTAGGCTACAGATTATTCTACATCTAGTCAACTTGGCAAATTAGGGCATCACTTCTGAAACATAATTAATCCCCATGAAGTTCAAATACTGGAGATGGTAGCCTTCTGTTACCCTTTAATGAGTATTCCAAACACTAGTGATTATTTTCACAAAGATTTTCTCAATCTTCTTATAATTTCACAGAACAAAAATTTAAAAACTGATGTATGAAATATATTCTGCTTTCACTTCCTTGAGCAAATAACCAATTAAAAATGTAAATATAACATATATATAGGAATTCTAAAATATTTTTGGTAGGAGTATAATTAACTTTAAAACATATTTTAAATCTAAGCAATTATAACTGTCACATACTACATGTTGCATAAAATGGATATTTTTGGAAGTTTTTTTATGTTAATCAGTTTATACTTATCATAAAATTGGGATCTAATCAAGGAACACTCTCCTTTCATTTCTCATTTGTCAGTTCACAACCAGGAGGTTCAGAAACAGAAGGTAGCTGGGGCCTCCAGTGCCATTTGAGCAATAATTCCTCATAGTGATCTTGTAAAACGTATTTATAATTTATGGTGTGCTAAAAAAATTGTTAAAAAACTCAATCCAGAATTTGAAATTGTCTTCTTTGATCTCTTAGGAAGATAGCCTGTTCCAAACAGAGTGGCAGACTTAAAGGTCTAGCTTGTCAGTAAACTGTTGGCATTAAAACTAATTAAACTTCTGCTTGATGTTCTGTAGAACCATCATCATAATTCTTTAGCGAGGGATAAAGGAAATAAAAATCGAATTTTAATGTGACTGTTCCATTTTATTCTATCAGGTTGAGCTCAGAAATTTCTGAGAGCTTTCCTCAGCCTTCACACTTATAGACCAGATGGGACTGGAAATGAAACATTTAAAAAGCCCTGAGATCTATGTACCATTGATGTAAGGCTCTGATATTTGTGATCATATGGAAGTTTACTGATATGACATGCAGGTATACTTCTGACAAGACTTTTCTTTTTAACCCTTATACTTACTGTCTCTGTTACACTCAAGTAGCTTAGACATTACTAAAGAAAAAGAACATTAGTAAAATATGTCACAGGATGCTGTAATACATTGCTGTGATTTAATTAATTTAAATTTGATTTTACAGC
The DNA here is from genome assembly GCA_020466415.1 of Ammodramus savannarum pratensis. Classification (NCBI taxonomy): domain Eukaryota; kingdom Metazoa; phylum Chordata; class Aves; order Passeriformes; family Passerellidae; genus Ammodramus; species Ammodramus savannarum. The sequence goes on along the minus strand of JAHXMQ010012338.1, from coordinate 83,297,709 downwards.
TTTTAAAAACTAAAACCAAACTAACAGAAATTCTATGAAAAGTATATTCAAAGATTTTAACGAAGAAGTCAATGACAGAAACTAAAAGAGACAGACTTTTGGGGAAAAAACAAAAAAGCAAACCCACCAACCAACACCTCCAAAGCATACATCCAACTGAACCAAAATAAATCAAAATGGGTTTTATGCTGAGTTTGCAGGGTGTCAGAACTGAGGCTTGTAAGGCTTTTTCAGAACTTGACCTGACAGGGGTGGGCTTTTTTTTGCTTGTTTAATCTGTAACATATTTTTTTTTAATGGCCAGGTGTCTATGTCTGATTAATTTTGTTTATATTTGCATAGTGTCAAAAAAATTGCCATTGTAGAAAGGAGTATTTGTGTAGAATGAAGTACTAGTAATTCTAACATAGTGATACAGTAGTACATAGGCATATAGGCAAGGGACAATAACAAAAATTTTGAAATGTAGGGATGAAAGATGTAATGTGCATGTGTAGGACGCAAGAGAGGGGACAGAGACTGGCACTGTAAATGCTAGTGGTGTAAGACCACCTCTTGAAGGGTCAGTTAACTGCAGAGCTGGGAACTGAAAAAAATTACACTTGGAGTTAACAGGGATAAAAAATTCAGGTATCTAACACATGTAAACCAGATAAATATAATAAATTCAGACATAATGTGATGTTTCACATCCTTGAAGGAAAAGCAAACAGTACAATATCTTAGAAACTATATAATAATGCCAAGTACATCTTACAGTGAGCAGGAAGCAATCTTCACCATCAACCTTATGTTACCCAGGATGACAATGACTCACCAGTTCAATACTGAATACATTTGGGAGTCCAGTGGAAGCATGGACGTAACAATAGAAATTGGGTAGATACTAAGAAACATGTTTATACCAAATTAAATTGGACTTTTACTGCTGAGATTGTTTCCATACCAGAATTCTTTGCTTTTCTTTCTTTTCTATAGTAATCAAGTTTGTCTTAATAAGAAGTCTTTGAAAACTTGTCAGTGACAGAAATGGGACTGTCATCTTCACTATCTTTTCTCTTCATATCTGAGGTTTTTATACTTCTTAATCACTACTAAAAGGGAAGAGGGGTTTGCCTACTTCCAGTACTGTTACTGACTTTTGTCAGCAATCAGCTCCAGGTTTTACAGCAGTTTATCCTGCCCATTTGGAGTCCCTTGCTCTTCTCTTGCTCCTTGTTGCTCATCCTGCAAGTTATGTTGTCCCTCTCATACTTTTCTATGCTAGTGAAGTACAGATGCAAAAGTCTTAGGTCTTTGGTGAATACATTGCTCACATACTTACCTAAAATGCTCATATGTTGGGTGCAGTTGTGTTATCACAGCGTTAAAAAATGTTTAAACACAGTTATTAGTTACACTGGTTTAGTATATTTACATTCAAGGCATGCCAGTTGTGCAACTTTTGCAGGCTTCTGCTTTGGTTGCAGCTTAAAAAGAGTTATTCTTTATAAATCAAAATCAAACTGTCAAATGGAAAAATCCTGTATTTCTTATATTCAGTGTCTCAGCTTTCTTGCAGAGGGTGTGAGTGTTGAGTTCTGTTTTGGGTTTTTTAATGGGTTTTTTTGGGGGAGAGGTGTGGGGATTTTTTTTCCCTTTCTGCCTGTTACAAAGCTCAACTGATTAAACAAATTCCAGCTGAGCTGTTTGGGAGACAAAAGATATTTCTGGGATTGTATATTTTGCTCTGATGTGATACATAGAATTCATATTGGTGGATTTGGAAATGATTTTTGATTGCCTCACATAGTCCCCAATGACAAAGAAAAAAAGTTACTGAATTTTGCAGCACTGCCTATGACAGAGATGTGATAGATGAGAAGCAGATGTAAAAAGCTTAATGTAAATCTGTTTGATAAATGGGGTCTCATTTCTTTCTCACCTGCTGAAATTTACAGAAATCAATTTTCCCCCCTCAGTTTTAAGATGTATAGGACAAATGCTAGTCACTCCTTTCACATGCTTATTTAGTGAGGAGCAGAAATGTTAAAATTCCTTGTTCATGTCAAGCTTGCTTAGAGAGAAACATTTTATATGTGTTTATATATACACTCATCTTTTGGAGGGTACTCAATTCAAATCTTTTGCTTAATGTGTTTTTCTAAGTTTTTATCTGGAATCATAAATCTGCAAAATGTCAAAGACAGACAAAAATGACTGGAACCACCTACTGCCTAAGCTGGGCTTCGCTGTTAAAAGAAGAATATTTGAACAAGACCCCATAGAAAATCATGATAACTCAGATCCCAGTTCCTACCCTTTGTATCCATGCCCTCTCTCTTCAGGGAGGAAAGTCATCTGAAGCCAATCTGTACTTGCTGTATACCCCTTGTCAAAGCTATACTGACTGGTCTATGTCAGTGGAAAATTCAGATGGATAAATGACTGAAAAAGCATCATAGTCTGTTTTTTTAATTAAGAGAAATGTCCAATAATGTTTGAATATGCATTTGTCTTAGAAAGGTAATCCTGTAATATGAATAAAACAAACCACTAGAGAGATGAAAATTAAGCCCCTCAAATGACAAACAATCTGAAAGTCTGCTCTTTTGGTAAAGTCTGTGGTTGAGAAAGGAGAGATTCAATTGACTGCATTTTATTTTCTTTTTTTTTTTCTTCTACTGACAGCTGCTAGTTACATCATACCAGGTTTCTTTGTATGCAGTTTTGTTGCTGTATGTTGTTTTGTTATTGTATAGCAGAGCATATGTGGTCTTTATTTTGCAATTTTAAGATTGTAAATTGTTTGAAACATGATTGAAAGCAGAAAAAAAGAACAGAGAAAGATAATAATCTTAGAAGGTCTGTGTCATAACAGTAATGTCAAGAGACTGGCAGAGGAGCTCTAAGGGAGAAAGAAAACATGGAGACCCAAGGGTGGAAAAGAAAAAAAAAATACTGCCAGTGGAATGAAGGACAAAAAGGAAAAACAAAAGGAAGTCTTGGAGGAAGGAGGAAAAAATAGATTGTGGCTCCCCCAGATAAAATACCAGACTTCAGGTCTTGTGGGCTATTCTTTTGAAAGATACAAATGACAACGGCAGAAACAGCTGGTCATTGACTTTAATTTAATTTCTCATAACTTTGTTGCTTTGTTCTCTCCAGAACTCATTCTGCTGTTTTCTTTCATCATTTGAAATAGAAACATTGAGCAAACTTTACACAGTCATATGCATTATATATTAGAACACACTCTTCAAATTTTGACTGTAACAGAATGCTGAGCTATGGTTTTCCAGGCACTGTCTACAGTTACAAGACCTGATTATATGATTTATGGTTATTTTCATTAAAGGATATATTATGTATGCAGGTAATTATCTTTTAGATGTGAATTGTTTGGTACTCACCAACAATATATTTTCCTTTTATTTCATCATTTGTTCATTCAGATTGTGTTTCTTTCTGTCTCAGTGTGAGCCAGGATTTGCAACAGTGTGCTAAATAAGATATGCAGACAGGTGCTGAGGGACTGGCTTGAGATTCAGCTAACAGAAGAGACAAAAAAATGTTGTTGGATGCGAGATGAGAAATGGAAAGAGATGAACCTTTCCAAAAGAAAGAGGGAAGACAGTTTAGGTAATGGAAGAACAACTATCACAATCTGAATGAAAAAAGTGGAGACAAGGGGATAATAAATGTAACTGGTCTTCTGTAAATAAGCTGCTTGTCAGCACACTTGTCTGACTGAGCCTTGGAGCTTTGCTGTCTGACCTCACTCTGTGTAATTTTCTGGGGCTTTTCAAGCTGTTAATTAAGGGAGACATGCAAATGCACAAGATCTGAGGCACTTCTTAAGGAAAGGGCCCAGGGTCTGGCCTTGGCTATCAGATGAACTTAGAGATATTGCCAGTATTCAAGTAGGGTGGGAAAGAGAAACCTCTGAGCCCCAGAAATCCACTGGATTCAACTTCTCACAATTATTCAGTGAAGGTATTTCGGAATCAGGACACAAGAACTGCGTGATTTGACAATGTAGGTAAGTCTGTAATGGCCCTGAAGCTGCTAATAAAAATTCTCAGCTTGCCATCCAGGAGCTCAGAAAAAGCACCTACACAGTCCCTTCATTACAGCACACGTTCCAGAAAATGATGGCACCATATTTTATAGCAGTACATCCATCTGTTTGTTGAAATGTGATATCAGTTTCCTAAGGAGACACCATCCAGATGAAAAAGGCTGCTCATTCTCTTTGAAATAAAAATATGCTTATCTTGTAGCAATCCTTCTCAATAATTTACAGCAGTTCTACCCTATTTGAAAACTCTAACAATAAATTAATCATCTTTAAGATGCAAATCAGTGATACATTCAAGGATTGTTTTTGACTGATGCATGTCTCCAATAGTTCACTGCTAGAAATAACGTGGGAAAATCTCTGCAAAAGTGTTCCCAATCCAGTCGTGTTGGTCGCAATTTTCTTCATCAGCAGTGCATTTTATTTTTTGCTCACACTTGCTGGTTTAAACCTGCAGTATAAATCCTACTGGGTTCAGTTCCATCAGAAACAGACTGCTTGCATAGCATGCTACAGAAACATTAGATTCTAAACAAATGTACAGGGACAGAGTCTTGTTTTTGCTATCTTGTATTTTAAGGGAAGAACTATGTGTAAGAACTAGTCTGAGGCAAAAAATGTTTTAATGAAGATCTTAAATTGTTTAGCTTTCACACACTCCAAAATTTTATTTGTACTCTCTTCCATTGCCTCTGTTTTATATGAATGTGATCCAAAATTCAATGAATATTGCAAATGGATTATCTTAAATAAAGTTTTAGTCTGGCTTTGAGAATCAGATGTATGCAGTGAAGCTTTTTTAAAAATTAATAATACAGTAAACATGGTCCCAATTTCTATAGTAATTTTCATCTCATGTACCATAAAGTTTTAATGTGTTTCTTAATTCCACACTGATGTTGAAAAATACACAGATTTTTATTAAAATTATAGTCTACTTAATTTTTTCAAAATCTGTTTAGTTATTTATCTTTTTCTATATGAAAAGTAAACAAAAAACAAAACAGTATGAAGATTTTGAAAATAAAAAGCATTAGCTTCTAATCATATTGGAATTAATGAAAATCACAAAATAATTTTTCCTATTTTAAGACAAATACTGCTATGAGATATGTTATAGCAAAATGTCCTGGTCATCAGAAGGGGAATCAGTGATTAATTTCTTTGTTAAATAAGGCCTGTGTATGCTGACTTAACAGAACCTGTTAATAAAAAAAAAAAAATAAACTATTTTCAAATAATTTCTTTACCATACTATTTAAAATTACATTCTTTTTCTTGCCCTTGTTAGTGCAAGAGGATCAAACACTATAAAATATAAGTAATTCAAGTATTTACTTAAAATATCATTAAAAATAAAAACAGATGTCCTTATACATATTTATTTTTTTAAATGTAACATTTTTGAACAATCATTTCTGATTTTATTAAAGTGAAATGAGGTTTAAGCAAAAAGACGTTTAGACCAAAAAACAAAATGTACTGTATAAGACTATTCTAGTGTTTGCCCTCTAGATCTTCACATAAATTATATCACCTGACAGCTTCTTCAGGCAACCTAAATATGTAGTTAAGGTCTAGAAAAATATTAAATCAAAATGATTAACAGAGATTAAATCAAAATGATAAACACATCCTGCTTTAAAAAAGCCCCAAGCATAACTCAAACTGAAAACAATTCCTGACTACAGGACAGAAAACAACAGGTTTACAATGGCAACTGACACTCAATTTAATTTTTTTTTTGTGACTTATTACATGTTACTACTGGCTTTAAAGAAACACAATGACATGTCTTTTTTCTCTGTTTTCCCTTGTTCCATTAAAAATGGTGTTACAAAGACATCTACATAGAAAGGCCATTTACTATAACCCTTGATTTTTTCTCTAAACTGTAGTCTCCTTATTCTGATTAGGGCATTCCTACAAATTTCTCTTCTCTTTAGCTCATTTTAAATGACAAGTATAGAAACTCTTTGTGTGAAAATAATATTCTCACTTGATGGGTATGACAGAAGTGTATATTTACCTTTTTTTTTGGTATGAAGATTCATAGTTTCATTACTCCACTTTCTGCCAGCAATTTTGCTAAATTTCACCACGGAACAAGGATTTTGCCATTACTACTAAAAAACATCAGGCACTACCTGACATCCAAAATGGTGACTCAGGGCTTTCAGAAACTATATCAGCCTCAGTTTTAACAATGTTAGTGGTCAAGTGACTATGCCCTCACCTGTTGCAGCTTCAGCTTGTTGAACCACAGACCCAATAAGGGCCTGAGAAAATTAGGCGGCCATTGTGTAAAAAACAATAGACTTACATGTCAAATAAGGCTGGAGAAGGCAGTTGCACAAATTCCAGAGAGCAGCTGGGAAGCAAGAAGTCTGTGATAAGAAGGAAAAGACATTTTTTGGAGGGCTTAATACTAAGCAGAAAGAAGACACTACAATGGCTAGGATTTTTCTGTCAGAAAATGCTTTATATTGCTAATGTCTTGCCACAATTCCCCACCCATCGTTTCTTTACAAAAACTGAGAAGTATACAACCTCAGATACAAGGTTCACTGAAAGGATATGTGTAACACCTAGGAAGAAATGTGCACAGATATAACACCCCTGCTCAACAGTTCTGTCTCTAATATTCTATTTTCAGTATTATTAGACTGAGAATAAATTCTTTGCTTTGTAAATACTCTAAGGTGGTTTTTTTTAAGAAGTGTTGAAATGTGACAGTACTTACAAATGAGATAAATAGAGACTTAATTCAATTTCCCACCTTACCCATTAGTGTCATCTGAAAAGCCTAAGGAATTGAAGCATCCATATATGACAGAGTTATCCCCATGCCTTTAATAATTTTCTCCTCTTCTTCATTTCTCCTGTCTAATATTCCCAATGAAAAAGATCTATTTATTTTCTGGATAGGGAAGTCTCATCAGACACTATGAGGTTGTTCCAAGTCATAATTGTGAAACCTTTTCCTTACTTTTTGGGGTTTTTTTTTGCTTTCTTTTGTCCTTTTGCTTGTGTTCTGCTACATTTACAATTTTTACATTGAAGTTTGAATAATACTAGAACTACCACTGATAAATAGTGAAAACGAACAATAGAAATCAGAGAAATTGAAGGGAGAATAAGGGACTGTCACATTTCAGCTATTTGGAGTAAATTTTAAGATAGGTGAGGCTAACTGACTTTAATTTTACTTTCTTTTATAATCATGACTGCTTACATTTTCTATTCTGACTGTTGGAGAGGAGTCACTATAAAAAAGTTACAGTGAGGAAAAAAGGAAGCAAGTGTTATGTATTTAACCTCATCAAAGCTTCAGTTGAACCTGTGTTTTGTCTCACTGCACATGTACAGAGCAAATTCACACCACTAAAGGTCCAAAGCTTACAGTCTTGAGGTTGTGGGTGTGTGTTGAATGCAGCCCTGGTAAAAAAAAAACAACCCACATCTGATATACATTTGTGGTTTACCTGTAAAAACATAGAAAATGACAATATATCTATAAAATAGGATGTAATCTGGTTTGAATATGTACATTACAAGTCTTTGTAAGTCAATCTTTAAACGCCTTCAGTGACACTTAGCATTATTTCACTCTTTGGTAAAATCAAAAGAAATCTATCACAGGATCATAAGGCACACTAGAAAGATGAGTTAAAACTCATGCTTGTCATGACATTTGACATGATGTCCTCCTCCCTCTTTGGGGAAGGGGGTGTTCAGTTGTCATAAATGTTGGTGGTGACTGGACCAGAAATTTAGACCCACAGAGTCAGATCACGACATGGAACTAAGCTTGCACATTTTGTTACTCCACTGTAGTCACTGCTTAATAGCATTTTATGTGCAGTCAAACTTTCATGTTTCTTAAATTAGTGCGATTGCCAGAACATTTTATGTTGGAAATGTTTTCAACGCAGTATGCAACAGAGTTGACATACCTAATAAGAGCTGATAGTATAGTAAGGTCCATCTTATTCTTTTTCATTCATTAATTTTGCCCGTGTACACTTTGCTCCCATTTATTAATAATATAGCCACTCCTTGGTAGAGGTAGAGCATTATAAATATAATAAATACTGTCCAAACAGGTATGGAAATGGAGAATGTAAAATTTAAAAACAGAGAAAGCCATGAATTAATGAGCATTTAGATAGGAATTAACCAGGTACCGTGTGTCAAGATTTGGTTTGCCTACAAACACACTTTTCCCTAGACAGTTCCAAGTAAGAAAAACTTATTTTGATGATACATTGCTTAAAAACTTTTCAGAGCAAGAGCAGTCTCCTGTGATGGCACCATCATGACCTTTATTTATGATTTAACATCACTGTACTGTAAATAATAAAAAAAACCAAAAAAAAACAAAAAAAAAAAAAAAAAAAGAAAAACAAAGCAAAAGAAAAGAAAACAAAACAATGCCTCCAAAACCCCAGATGCCTTTCCTAAATATGCAGAGCTTAAATACTTTTTGATGCAAAGAGTAAACACCTTATTCTAAAGCATTTCTAGTGAATAAGTTCAGGTGGGGTTTTTTGTTTTTTTCAGTCCAAGAAAATTCTGTCCTGGTCTTAAAATCATCACATAATTTTTCAGGACACAAAGACACTAAAAGCAGTGGGAGACTTCATAGGCAGTACAGGTGTAAACAAAAGTTGTATAGTTGTAAACAGCTTTACAAAAATTGTTGTAAACAATTATTTAGATATGCTTGCCGAAGGAATTTCAAAAAATGCATTCTGATGTGAATAAAATAAGAAAATAGGGTTAAAATAAAGGCTGATTTCTGTCACCAAAACTCAGAGCACTCATTTTGTATATGAAATATTTCATGGAAGTAGTCTTTTGATTTCTGAGCTTGTAAAGAAGTGTAAGGAAGTGAAATCATAATGCTGGTGATAGAAGCTACCCACAGATATTTTGAAGCATTACCTGAATTAGACAGTTTTAATCCAATTTGATCTGCAAAAACAAGTCTGAGTTTGGCAGCATATACATATCACTCAGTTTATATATATGGAAAATTTGTGAGTAAATTATACATAGCCACATGCATTTGCTCTTTGTATTAATGCCCTGAGATTAGATTCACAGACTTGTGAGATATGAGTTCAGAGAACTAATGAAAGAATATAAATATCATCATGAAAATGATATGCTATGCTGTTCACTAAAACATATAAGGGGTTTGCGTGTCTCATTATTTTTCATACACAGATCTCAGACAAAAAAAAAACAAACAAAAACAAACAAAAACAAACCCAAACAAACAACAACAACAAAAAAACCAAACCCACCAATCCAGCAAACAAACCTGATCTAAAATCTGTCCACATCTCAGATAACATTTAATCAATGACTGGGAAATCAGGTTTACTTTGAGATAGTCTGCATAAGTCAACAGTGTGATATCCATGTAATTTCTCTAGCTATCTAAAATCTTCCTGCCTAGTCTGAGCTGATCATTTGCACTACAGCCTTTGTAATGGATTGCTCCAGAGGCAATTATCTCACTTATTTTACAAATTCAGAATGGGATGAGTCAATCTCCTGAATGTTCTGTATGTTTCTACAGAGTGCAGAGAGAATCTGTATGATGAAATTAGAGAACTACTTCTCAAGCAGAAAATAATACACAAGGTAAATCTTTTCCAAATGTCTAGGTATGATGACACTTGTCATAATATGTCCATTGTCACAGCAATACAGGCAGCTTGAGATTTGGGCATTCATATCATAGTTTTGTATCTGGAAGGCAGCAGTACAACATCTAAATTTAGTTTTAGGTGGAAAAACTTGAAAATATGGAAAATTGAGACAGTAAAAAGTCTGGGAAGTAAGCAGCAATAAAGTCTTAACTGTTCAAAGATCTTCATAGGATGAGAACACAGAGCTGAAAGGAATGGTTAGCTTCTGCTCTTGCACAAGATGTGTAGTTTAGAACTACTTGCAAAAATGATTTTTATATGATGGTCCTCATCAAAGGTAAAAAAGACAATTTTAAAACATCAATAGCAAACAGAAGTTGTCAAAAATTAAAAAACTGAAATCAAAAATTAAAAGGTTAATTATGTGTCTTACAGTATTCATACTTTTGAGGTGGATTGCCACCCTGTCTTTCTTAATTTGAGCACCAAAAAGCTACTAAAGGGACTTTCCAAAATGTTTGTGTTCCAGAAAGTTTTTCATATGAGCATTCTTCACCGCTCATAGAGGTTCAGTCTTGCTCCTTCTTTTCAGAGGTCTCTGTGCAGTTACTCAAATCAATCAGATTTTCTCTCTTGTATCTGCTCAAGTATTTCTAAAAGAACATAATTTATCAACACATATGCATGTGTGTGTGTGACCTCACAATGAACATAAAGAACTAATCAGAGCAGGTTTGCGGTGTCCTTTTATAGCAAAGTTCCTTACCTTCTTAGTGATTTCTCATGGGCATTTCCTTACAGCACTGACTCCTTCTTCTTCACAGCACAACCAACAAACTCCAGCTCTCCTCTCAACCAGCTACCCCACTCTATTGTAGCACTCATCTTCTTATTGGACACAGCTGTTGCCTGTTAAGGGCAGGCCTGTTCCTAATCTTTGGTGATTGGTTTGCACAGCTGCAACTCCTCAGGGGTGAGATTGCCTTCTGCACTATTCTCTTACATTCTGTATCCCTCAACAGGTTTGCAAAAGATGGTACTATTTGTTGAGATCAGTTAAAGGCCTTAATTATTTTGATTAAAATTTTTCAGACGATGCAATGAAATAATTCATTGAACCACCTTAGACTACTTTTGAGACTTTTTTGGGAGATGGGATTAGTGTTTTTTCTATATATACATCTATATACACACATTTATAGATAAATTTATTAGTTATTACATAAGAAATCTGTTGGCTTTTATAGCATGCTGTGTTCCATCATTGTCCTTTGAGACAACTTCATTTGTTATTAGTAAAAAATAAAAATTAAAAAGTAAAAAAACCTCATTTCTGCTAAAAAAATAGCTATGTTTTTGTGCTCTGGCATACTAATGTGTTCACATTAATTTTGGGTCACTTCCTCAATCATACATTACCCTTTAGTTCATTTGCTACTATACAAGTACACAAACTGCTCATGAACTGCTGATATTAAATGTGTGGGTTTTGCTAAAGGAAAACTACTGACTTTATTATATGGGCTTTTGATTAGCTCTTTTTCCTCAGCACTTCACTTACTAGCAAGAGGATATTCAGCATATTTCTGTATATAATTATAAAGAGAGACAATTCAAAGCTCACACTGTACTTCAGTTCTGTAGCTCTACATAATTGCTTTCAATTTAAGAATGCTGAAGGCCAATTAAAATGGACAATTACTGAGATTTTATTAGTTCAGTTACAGATATGTAAGCTTTGAAATTTCCAAACTCTTGAAGAACTAAATATGCCTGAAGGTATCTTTGGAAATTTCCATATACCTTGATTTATGACTTTGTCTTTGGTAAAATAAACATTTTGTTGTAATTATATAATTAAAGCAACAGTGTAATAATGAAGAAAGCTGAGAGAATAATTGAAAGAAGAGTGTCTGACAGCTATTAATTTTTCAGCACACTAAGACAGAGTTTCAAAAGCATCTATATATTTTGGGAAAAAACAAGAAATCAATGTGCTTGAGTGAAGTGATATTTAAGAACCCAGGGAGAAATTTAGTTACATGCCCTTTAGAAGCATCTCATTTTTCACAAACAGACCCCTCCAGGTGAAAACCTATCTGTTTACACATAGGAAGTGATTGAGTAATGACAATCTGTACAGCCCAGCATTTCCTTTATTTTTAAATCCCGAGATAGTTCTAAAACTAGCATCTCTGCCTCTCATCTCCTTGAGAGATCCAAGGGCAGGGGTGTGTGTATTTTAACTTATATATCTTATATATTGGTGATCTTATATAATACTCAACATGAACATTCATGCAGTTCACCAGCTACTTTACCTTGTTTTGCAGATGGTAGACTTTCAATTTTTTAGTTGAAAAGACCAATGGATGGCACAATAACCAATGGTTTCCTCTGTACCTTCATCTAGAAATCACATTCTTTGTTCTTGCTCCCTTCTCCAGCTTTCCTACATAAATATCTTCAGTTTTCCACTAAATTTTCTAAGTTAGATTTTCAAATGGTTAAGTGTACATAAAATAAAGTTTTGCATCACACGAACTGTGTGTCTAGAACTCAGTCTGGAGTGAAGTGCAATCTGTACAGGGAAGAAAATCTCGGTAGAGTGGCAAATCCTATAACAATAAATTGTTTGTGGTGAATTCACCTGCCCCTTCCCTTACTATGAATATTCCACTGACACCAACAGTTAGTTAGTTAGTCTTTGAATTTCTACAGACTTTGATTTATCAGAGTATGAGTTAGATTAAGGTAACTTTTGACACGGAGAAAATTCAAATCACCCAGCTAATAAGCATTTTAAATAAATAACTTGCAAACAAATATTTTTCTTCTTTCCTACACAAGGACAGATTTTATTTTAGTCCACCAGCTTTCATTGTCTCCTCTTCTGCAACAGACTCCATGCAGTCCTCCCTGGATCTTCAGGACACATGTCTCCACCAAATCTCTAACATAGAATTGTACCTCTGGATCTCTCCTGAGGCACTGTGCTTGCAGTTTTTCTCATTCCTCTGTGAACCACTGGAACCCAAATTAACACTCAGCTGAACAAAGCTTATACTTCTCTATTTCATCTGTTGCAGATGAGAAAAAAACAAAACCGCTAATGGTGTAGACCATAAGAGTGACCCATTTCTTACCACTTCCAAAAATGCAGTTTTGACAAGACAGCTTCATTAATAAAGGGCAAAAAAGAAACTATTGAAATTTTAGGGTTCTGGTTTTCCACAGAGAGAAGTTTTTCATGTAATTTATTCTTTATTATACAAATTGAAACTAGGTATGATCCAATACCATTCTTTGTTTCACACAAATGAAAGAGCTTCATTAGCATACTTATGACTCAAGCATCTGTTAAATTAAAACGTTTTAGAAAGAGATTATATTTTGTCTGTATCATTTGTTTATATTGTGATGGGATCATGTTTTAATTTAGAAAACAGATGCAGTGATCAAGAACAAAAAAATCTGTCTGGCATGTTCTACTGAGATGTACATCTTGGAATGTTTCTTTACCTTTAGTTGCACTTGTCTTTTAAATAGAAACTGCTTTTTCTGAAATGTTCTGTGCATAAAATGATGCTTCATTACCTTACCTTAAATTGTTACTCAGAAATATTTTTCAAGTTGAAAATTATGCGAGGAAGAAGAGATGAAATATTTGCTGATTTTGATTCTGTAACATTTTTTTACTGTTGGTTAGTTGTTAATATTTGTTTGGTTTCAAGTGGTGTTTTGTTTTTTTTTTTTAATTTTATTTATGACCAGAATTGTTATAATGACTTCAGATAAAGTCAATGGCAGTGCTTAGGTCTGAATTTCATAAAAATTTATTACCTTATTAATTTCTTATATTTTACTCCAAATTTGTAATAATTATGTAAAGCAGCTCTCCTCTCTACTCTAAAATTACTAGTAATAAGCATGTCATTGTCATTTTATTTTGTTTTCTTGGAATTTTTATACACACAAATGTGGTCATTTTTAGCTATTTTCCTGTTAAGCAACCTAGAACAAGAAAGAACATGGAAACATAAAGGAAATTTTAAACTAATTTATAAGAAACCTTTATTACTGAAATTTAAACATTCATCTTAAAGTTCCTTAATTACATTAGGTTATGGATTTGGAAATATGTCTTTCAACATTTGTGTTCCAATCTCCTGCTTCTTTTTCTTTCCTTTCTCACGTGAAGGTTGGTGAATGGTAAACAGCAACATTTAACAATCTGTCAAAATAGGCTAACAGAACAGACCAGTAGGATTCTTATTGCTAGTAGTCTCAGATTTCAAATTCAAAAAGAAAATTGAAAAAGAAACTAAAATTAGAAAATATCCCTTCGTCAGGTTCAGTGAATCTGAAAGAATGATTCACTTTTTACTAATAGTATTTTTTTTTAAGTTCAGAACATGAACTAAGGAACATGTTCACTTAAGAAATTTTGACATGGATAGATAGAAAATGTCTAAATTCTAGAGTCTGCCTGTTAAGCCAGACCCCAATTCTAGGTCTTGCTAGGGACAGTTACTACAGGGTGGAGACAAAACCAGAAGTCTGAACACGTGATTTCTTAAAATATCTTACCCAGTGTGGCAGTAGCTCTCTGGCCAGTGAAAGAAACACCACTTTCCCAGGCTTCAGTCTGGGAAAGGCTGTGAGAAGATCAGAGTAAAGAATGAGAAACAATTCTTAACTTGCTGCACCTGGTGTTTTGAACTGTGGAGTGTGTAATGGAGATTTGTTTACTAAGGGGTGGTTTCTTGATTGTCCAATGGTGATGGTGTTTTGATTGGAGGAGCAATTAGGTGCCGCTATATTTTAACTGTCTATAAAAGTTATGGGTTTCTGTTGGGGAAGATGAAACAGGAAAGCCTTGCAAATATGATTGCCTGGAAAAAGATTTTGAGATTATGGAAACTATAAGTGAGATTGAAAGGAAAGCAAGCTTTGCAATACCAAGCCTTAGTTACTGAGTAACTGGAAACAATGGTATGGCCAGCTGAAGGTAATCCACTTTCGATTAAACAATGCCCTCTGCTTGCAGGCAGGTCCAAGGGTCAGAGCAGACCCTGCCAGATTGGCAGAAGAGGTCTAAAGAGCAGTTTTTAGGGTTTAAAATGTAACACAGTATGGTAAATCAATGATTCTTATAGGCTGTATGTAAATGCTATAGGATTTGTATCTTGTATTAGATCGGTTAGTGAAAATTAGACTATTCAGCACAGAATAAGATTTATTGTATTGTAAGGACAACTTCGTCCTCTTATTCTTCACTCTCTCTCTCTTTTGGGCTCCTCTTTTGGGCCTGCTCCAAGCAGGGTCCTTGCACCCATGCTCTTTGCAATAAACCACAAGTTCTGGCTTCAGAGATTTCTCATCTCTGTCCATCCTGACTGACTGTCCTACCCATTGTCGCTCCTACAGGTTTCCTAATAAAGAAAATGATCAGTCTTCTGTAAGTGCATGGAGTCTATGTAACTTATTACTTGGCTATGGACCCCTTGCAGTGACAAGCCAGTTAGTGGAAAATGGAAATGGAAGAGTAGAAAGTCAGAACTCTTAGTCTTCATAAAAAAACTATATTGTGGTTATGTAAAGCCAAGAGATTTTTGGCCAAATAAATTTCTTGGTCCTGTGAAACCACAGGGCTAAACCAGGCTGTCTAGAAAGTAAGCAAACAAGCAAACAATTGATTTAGGATATCAGGCTACTGAAGTTAACATATTGTGGTTTTCTCTGCATCACTAGTTCTTAATTTCTCAAGAATTAAAATTGAGGGTTGTTCATTCTACTTTCCTCCTGACTCACAAAAGTGAGCGTCTCCTTGATATATTTAACTTCTGGCCTCAAAAACTTTCAGAGCTGTCTTGCAGCTTTATTTAAGATCCTGATCAATAGAAAATGAGTTTTAGATATTTCACTAAGACAGGAGCCTTAGCAGTTTCGGCATGATGCTTTGTTCAAGTATGATCATAAAATTTCTGAGTCCGTTAACAGAGTTGTGCAGTCTGCCTAAAATTCATGGATATTATTCATAACTGGCATTCTCTCTGCCTGCACAAAATGCCTAAACGGTGCATCTCCTGATCAGCTATTTACTCTTCAAGCCATTGGATCTCTTTTATTACTTAAAACAGTGTAAGCACCTCTGTGAAATGAGCCATTCTATGAGGCAGGGAGATACAAAACCAATTTTTTTTTTTTTTTTTTTTTTTTTTTTTTTTTTTTTTTGTGGTGGGTGAAAGTTAAAGCTTGTCTTCATAAAAAACATTTTAATACATTTTCAATGAGCTCAGTCAACTTTGTTATCTGGTATTACCTATACATAATATATATATATATATATATATATATATATAAGTATACTGGAAAATATATTTGTTAATACCACTGCCAGATTCAAGATGGGAAGATAGTTATAATCAGATCAGCTTGAGGATTTCAAGAAGAGATAGACTTCTTCAATTTCCTAATCCAAATAAACAGTTCTGAAAGTCAGAGTTAGGTTAATAATGTGATAGAGTGAGATATTGAAGCAAAAATTTGGAGCCTGTTGATTACATATTTTACAGGATATGATTTCAAAATTAGGTTTTGTTGCTAAATTTCTTTGTGATTTTGACCAATTTATTTAATTGTGAACATTTCCTGGGATAATTATACTTCCATCAATACTAGGAAAAGGTAAATAAACTAGACAATGGGAAAACCAAGACAAAAAGGATAGCGTAAAGAATTTGGAGAAAGCTGATGCTAATTTTATCTAAATATGACAAAAGTATTATGTTTTTTAATGCCCCGTAACAAAATGAAAGATGTAATTTAGTGCTGATAAGAAAAAAACTAACAAAAATGGAAAAAATATATCCCTAACTTACAATAAAGTTTTCAAGTTTATTTTTCCTTGGTTTCTATATTAATGACTAGATATACTAAATAAATGGAAGCCCTCAGCTTGAAAAGGAGCTAAATAATGTAAGTTATAGCATATGTTCATAATATTTTTAATACAGAGGAAATTAATATTGAAGTTGGGCTCAATATAACAGTTTTATTACCTTCTCTTAAAGGTCTTTTCCAACCAAATTAGTTTATCATTCTATGATTTAGTATTTCTCCTAGCACAAAAATTTTGATGCAGTTACCAGATACCTTGCTTGAACTAAATGAAAGGATTAATATTTTATGCGTTATCATTGAATTGCAGAACTCTTTTTTCACCAGTTACAATAGAACTTAGTAAAATAAATACAGTAAAGAAAAAACATGGTAATTTAATGTAGAAATTACCCATCACTTCTTCAAAAATACAAGGGTGTGAGTGAAATCTCCAGATATAGAGCTCCATAACCTGCAAATTCCTGGAAAAATCTAAGGTGTGTAAATTTTTTTAAAAGTTATTCTTTTTAAAGTTTATTTCTTAGAATAAATCATTAGCGCAAATGATAGTTTGATTGACGGGCCATTTGAACTGACCCACACTATCTATTTTTATGTTTTTATATATGATGCAATACATAATGATCTTAACAAATATATTTGATTACCATTCTTATGATTATTTTACAATATTGACCCTTTTAATAAAAATTGTTTTTGTATGCCTTTCCATAACCTTGCATATGAATCATAAGTAAGAATAAATGTCTTACATTCTTAGGGTAGTTAATTGAATAAATACTGTAAATAATGCCTGTTTTTCCATCTACTCAGTCATTCTTGTAACTGCAATGAATATTTTTGTTTTTCACATAGTTCATTTCATAGAGAATTCCCAGTAAATGAATTCATCATAAAAACACCTCCAATTATATCATTATCTGGTAGTCTATTCCTAAGTCACTAAGTTACCAGGGCTGGTTTTGTTCTGTTGAATGATTTCTCATAAGCTTCTTGCATTTCCACGTGGCAGCAACCAGAGTCCTTACTGCAAAGTTAACTCTTTCACACAATATATGCCATGCTCAGGAGGACTACAAGAAACACCAGAGAGGCCACTTCAGAGCTGGAGTAGCCAGCCACCTGTAGCTAGCTCTGCTATACACTGCCTTCTAAACTCTGTTTATCAAAGGAAGAGAGGAAACATAAGTTCAGATGACAGTTTAATAAATGCTACATATTGCAGCTTGACCTTCATTATTTCAGCCGGGTTTGGAACCCTTTGCCCCACACAGTATATGACATTTGGTCTCACCTATATAATTAAAATCTATTTCTATCTATCTATATATAGAAAGATAGATATTTGCAATAGAATCTTGAAGGTCTTGAATAAGAAATATTTATTCACTCACAAATTTTAATTGTTGGGAGTGAATAAACACTCAAAATTCAAGACCATTTATTTAAATGAAGAAGATGACACCAACCACCAATTCCTGAAATGATACTGTTTTGGAGAGAGAAAAGAAAAATGAAAGCCTGAGTCCTTGATATCTATCAGATTGAAATTTAATGGGCTCAAAACCTATAACTAGGCAGGTCTGGGCTTCACAGCTGAATGGTTCAATCAGCGGCTTTTTATAGTGCACTGTGGTAATTACCTCTTACGTGAATTATCTGTTCTTGAAAGAATGACACCTTAATCAGCTATATAGAGACCCTAACATTTGAGGTACCCTGTGCTTTTTTATTGTTTGGAGGGTTTTTTTGTTGGGGAGTTTTGTTTTGTTTTTGTCTGTGGGTTTCTTTTTAATCTGCAGGTTTTTAATTTCCTCTTGACTTTATTGGTGTTGAAGGAAAGATGTTTGGACAAGGTTACTTGCTCAGTACTACAGCCCAAGTTGATAATATGGAGCAGGAGGTTGCTTACTAGGATAATTTAATATATAAAATATAGTGTAGAGTGTACATTGAAATCTTCTATCATTAATATGTTTTGGTAATTTTTATGTTGAATCTTCAGGTACTTTTGTCTTTGGAAAAATGGTAATGCACTACATAGGCTGTTGTACATAAAGATTTAGGTGGTTTTTTTTCTGCATTCAGTAGCTACTTCGTTGATGGCAGTTATATCAGACAAGACATTTGTTTCACTCAGGTTTAAATTAGAAGTCAGACAGTTAGAATTGATGGCATAAACTAGAGAAATGTGAGAACCCCTGAGACAGGGAGCAGAAGGATCATCTACCGATGCGAGTAAATAAGGGACACAGTGAAGTTTTTGGAGCAAATTTCCAAACAAGCATAAAATGTTTCTTGACACTTCATTACCTCTAATCTAGAAAGTCCCTGCAACTCAGCCAGCAGTCTGGATCCTTGTAAGGACAATAAACAAGATATGACAAGATGCAGGTAAAAGCCAGCACATACTGAACAAACATAAGAAGTGGCACTGATTCCAAATCCAGACATCCATATTTCTACCAGGCCTCTGATGGCAACTCATTGCCTCTCATAGGCAACTAAAGTCATGTAGACAAAGTAGCCTGTTTTTTTTAAAATAAGCTTTGTGCCTTTTAGCCATTTGACTTAAATTCTATTTCCATCTGTATTTATGCATTTTCAAAACAAGCATCAAAACTCCTTAATGAATTAAAGAAATTTCTTCTGGGGAACAGCATATTTATTGCAGTTAATTTTTTTTTATGATACTAAAAGAATGAATAACCAGATGCTTTAAACATCCAAACTTTATTATATTTATGGGCCAGTGAGCAGATGTTTCTAAATTTTCAAAGCCATGTAGTACTGCTTGTAGGCAGGGATAAATAATTGACATTTTAATATTAGAGAATAAAAACTTAAGCATATCACAGATGTTTTCTGCAATGAAAAGATAAGTAGCATCAAGTACATCAAAAAGGAATATTCTATCACACTGATTATGTAAATGAAAGTGTAATTCACATAAATTTTTCCATTGCTTATTGAAAACGTAAAAGCTAGTGAAATATTGTGACCATGCATCAGTCCATTGACAGACACTAACAGGGGATTGACCATGTTGTTTTATGGTTTTCCAGAGATGATATATCATTAAACAGTTATATTAGAGCAGCATTTTAATAGATTCATAAACAGGAAAAAGAGTGGTGGTATAGATGTTATATGGTGAATCCTGGTGAGACCCATTAAACAAATGTTGCAACAAAGATAATAAAAAGATTGTGACTGAAGCAAAAGATCCAACAGATCCTGGAAACAGAGGGCAAGAGGAAACAGTAAAACAGTGTCACCTATTTGGGCAATGCAAACGAAAACAATTCTATCAAACTTATCTCCCTTTTTCCTTTTTTTTTTTTGGTGTTCATTCTTCCCAAACCAAGTACATAAAATTTGTGTCTCCTGAACCATACCACATTGTTTCCTGATTTATTGAAGGCCCTTATATATGATTAAAATATTGATGAAATGCTAGTGTTCAACTGCAGATATAGACTGCTCAAGCCTCAAGAGATGGGGTAGAAAGCTCCCAGCCTTAAAGCCAAGTAAGTAATGGACAACCTTGTTGCAAAGAAAGAAAAGCAAATACGCCCCCTCTTCTACAAACCCTTAAAATTCCACTTAAAACCACTATGGTATCGATATATCTCTACAGATTGATTGATACAAATTTGATTGACAGTCTTTATTAACTTCTGACAGGAAACTTCAGTGATTCTGGGGGCAGAAGAAATTAGGGGAGGTGAGGTGAGATAAGGGAAGACATTAGGCAAGAGGATGGGAAGCAAGGCAAGACAGGAAAAAAGGAAAGAAGAGAAGCAGTTGCTCACATTGAGAAATAAAAGTCAGAGATTAGCAATATTTTGCTGATTGAAAAATATAAACAAAAAATATACCTTTTTTATATTCCATAGGTTTCCTTTGAGATTTAGATAATACATTATATATTGTAATATTTATTGAATTTATACTGTGTGGTCAAATCTTAAAGAAAAGGAGAGTTTAAAGTATACAACACTCTTATAAGTAGGTATTATCGACTAAGGAATTAATACTTCATGCATTTTAATTTTTTTTTTCTCAAAAATAAGGTTTGACTGTGACTTGATTTAGCTTTTTATCCATCTAACAATGATGTGTTTGCCAGTGACTGCTAATGATCATAATCAAAAGCATAAAACAACATGTAAATATGTATTGGAGTGTGTGTTTTCAGGAAAGTTACCCATTTCTCCACAGTAAGTTGGAGCTCATGATTGATCTTCTAAAGGCTATTTGACATAGGGATGTGTGTTTTTATATTGATGGATTTTAGTACTTAAGGAAGTTTTTTACAAATACTAACTGCATTTAGTTTTCACAAACTTTCAGAAGTTTTTCAGGTGTGGAAGGTGTAATGAGTAGGGGAAAATGGAAACATACTGTGGTTAAGTAAACCACAGTAGAAGAACAAAGAGACCTGAAAAATTAAATTGCTTATTTAAAAGAAATTATTTTCTTTAGGAAGCACAAGAACATTATTTTGTAAATCTTTGCTTGGAAAGAAAATTGCTACTCTAAAACTCTTTGGGTTAATAAGAGAAACAAGAACTAATCAATGTGGATTTCCAACTTTTCTTTGTCACATTAATTATGGCAGTGAGAATATACTACTCTTCTTTGATAAAAAGTGTTGATCGATAGTTTCTATTTTAGGCAGAAACATGCAGATAAAAAATTAGAGAACAAACATAGCAGACCAAAACTAGGGCAAGTTGAGCATTTTAAAAGCAAACCTAAGCTTTTCTGAGCCCCACATCTGATCAAATATTTCTTATAGTCTTATAGTGTCAGCATTTTACAAGAAATTCAAGATAAATCCAATACTCAAAGTAGCTCATATTAATCACTGCCTAAGCAAAATAGGAAATGCTAGTATTTCATTTCAGAAAATGTGCATGAATTATTCACTGATACAGTTTTGTCCTTCTTAAGGGCTACCAGTTTAAATTCCTTTCATAGTCATACTCACAACTCTATCAGATGGCAGCTACTCTTATGACAAAAATACAAGATATTTTTGTATTGTTAATGCAGTAAACTTACTTACACTACAAAAGCTGTAAATCCACTAGCAAGACAAATAGATATTACCCATGTCTTCTGCAAATGTTATATAAAAGTGGCATTTTTGCACTAATTATAGTAAGGAAAAGACTTTAATATACAACATCTTTTCTGAAAGAAGATCATGCTTGAAGCTACCAAATTTTTCCAGTTTGCAGAGTAGAAGTCAAAAATTTTCTGTTACTTCTACATCTTGTGTAAAAAAAACCATCGTAAACTTGTGAATTTAAAACTAATTTTTGGTACTTTTCTCTATGAATAAAAGCATCCATGAAATTAGTTGCATTGTAAATGTACACACATACACATATCCATACAGAGAAATAGAAACATTTATATAGATATGTCTCCCAATAATTTATTATAATAAGAGCCAGCTTCAATAAAGATTGTCAGATTCCTTCTTCAAACTTTCCAGGAAGAAAGGTAGAAGGAAAAACCTGTGAAGTATACTAAGAGAATCACTAAATTTTATCAGAAGTGTTTTCAAAATTTACCAGATGCTTATGTCTACATTTAGTGACTAATTCAATCCTTAATTCAGTGGTTGAAGCTATTACTCAAAATAGGGTATACCCCATCTGAAGCTGTTGTGTCCAAACAGCAAGGGATATAAAGAGAATTCCTGCAAAGAGAAATAAATCATACAAAACATTTTTCAGGACATGTAAGAAAAAAATTAAATCAGCAAAACACCGCCAAACCCCAATACTAGTTATAATGATTGGATTTTAAATGTTTTGTCTACCAAGTTGTTTGTGATTTAAAATTATATCAAGGCATGGAGATGTAGAATTGAATAATTACAGACCTTTGTCAGTGCCTAGAAAAATAGATTATAATCTTCTGGTCTCTGTGTCCATATTTTTTGTTTTCCTAATTCTGCTGTCATTTTTATTTGCCTATTGCATATTGCATACACCTATGAGGTTGCATAAATAATGGTTAGCATATCAAATGTATTGATTTTGTCAGAGTGACAGTCATTTTCTACTTTACTGCTTTAACTGCTGTTAGCATCTAATATCTCCTCCATAGCTAATGAGGAGACTGATAATGGTAAAAATAATGATAGTTACTAATTATGTAGCATCAAACATTGGTACAAGATGCCCAGAGAAGTAGTGGAATCATCATTCTTGGAAGTATTTATAAAATGTATTGAAGTGGCACCTGGGGACATGGTTTAGTGGTGAACATGCAGCCATGCTAGGTTAATGGCTGGAACTGATCTTAGAGGTCTTAACAATTCTATTAAAGAAGCTTTTGAAACAGTTTAAAATTTGCAGATCTCACAGTAGTAGATAAGGAGGTCATATTTGGAAAATTAATTTGCAGCAGAGCTAAATACTGAAAATGTTGAAGTCAGGTAAATGGAGTGCATGAAATGTTAAAATAACAAGTTCTGTAGGTATACATTCTTAATCCCCTAGAGATACTCGAGTGATTTGCCAGATGTAGCATTTATTTCCTTTGCTGAAATTCTCCTCTCTTTCTGACATGGTAGAAAGATGTGAATATAAAAAGAAGCCATATGCCTCTAAGTTATATTGTTTTGAAAGCTTACTGCCAAGGAAGAGGTAAGATTGCAAAACAAAAAGAAACATGATGTGGAGGCCAGAAAAGATTTCACTAGATCCCATTTTTTCTGCATTGCCGAAGTTCATTTTTCAGTACATGTTTTGGAATATTTCCATTTTTTTTTTTTTTTTTTTTTTTTTTGCTTAAAATTCAAAATTCTCCTTTGGGAGAATAAAATATTTATTTATTCATTTAGGTTTTGTTTGTTGGTTTGTTTACTGTTGTCCAAGGGTGACTTTATGATGCTTGTATCTCCAATCATTTGTTCTGTTTGTGCTGGGTATTAAGTTCTACACCTTGAAGACTGGTTTTGAGAGTGATGTGGGGGGCAGAAGAAGTGTGCAGTTTGCTTTCAGAACTGCACTTGCTCCCCTGCATTTTTCTCTCTCACGGACTGTGCTGTCTGCAGTACAAACAGTGGCACAGAGCTCTCCTTTGCTTTCTAGCTAGGTTTGTTTTTAGCTAGCTGGGGCAGACAAGTTCCCCAGACTGTGGTTTTTCTTTTTCTTGGAACTGATTGGCTCAGCTCGGGACTGGAAAACTAGAAAAACACTGGGAGCTCATACCTGTGGTCCATCCTGGGACGTGGCATTTTCCAGTGCTGGAGGGACTGATAAGAGACTGAGCAAGCTAAGCTATTACCCAAAAAAAAGCACTTTGTGAATTTGCCATCTCTCCAGAACAAGGAGAAGTTTTATTGTTTAGTATTATTGTTTTGTTGTTTTGTTTTGGTTTTTTTTTTTTTTTTTTTTTTTTGTTTTGGTTTTTTTATGCTTGGGAGTACTTTGCTTGTTAAATAAACTTTTTTTCCCCCCACTTTTCTCAAAGGAGATTTATGTCTCCTGAATTGGTTGGGGGGGTTGCTTGAATTTGCTTCCTAGGGGGACTCTTTTGGAAGTTCCCTCCCTAAATTTGCCCTAAAGCAGGACAACATTCTTGCCTGGTGTAGAGAGTTGCAATACCTTGGAGTGGTCCAAAGATGCACCAAGAGAGTTCTAGGCTTAGCATTAAGAAATTTTTGTTTACCAATGGGGCCAAACACTGGAACAGGTTTCCTACAAAGCTCAGTCAGTGACCCAAGCCTGTCTATGGTTTAGAGCCATTTGGATAATGATTTTAATAATATGCTTTTACTTTTTATCAACTCTGAATTGGTCAGGTAGTTGGACCCAACTGGTCGCTCTGAAATATTCTATTCTAGTCTATTCTATTACATTTGTGTTTGGTATTGATTTATTTTACAAAATCACTCCTAATATTCTTATTTATATTTTTAATTGTAATTATTTCCCAGTGTGGGTGGACATGGTATTTAATTGAGTCTGGAAGTGTGAAACTATGCATTGAAAAGTACAGTGAATTATGATTAATTGCTCTGTTCTAATACACTAGAAACTGTTTATTTCTCTGCAAGTACCTTTTTCTGCACATGTAAGGCACAAAATGTTCTGCTGTAATTTTATAACCCCAACATAATTGCAGAGTGGGAGAAAAAAATGCCATATATGGTAATTTGATGCTAGAGATTGTTGTAGGTTAATGTACCTTGATTAAAGCAATGGAACATATTCACAGGAGAACGAGGAAGGGTCATCCTCCTGAAACTGTCACAAGATATACGAACCATTTGTTCTGATTTGCAAAATGAGAGGAACTAGTTTATGTTTAATAACAACTTATTGTGGTCTGCACACTTTTCTTTTAATCTGAAATATTATTTTACTTAGTAAATGCATTTGTGTGACTCACACATATGTACAGATTAGTACAAAAGCAAGAATGAAAATTTGTTCTTCAAATTACAATAAGAATACACAGAAGTCTCCTTTCCTATACTCTGGAATGATGTGGTCCAAGTAGAAAAATTGAATTACTGAAGTCTATTGTAAAATCTCCATTTCATTTTGGCAAATGATTAATTTCATTTTATGTATTCTTTATTGTGCCATTCCTCTTGATGTACCCGTCTATAAAATGTCATTATTTTTGTTCTCATCTATTTTATCTTTAGTTACTTTTCCCTTTTTCATTCTGCTTCTATCTGATACTCATTTTTATATGAATCTAGCCGCTGAATCTAGGTTATTAAGGGTCGTTTGAAATCTAATAAAAAAATGTCCAATAGTTTTTGAAGACATCAGCAGGGATACGAAGAAGACCTTAGAAAAAGCTTGCACTCCAGTGTCAGTTGCCACTGTTGGGTCTGCTAAGATGTCCTGCTCTCCAAACAAATATGAAATGTCATGAAACTTCAGTGCCGCTTTCCCAGGTTCTGATAAGACTCAAGAGCTGTAAACAGCACTGTGTCCTTCCCACTGTATCCACCTTCAGGAGAAAACTGTCTGAGAATGCTGCAGCCCGTGTGTTGGGAACCAGAGACAGAGTGCTGCACTGGCCTGAAGAGACAGCATGGAGGAATGGAAGAACACTAAGGACTAATTTTATAGGAGTCAAATGACTACTGGGACTGTTCTCTGGCACTGGAACCTACTGGCATGGCACTCCAAGCAAAAAGGAGTGCCCAGTGTAAATCACCCACTGGAATTGTCTTTAGCTCACAGTATCTCCAGAGCCATACCAGAAAACTGATTGGATGCACACCAGTTTTTTCAGGACAAAGTGATGTTAGGAGCTGTTGCAGAATGAGGCCTTTGTCGGGGATGAGCCATTTGTTGGTGAGGGGAGACTCGGACACTTAATATGAGTGATCAGCAAGTTCTGTTTATTAAAGAGAGCATCAGACACTTATACAGCAAGTAATAAGCTTATGAATATTCTGTAAGCCAAACGATCTATTGGTTAACCATCAACTCTTCCTCATTCCTTTGGGCCTACATTCTCTATTTCCCACGTCTCTGTCCACTCGTTATCATACCCAGCTAGGCCCAAGGACGCGCTATCTTGCAGGTGCAAAAACTCAAACTAGCTGTGTTTGGTGCTTTCCCAGCTCCTGGTCGGCTAACAAGCGAATGTCTACGTGACCTCTGTCATGTAGCCATTTCTCCACAAAGAGCCATGCCAACAATAAAACAGTAAAAATGCTTTCTATGTAAATTAAATGCCAATGTTTATCTTGAAGCTATCTTAAATTAATTTAAATGAATAGGGACTGTCACTGCAGTAGTGAATCAAAGCAGGAGATGCCAAATCATGGTGGGCTTGATGGGGATCTCAAACAAAATAAGACAACTTTTCAGAATTAGTTATCTTCTTATTTATATACTATTGTGAAACTCACTAAAAGCTCTGAACTGGAAGTTACTGGAAATAGGATCTTTGTCCTGTAGCCTATAAATTTTGAAGATGTTTTAAAGAAATTAATTTCTGATTCTTCTACCAGCTTTTATTAAAATAACAATACAAACTAAATGTTGAGTATAGAAAAAAAATACATATATCTCTGAAAACAACTCCATCATAGAGGGTAAGGTAGAATAATGCAAAAACACAGGATGCAGTTCAGCCTGCAACTGAAATTATTCAAAAAAGAAAGATTTGCATTTGGCAAATAAGCTTTTTTTTTTTTTTTTTTTTTTTTTTTTTTTTTTTTTTGCAGTGGACTCACGAGGCAGTTGTGCATATCATTTCTCTGACAATATCTTTTACTAATGGCAATGGTTCTATAGACATGTGTTTTGTATCAAGCATTCAATACGGAATTAACTAGATTGATGTATTTTGGCTACATGATTGTGCATTATTCACCCATCTCTTAATACTGTACCTGAAAGTTTTCTACTTCCACTCTGAATTCATTGTACACACTTTTACAAAATATCTATCTTATAGAGCCTTTATGTCATCTACATTTATAAAACAATTTTATTTCTATTCATTTACCTCACTGAAAGTCAGTATTTCTGGAAAAAAATCAAATATAAGGGGAAATAGACTAAAAATGTGCATGTATTGGTACATATTTAAGTATATTACAGTGAAATTAAGACTGAAAGAATATATCAGCTCTCATGTAAAAAAAATAAAAATTGTAGTTGTAAAAAACATTTATCTTGAAACAATATATTTCTTCAAATACAGGAAATTCAGTCTCAATTTTACCCATAGGGGAAGTAAAGACAGGGGAGCTAAGCAAAGCACTCAGCCTACCTAATTCTACTTCATTGTTGTAGGCTTGTGTTTATTGGTAAGACACTTCAATGCTTGTGAACATATGGTTTGTCCCCACTTTTCCTCCCATTTTTGGACAGTGGCCGTTGTCATCCCATGCCATCTGCCAGAGAGAAATTCAAATTATAAGGGGATAGAGTAATTCCCTCAAGAAACTACTTTCAATAAAAGGAGCATATAAACCGATTGCATAAAATTAGATGGGATTATCCAAGTAGCATGATATATGACACACAATAAGGGATAAGGTCATTGATCCTTTTAAAACCAGTGACATTTGAGACAGATAATTAAATTTTGAGTGGTTTTGACCTTTCTCTAATCTCACTTATATCTTAACCACCATGATAAAGAAAACTGTTGCCTGCAGGTAAGCTGTAAAGGAATGACGAGTTTCATGAATTGTCTGGTAGGGCAATGGCTTTTTATTATTGATGGAAAGCTAGCATTAGTGTTTGCAATTATATACATCAGATGTCATTATCAATACTTACAGACATTATAATCTTTTCTTCCCCAACTCTGCTTTTTATATAGCACACATGGTAATTTATCTGTATAGTGGTTTCAGTATTCATAGTGTTCTTCCATTTAGATTGTCATAACATACTAGAAACACTGATAAAACTATGTGTTCAAATTAATTTTATAGTTTAAAATGTTTATATTAGAGATGCTACTTAAAGTCCAGAACTATAAAAAAAAACAAACCAAACAAACCAAAAAACCAAAACCAAATAGTTTACATATTTCTTCTGGATTTCTTCTTCCCCTTGTCTTCTTCAGTCAATTATTCCTTAGTCATGTTTCTTCTTTCTTCATCACCTCTCCCCCGCAGTCGATGATCTGTACAAATTTAGTGTTACCTATCAAAACAGACATTTGGCTCTAAAAATGCATCTGCACTACTATATAAAGAAGAATGGGGGCATACACAACTAAGAACATTCAACAATTTGGATTATTTGAAATACCTTATTCTTAGATCACTTGCAAATTCTCTCACCTCTTTTTTTTATCTGCTGAACAACAGCATTCCAAAATATCTTCAAAATACATTTGTATGGATGGGACTAGTCTTTAGAGACACAGATCCGAGACAATCACTTTTACTAGTCTTAGACAAAAAACATTGGTTTTTTTCAATTTTGCATGCTTACATAACCAGAGATATAACTGCAGCTTGTATGATGATCACTTCTTACGTTTTGGTAATTAACATTCTCTGTTACACAGCTGTTAACCATACTAAGACACAGTTATGTCACGTCTTGTAGGTGTCAGTGACAGACATGCTACCTAATAACAAAAAAATTTGAAATATTTGACAGGGTAGTTTTGCAAAGGTAGAAAAGAAGAGAAGCTCTTGGTCCTTCTCAACAAAACAGGATTGGAACCTCAGGAAAGGCTTTCCTGTCTTCTGATTAACACAGCAGACCATATTTTTTGCTTTGTCAAACAAACAAGGGAATTGATTTGCAACAGTCTTGTCAAAAGAATGCAAGATAATGCAAATAGCAGAAAATTAATAGCTGCTGGGTAATTCTTTGCCAAAATCAAGTCTGCCAAGGCTTCAAGGAAGTGCTTTTCAGGAGGTTTCTGCATCCTCCCTTGGAAAGTAATGATTCTGTGAACCAGAGAG
This sequence comes from Ammodramus savannarum pratensis, assembly GCA_020466415.1. Lineage (NCBI taxonomy): Eukaryota > Metazoa > Chordata > Aves > Passeriformes > Passerellidae > Ammodramus > Ammodramus savannarum. The sequence goes on along the minus strand of JAHXMQ010012338.1, from coordinate 83,268,638 downwards.
CAGTAGCCAGTGGTGTCACTCAGGAGTGACTGGTACTGTTCCCCACAGCTTTATTATTGACATAGCGGGGTTCAGTGAACCCTCAGCAAGTCTGCAGATGATACCAAGCTGAAATAGTTAAGTTAATAAGTAAGTAAAGTTAATATGCTAGATGGAAGGGATGCCATCCAGAAGGACATTGTCCAACGTAGATTTCTAGATTTTAATAAAGCTTTTGACATTTTTTTCTCACAGCATTCTCCTGGAGAAACTGGCTGCTTATGGCTTGGACAAGTGTATTCTTCACTGGGTGAAAAACTGGGTAGATAGCTGAACTTAAAATGTGGTGGTTAATAGGGTTGCTTCCAGGAGGTCTGTTCCAAGGGCCACCTTCAGGGCTCACTTGTGGGGCCTAGCCATGTTTAATAAATTTATCAAGGGCCTGGAACAGGGGACCAAGCGCACCATCAGCCAGCTTGCAGGCGACACCAAGTTGAGCGGGAATGTTGGTCTGCTGGAGAGTAGGAAGATTCTGCAGAGGGATCTGAACAGGCTGGATCAATGGGAAAAGGCCAGTGGGAAGTTGTTCAACAAGGCCAAGGGCCAGGTCCTGCACCTGGGTCACACAAACCCTATGCAGTGCTACAGACTGGGGGCAGAGTTGCTGGAAAGCTGTTTAGTGGAAAAGGAGCTGGGAGTGTTGTTTAGCAGCTGTTTGGACATGAGTGTGCCCAGGTCCCCAAGAAGGTCACCTGGGCATGGATCAGCAATGGTGTGGCCAGCAGGACCAGAGCAGGGATTGTCCCTCTGTACTCAGCACTGGTGAGGCCACACCTCAAGTCTTGTGTCTAGTTCTGGGCCCCTCACTTCAAGAAAAACATTGAGGTGCTGGAGTGTGCCCAGAGAAGGGCAACAAAGGTGGTGAAGGGTGTAGAGAGTAAATCCTATGAAGATTGGCTGGGGGAGCTCTGATTGTTCAGCCTGGAGAGTAGGAGGAGGCTGAGAGGAGACTTTTACTGTTTATCACTGCTTGAAGTTGCCAAGTAACAAGTGATAGGACAAAAGGAAATGGCCTAAAGCTTTGCCGGGGGAAGTTTAACTTGTATATTAGAAAAATTTTCTTCCCAGGAAGTCTATAAAGCATTGGAATGGGCCGCTCAGGTTGAGTCATCATGCCTGGAGGCACTTAAAAAATGTGTAGATGTGACGTTTATGGACACAGTTCAATGGTGTACCTGGACTGCTGCGTTAATGGTTGGACTTAATTTTCTTTAAGTTTTTTCAAACATAAGTGATTGAATGATTCCATGACAGGCTTGAGGAGCAAGTCCAGTCTGTATGAGGCTCATAAATGTCAAGGTCAAATACCAAATACTGTCAGAGGGTTTAAAATGCATGATCTTTAAAGGTTCCTTCCAACCCAGTATTCTATGATTCAGTAATAACTGCTCTTATTTTTTCCCTGTTCCATGCTTCCTTCTCTTTTTAATTATTTCTTATTTCTGTCAACCTCTATGGTTTTTATTTCATGCTCCTCTCATGTCCTAATTTACCAGGTTTCTACCCTTGTGTCATACATTTATTTACTTATGCTTTCCTCTTTTCCTCCTGAAATTCTCCTGTTACTAAGCACTTTACTGCAGTGGATGTAAATAGACTGAACAGTGAAGACTACTGTTCCAAAACAGATCCTTCACTTTCATGTGAATGTGCAGTTTTTGCTTTGTCAGAAATGGAGACAAACAAAATTACTTTCAAACAGATCTTTTTCAAAGATGTCTCAGTAAGCTTGTTCAGTTTTGTAGTTCATTCATCTCTTGGTCAGTGATTGCACTCTGCTAGAATTTCTTTACATTTTTATTGTGTGCTTTTTTTATACATAAAATAACCTCAGCCCAAACATATTCAATATCGATCATTTCTCTAACTTAATTAATTTGAAATCTTCGTGATATATCTCTCACTTTAATATTCCCTTTAAAAATTATGACAGTGCGATTTTACACCTTACACGCAGCTTTTAAAATATCTCTCCAACACATAGAAAAGGAAAAAAAAAAGAAAAGGAAAACAACCCAACCCAGGACAAAGCCCTATACCCAACCTTTTATTCCATGCTCTCTAGCTGTCATTCTGAATGCTTTTAAAACAAACATCTATCCAAAGCCTAACGATGCTGACATAATAACATTATGAAAAAATTCTAGTCCATACCTGAAGTGTTCTATAACTGGGGAAAAAAAACAAGCAATAAACCAACAAAACCAAAAAAACCAACTTCTTTCAAATGACTATGCATACACAAATGTTCATATTGTTTCCGGATTATACAATTTGTAATGTATGGCTCAATAAAATTCAACTAAATGGTTTCAGTAGAAATTGTTCCATATGCTTCCATATCTTGAAGTATTTTAAAAAAGAAGTCATCTGTGCCTTTTAGGTTGCTGAACTCTAAATATTTTTCAAAGTCAGAAAATGCTGAAAGAATAAGATACTACCTTTCACAGGAAAATGAGAGAGACAAACAAATGAGGGGAAAATAACAGTATTTTAGCTGCTGTAGGCAAGTGTAATTTTATGGAGTTCAAAGGGTCATCTTTTATGGTAGAGATTCTAGACTTTAACAAGTAGGGGAAAGATTGGTATAGTCTGTAACAATTGATGACAAAACAAATGTCTTGGAAGAGACATGTAGGAGAGAAAACCCCATTCCTGGAAACATTCAAGATCAGCCTGGACAGGTATCTGAGCAGTCTGATCTAGCTGAACACGTTCCTTCTTATTGAAAGGAGGTTGTACTGGATGATCCTCAAAAGGTCCCTTCCTGATGAAACTGTTCTATGATTCCATGATTAATACAAACTGAAATTTGAATGCTATGTGCATTTCTTTTCAGAAAGTAAAACTGTATTTAGCCTCACTGTGAATATTGTGTGAATTTTTTGTTGTTCTCTTAAAATTATTTCTCCTCACTTAGAATTTTTTCCCAGTACTTAAAGCCTGTCATATCCTAAAAGATAGATACACAAGTTTTGGTATATGAAATGCTGAAGTCAATGAAAAAGGATCTCAGTTCACTTCATTAAAACGATTGAACCCTAAGATAAGTTTTTTTCATTATACATGTATAGAGCAGTTTGCCAGGTTTCTAGTTCTTAAGGTTTCTGTTCTGAATTCCTTCCCATTATCAATGTTTTGTTAATTGGACATCTATGAGTAAGTTATCTTGGTGAGCAGGCTCTGCCTTGAGATGAGGTGGGAGGGAAACACAGGTTAATTACTGGCAGCTTCTCTTTTGTCTCTCCATCTAAATCAATCAGGCTATTTTTGTGTTACTTATCTGGCTATTTAACTTTTAAACTGCTGCTTCAATTAGTATTCCTACAACTCTGCTTTCTCTAGAATCACCAGAATCAAGTGAAGTACCTCTTAATGTGCTTTCAGTTAAGAAGGAGAATAATGCACACATGCACTTGTATGTACTTACAATTTGAAAGGGCCAAGACTAACTGATTTGTGATATTTTCTTGAACTTGATCTTCCTTGGTGCCAGACTTTATTTGGAATTATAATTTGGGTTTGTGGTTTAATATTGTTTATTTATATTCTGCCTATTTATTCTCATTTTTCAATCTTATTTTTCATTTTTTTCCTCAGTCTCCCAGTTATGTTTCACATGCAAATACTATCAACATAGTTTATCTGATCTTTCAGGCTATGAATGAGAAACAGCTTTTTCATATATTACTCTATTACTTTGGCCACTGAAGACTAAATTATACAAGAGCTTAAACTTTTTTTCATATATATTAAAATTAGTAAAATTAGTTTGATAAAATAATAGTAAAATAATGAATCTATATATATATCAGGGTGACATTTTTTCTTATAAAATGATTTTAAATTATTATATGGAATGTATTTTTAAAATATATTGAACACTTCCAAGGACACAAGGACAGTTCTATATTCCCCAGAAGGGCTTTGAAATAAAACATAGACTTTGTTTAATTGTACTGCTTCTTGAAGTACTCTAAATAAGCATTAGAACAAAGCAAAAGATTATATATACATAATTAATCTCCAGTTCAGAGATGTGGGAATGTTACTATGCTAGATGCCATGTTGCAACTTCTTATTAGCATGAATTATACAGAATCCACTGTTTTCAACATCATCTTCAAATGGTGTTGCAAGTCTATTTTACCAACAGAACTGTGCTGTACAGTACTGTTACCAAAGGCAGTTATTGTATTTGGCTGCACAGAAGAGACAATTTTCTGTGTATTGGCTACAGCTTTAATAAACAAGGTCTTTCACAAGCTAAGTTATCCCAAATTTTAGTTCATGATCCCTACGTTTCTTCTTCTGAAAAGTCTATTTGGTATTATCATGATTGATTACCAGTCACAGTTTTGGATGACTTCCCAGCAATATTTCACACATAATGTTTAGACCAGATTGCTCAGGATGATTTTGAAATTTATTCTAGGGATAGACATGTCATAGAGTTCCTGCACAAACTGTTTCTGTATCTTACATTCTCAAAATAACCAAAAAATCTTTTTATGTGTGGTAAATTGAATTTTGTGTATTTCAGAGTATAACCATCTCCTCTTGTCCTCACTGGACCACTGAGAAGAATTTGTCACTGCCTTGCTCTTATCTCCCTCCCCTTTGATAAGATCTCTCTGAGCCCTCTGTTCTCCAGAAGGAACAGTCAGAAATATCTCAGCCTCTCCTCACATGACAGATACTCCACTACACTTCATCCCTCTTCGAGGCAGACCAATTGACCAATGAACAAAAAGAGCAAAAAAAAAGAATGCCTGTTGTGCCCATCATCTAAGCCTCCACTTACCACAAGCCTAGACTTCACTGTGGGCTACTTATTCTGTGAACCTTTCTTATACTTGGAAATCCTTGGTCTGATGCAAAAAGCTGAGCATTCTCCTTAAATAGTCCTCTTTGTAACCTGTGCTGACACTGCATTCACCAGTAACCCCTCCTGTTCCTGCTCCTGCCTGTGGGTGAGGACAGAGGTACGTTCACAATTCGGGGTGCATCTAACTGACATCTCTTTTCAGCTTTAATTTGAAGGGTTATCCTACAGTTCTCAAAGCAAACAACTAGTCCTGAAGCCACTGACTTTGCCTGAAGGAAGGCATATGCACACACTCTTCTCACATATATTTTATGTCTCAGGAGAAGAAATATTTTAACACTGACAGCGGCATTTGGTATTCCTTACACACCTGACAACCTTTCCCCTCAAGCTGAACTAATCCTCCTGTTGTCTTTCCTTGGGACAGGTTCTTCTGGGACCTGCCAGGTGCCCTTGTAAAGGGCTTTCTAATCTGGGAAAAGGCTGGATCTGTTTATAAGTCTAATCACCATGCATTTCAGGTTAATCCAGTCACTTAAGACAGAAAATCTTCCTCCATTTCTCTCCCAAACTTGAAACATTAGGTTTCTGTTGGATTATATGAATTTGCAAGGCACATCCATGCTAAATTTTATGCCCTTCAAAAAACAAAGTCATGCTAATTACCAAAGCCTGTCAGTAGCAGTTTCTGAAATATCTTGAACTTTTAATCTTAAATAAATTTGCATTATTCAGAATATCTGTAAAAACTTTTTGATGCAAGCTGTGTGAAAACACAAAAAATTGATTCTTTTTCCCCTGATAGAAAACAGTATTCTAACATGACCCTGGTGTTCACAATATAATTTCCAGCAGACTGAGTTTTCAAGTGGGAGACTCAATTCACCCAGGGATAGTAGAACTGTCTGAGTAAAACTATTTCTCTTCACTGATTAAAGAGGGTGACTGTATTTTAACAGAAATGCCTCAGTTGACTACAGCACAATCAAACTTGGGTGAAAAAAATGTTCAAGTCTAGCTTCTTCTTTTTTTATTGTTCTATAAACTACATCAGTAGACTAAGTAAAAATCATTTTAGCCCTTTTAGAAATTGACTTGCAGTAACTGAGGAAAATTGATGGAGAATTTAACTTAAGTTACGTGGCGGTGTTTGCAAAGATACAGGCAACATTTGAGCAGCGCGCATTCAGTAGAGGTCTGTTTAAATAAATGAACATGCGCTCAAGTAGTGAAGTCAGATAATGGCTCTAAAATTATATTGTTTAAGATGTCTAGAATTTGAGTAATAACAAAGGAAAATACCTTTCAGAATGAAATTTTAGTTTTGGTCATGCAAGTGGGAAATGTTCTTGTGTGATAATAGACATGTCCATGTTTAATAAAAATCAATATTTTTATTTATATTTTTAGAAAGTGCATCTTTATGCAGCAGCGTTTTGTGAAATCTTTGGCCTATTTGTGCATTCACAATTTTTTTTTTCAGAGCACTTCAGTAACAGGAAGCTGTTGTGATGCCTCTTCTAACAACTCAGACTTTCAAAGTTTTTCTTTTATTTTTAAATTTTATTAAAAACTGTGGTTAGGATAAATAATATTCAGTACACAAGTTATTTGTGTAAAAAAATCCAGAGAACCATTAAATAGAAATTTTTCCAATCACTTCTAGAATCTTTAGTAAAATTTTTGTACTCTTCATAGTTAGACGTTACCCAAAGGAAAATCAGCAATATGAATAGTTTACTTACTATGCTTATATGTTGTTTTGGATATAGATATCACAAGAAGTGTCAAATTCCATTTCCCACATAGGGAAAAAAAAACCTTCCAACTGTTCTGCAATGTTAGTTTACTCATACTGCTAGATTTGCTCAAGTTTGCTTGAACTGATTAACAGCTAAATATTTAACTTTGAAGTGAATCGTTTGCAGTCATTTGCAGACTGAAGTACATGACATACTGGTAAACACATACAGAAAAAACATTTAATATATGCTTGTAAGAAGAGTCTTTTTTGATTGTCAAACTACTTATAGTATAAGCTTTGAACAAATTAATTTTTTGGTACTAAATAATTCATTTAACAGTACATGAGTTATGAGTTAGACTCCTCAAAAAGTGACTATTGTTTAAATCAATACATTGTGAGATACCTATGTGCATAGTGAGAGAAAGATGAAAAAAATCAATACCAATGCACAAATATAATATTATAGTAGTAAGGTACTTATATACAACATATTTAATTTCTTAACCTCTATACAATTTCTATATGCTATTCAAGCATGCATGCAATAATGGAAAGAGAGGAAGGGGCAAGGACAAGAGAAGAAAGGGAAAGACACTGAAATAAATGTTAAATGTCATTGCGAAAAAAAAAAAAAAGCTGCTTGATATTCTTAAATTTCTTCACAGGTTTCAAGTACTGTTTTTCAGTCAAAAAGCAAAGCATTTTGAGAACCTCAAAACACAAAAAGGTTGTTCTGACAAGAAGCGAAAGAAAAGGCAAGAAAACATTCATTTTACTGCTACCCAATAATTATCTGTCTCTTTTTGATTGATGATGTTGGCTGGATTAAAATATAAGTTAAAATGTTAGTTGTTTAAATGTGAATAAAAATGTTATTTGGTTTAACAGACATATTCTGTATATAAAAATAAGTTTGACAAAGCTGTCAAATGTAATACAATTTTCCCAACAGAAGTATCTTATGCTAACATTAGCATGAGGAAGACTTTGTTTAGAAGCATCTGAAAGCAAATAGCATAATGACTACTTCTGCTCTGTAAACTATTTGTTCATTCTTATGTTTTTATTTTTTAATTAGGATAAGTTTAAGATATGTCTTACTATTTTATTTTCAATTCACTTTGCACAATAAGAGGGACACTTTTAATTATTTTATTTATTTTTACATCATCATGTGTCATTACATAGAAATTAAATGTATGGTCAGATGGAATTATTAATCACAGGCAACGCTACCCAAAAATCAGGTTTTCAAAAACAGAACAAAAGAGGGAGGAAAAACAAGAGCAACCTAAACTGGACTTCTGTTTTCTAAGTGGTGACCTTTACAAAACTGCAAGCCCCATGGAAATAAAGTATGTGTCAAAATATTGAATTTGACTGTTAACTAAAGATCTTCCTTCTATTTTTCTTCAAAAACCAGAAAAGCGCGAAGACTAAACAATAAATGAGTTCTGCCATGAGGAAAATAACACCTAATAAAAAAGTTAAAGGTCTGTTTAGTTTCCTCCCTAATTCGTTAACCATAACTGAGTTATGTAACAGAGGCAGCCCAGTGTCTGAAGGCTAATGACCCCCATTTGCCTCAAGGCAGATGCTGCAAGCCAGGACTGATCACTCCTCTTGACTCCAGCCAGATCCCAGGGGCTGGCACTTACTCACACATGCAGAATAGAGTGTGAGATTATGCGCAATTAGGGTTAGATAGGACGGGACAGGACAAACTGCTGATCAGGCACAAGGCTCAGCCAGAGAAGTGTGCTGACTGTCCTCATTTTACATGTGAATACATCTTTCTGTCTGTTCCCTCTTTGCTCCTTACCAGTTTCCTTCTGCTGCACATTCCTTTACTAGTTTGCACAGACTTAGTAATTTCACTGTAGTATCCCAACTCCTTGTGTCTTTAGTTCCCACTTTTAGCTACAAAATGCAGATAATCCCCTCTAGACTTGTGCCTGGAATTTTTAATAGCCTGTCAAGTCCTATGACTGACAAGGTTTTTTTCTTGCCATTGTCTCCATTATTGTTTGCCTATAAGGCCTGTGTCTCTGTATGTTTCTTGTTTTTTATGGATGGCCTCCTCCTTTTCTTTATGATCACATTTAACAAGGTCTTTAATCAGTTAATCTTCAGGGAGCAGACATGCTCTCCTTCTGCATATTCTTACAAAGACCTGAAAGGATAAAAACCTTGCACAACAGTCTGACCTCATAGGTGACTTTGCACTGAACAGTAGACTGGCCTAGTCGTCTTCTCAAATTCCTTCTGAGTTATGAGAGTTACAGAATTACCCTACTGTTCTACAAGGGCATTTAGGAGATGTTGCTAATTTATGGATTGTGTTCAGGCTGGTAATACCTATTTAGTGACATAAGGAGACCTTCTTTGTTAAACTCTGTTACATTACATGCTATGTAACTGATATTCTCCAAGACCCCAGGTAGGAGCATATTTTGATAAGTCTTGAGATATTTTTTTAATCTGTCTCGAGAGTAATGCTTCCATCGTTAGCTGTCTACACTAGATGCAATGTTTCAATAAATCAAAATCAAAAAAGAAGAAACACTGACATACTGAAATTGATAGTTGTAAAAATCATTCCTGTAACTCAGGACAGATGCAATGCCCTGGAGTAATTTCTTTATGTAACTCCACTGTAGCCATGTATTGCTTCACATATATATGTTTCAGCCATTTTAATGCATTAATCAACAATATTTGGAATATAATCTTCTAATACAGCCGTGAGTTTTTCATCCTGAGGGAAGGCAAATTGTTGTCAGGATGAATACCTTGCACTTGGTTTACACAGCAAGGTTTTGCTAGCAGGAGGTGTTTGTAATGTAGAGGTGACTCCTGTGAGAAACTGCCAGAAGCTGTTCCCGTGTCGCCAGCTCCAGCCAGATACAAGGCAGACCCACTGCTAGACAAAGCTGAGCCAACTAGCAACATCAGTAATGCCTCTGAGGTATCACATTTTTGAAAAAGTAAAGGATGCTTCACAGCAGCTGTAAAAGAGATTTCAGAAAATGTTAAAGAAACAGCTCTGCATATATCAAGGTCAGGGTAGAAGACGGGGAAAAGACTGTAGGAGCCAGACCAGAGCAGGAGAAGAACAGGAGGAGGAAGAATCATCAGAAATTAAGAATTATGAAACGAACACGACTCCTAATTCCCATTCCTATGCTCTGCCTGGAGTGGGGGGAAAGAGATTTGGGAATGAAGTTAAGCCTAAGAAGGAAGGGGTGAGGGAAAAGTGGTTTTAGCTTTTTTCTTATTTCTCACTACCCAATTCTACTACAATTAAATGGCAATCAATGGAATTGAATTTCCCTACTTGAGTCTATTTTGCCATGATGGTAAAGGGTAAGCTATCTCCCCGTCCTTAACTCAGCCTGCAGGCTTTTTGTCCTATTTTACCCCATCTGTCCTGATGGTGAAGAGAAAATGATACAATTGCTTGGTAGGCATCTGGCAGCCAGCTGAGGCCAACCCACTACATTCCTTTAAATTAATGTCTAAATATAAATTTCCATGAAGATGAGTAAGACTTATTTATGCAATTCCAGAAGCTTCTGTAGCATGTGAAAAAGAGAGTTACTGCCTAATGGTGTGAGTCTCATTCAGATTTGAAAAACTTTATTCTCTCCTGAATGAAAAATTTTCTCTTAGATTTACAGACCTAGGCTCACATCTACACGAACATATATTGTATATGTCCTCAGAACTATAAGCTGAGATATTCAGTGTGAAAAATGTAGGGAAATAAGGGGATATCTAGGAACACAATGTAAGTAAATGTCAAGGAATACTTATAGATGTCAGTCTGATTTTAATTTGTCTGATATTTCCAATAAAGCCAATTGAATTTCAGAGAGCTACTGCTCCACTTTTGATTATTTATGATTTTCATCATCGTGGTGGTTTGACCGGGAAATGGGAATTCTGGAATGCTGTAGTCAAACCAATGGGTGCTCGGATTTTAATATTGGCACCTGATGTAGCCAGTGAGGTTCGGACACACCTCTGAGAACACACAGGGGTTAAAACCAGAGCTGCGACCCTGGGAGGTTCTCTTGGGACTTTGGAGGCAAAGAGGTCTGATCTCCCTCCCCCGTTCAGCTGCTGCTGCTGGGCTGGGGAGGGGCAGCCCTGCAGTAGGCCTGGGCCTGGACAGAGATGGGGGGTGAGGAGGCCCTTGAGGATGGAAGGGTGAAGGAGCACCAAGAGACATCGGGCAGCCACCCACCCAGGGAAGACAGAGAAGGACAGCCGGCGTCTGAATCTGATAGCAGCCGGCCCAGGAGGAGAAGGAGGGGAGTGCAGTGAGAAGGTGCCCAGCAGGGCAGCATGAGAGTTCCAGAGCTCTGGGATAGGCAGAGACTGAAATTTTTAACCTTTTTCTTGCATGATTGAAACCTTGCAAATGCTGATCCTCCT
>JAHXMQ010012338.1:83206348-83257484 GCA_020466415.1 Ammodramus savannarum pratensis | reverse complement strand
CACAGCAGACACCAGGGAGAGGGTATTCTCATGGGGGCACTTGCATTGTGCCAGGGTCAAATCATGACAATCATATTTCTCATCTGAAAGTACTGCTGATGGCCATTTTGCATCTTTTTTTTCTACTTCTACCTTTTTTTTTTTTCACTAAAACCCCCATATACACCCTTCAAATTAATTTAGTATCAACAGTTTTAGGCTTCTGAAAAAATAAGTTGTCTTTAATATCAAAACTAGAGATTTTCCATAGTATGGAATCAATATAATAACTTTGGTTTCAATACATCAACACTATTCTAGAATAACACTTCTTAAGCACTGGTGTTATTAGGGCCTGGTGCGGGGAATGTTCAAAACTAAATTACTATATTTACAGCTTAGCTTTGTTGGTGACAAATTTATCAAAACCCCCAAAAAGTCTGGGGGAATTATCACATACAGTCATCAGCATTTGCTCAACACTTGCACAACCCAAACACAATGCAGAAAATTCAAAATGATGCATATAATAGCCATTTTTAATGAACAACAGTACAGAGTCAACAGAGGAATCTTATTTAAATGTTCTTGTAAATTGTCTTAAGGCATGACACACAGTCAAATATAAATCAATACTGGCACATATATTTCCTTTATATCCATTACATTTTTCTTTATGCTGACCACAAATGGTCAAATTAGAAGTGACTTTTGTTTTAGATATCAGATATCAACAGAACAAAAAACAAAACAGAGTTTTATGGGACTTCATGCCATGAATCTATCTTCCCTGATGAATGATCATTTGTCTCCACAGACAGCTAAAACTTTAGAGATTTAATGTGAAGTATGGAGAAATTAGGGTTGAAAAAAACCACAGCAGGATTTCTCCAAGTGTTTCCCACTACCAACAGCTCAGCATTTTGTGACTTATCCTTGATCCCTCTGTCTTTCCAACGCCATTCGATACTGATCCTTAGTTTACTTGACCTGACAGTAACACAGTCCCATGAGTGTAGTCTTCACTTCTTAAAATCCTCCTCTAAAGTGCAATCTCTAACAAGCAGAAAGAAGAATTGGATTCTCAGATACTCTAGCAGAATAAAAAATAGCTGTCCTTTGGAAGACAGTGATAAGCAGATGGAAAATGCAGCTTGAGAGTTTTGTTAGCTTGGAACATTTCACTGCATGTTCTCATCATGCAGTGTTGAGGACTGCAGGTGTTAAAGGGGATGAGTTAATAAGCAGAAATAGCCAGCATGCATTTTATTTAGTAATGCTGGTCAGTGAATTTCAGATATAATATGCTCCCATTACGATAGGCACATGAAAATTGTACCTTCTCTTGCAACAATGAGAATTTCAGAAGTGTTCATCATGGGACTACATTTACTCTAACTGAAATCAAGTGGAACCTAAATTTTAGTTCAAAGACAGTGAATGAACCAGTTTGTAAACTTTGCAAATGAATTCTTTGCCCATTATTGAATTTATATCAACGAACAAATGTAAAGGTGGCAGACAAGGTTTATATTTCTAGTAACATATTTATATGTAATGGACAATTTGAGTAGTTTTTTTAGCTAGGTAAGAATTAAGAAATCTAAAAACATTTTTACAAATGTGGAAATTTCACATGCTACTCTGGACAATCTAGCATCATCAAATAGGTCTCCTATATAAAACACCCGCATGTAGTGCATATTCTCGTCTTCGTAGTTTGAGATCTAAATAGTTTTTCTGGGTTTTTTTTTGAATGGACTTCTGCTTATCCTCTTTTTAGAAAAGTAGCACACAGAATTGAACTCAAATGGTCCTCCAAATAGCCCAGCATTGCTCTTTATCTCTTTGTATTGCAAAATTATTCACTCCTTTCTTAAATGGTCTTTATTTATGATGTACTATTTCCTTAGGTATTGTTATATCTGGTTAGCATTTAAATTCCCTCTATTTTCTTCACATCAGCCAAACAATGTTGGCATGTGTCTTCTTCTCTTATGTCCCATAATGCAATAGACTTTACTTGATTCCTGTATGGATATGATTCCAAACTTCAAGGGAAGAAATTGAACCAATAAAAACATGCACTGTAACATTTATAGAGAGTGAAGATGGAAGTCGGAGAACAAATAACACACTCTCTGATGTCTATCTCAATTCCTGCTACTGCTAACCGCTCGTCATGCATCCTCCATGATGTTGGAGGAAGAAACTGGAATGAAAATAAAAGTCTGAGGAATAATCAATACAGGAGACAAGACATGGATCAAGACATTCTGCACTAAAAAGAGTTCTGTAATAGTAGCCTGAGATCAGCTTTGTTGATAGGAAGATACTACCTTACAATTCATCATTCCATTAATATTTACCCCCAAATTCAATTGCTCCTCTTAGGTCACCCTGGAAACTTTTAATGACAGAGAGATTTAAAATGGCCAGCAAATTTCTTGTATAAATTGTCTATGACTTCTGAATAGGTTGGCACTTTTGTCTGATCCTTATACTGCTGTTTAGGCAGCATGAGTTGAAAAAAAATACTTTGAAGAAAAAGGGAAAATATTTGCTCACTTGGGCTATAGTTACATTATTTCTGTGACATAAACCAAGACCATTGTTAAGATATTCAGGCCTACACACCCCTCTGTAGTTTTTCTTTGTTTCTAGTTTCTCCTATTCCACTGAGAGAAAAAAAAAATAAAAAAAAATATATATATTCCACTGAGTCCTGTTATCTGATTAATTTTGCATTCCTACAGATGTCATTATTGATATTGAGAACTAAGAAATGGAAATAGAAATGAAGAATGGAAAATCCCTTTTGTGGCAACATAGACACATGAAAGTGACTCAATTAATGTGGTAAGCTAGGTAGTAACCTCTGATTGCAGATGTACTGTCTCACCTTGTATTTAATATGTCTGAGACTTAAGAGTACCAAAAGGTCAAAGCAATTACAAGTAAACGATGCACCTCCCTCACAAATCTATGATCCAGAAAGTATTCCCAAACTCATAAGCAGAGAGAAAGCACATAGTGGAAAAAGGCACGTCACATAGCACCATGCTCTCTCCATTTTTTTTTTTTTTGTTTGAAAATTCAAACCTGTGAAAACATAAGTCTTTAATAGAGTGCAGTTAACCAAGGCATTTTTCACATCAGATTTTTCAGGAGAGTGCAAAAAAGGCAGCCAGCAAGTCTCCTGAGGACAGCATAAAACAGCTCAGCAATAGAGGTGATGTACCACAAGGTCTGAAGAGAACAGTAAGAGGTGAGTTTGCTGCCTTCAGGAGTTAGGTGGACAACCATCTGTCTCATCAAATGAAAGAGTTACAGAAGACCTTCAGCAGCCTGTATAACACCAGAGATCACCAGAAAGAAATCAGTAGGGCCTTCTCTGAGACCATGCAGTTCAAAGAAGGGTCTAATCTCTGAGCTCTGCTGAAATGAGGTGTGGTAGAGTCTGTACTTTTGGGGATGTAAATGTACTTGCCTATCATGGTAAAGGCTAGAAGCTCATGACATAATATTAGAAGCTGTTCCACTTGTAGATTTCCAAATGTAGAAGAGTTTTAGTGTCCTGGAAATAGGGGAGGGAGCTTTGCCCAATGAAATGTTGAGCCTCTACAGGATTAAGAAATAGCCTCAGGTTTGTAGGCCTGATTTCATTTGGAAATTGAGCCAGCTTGATATCAGCTGGAGAGAAAACATAGCAGGGCACAAGCAATCAATTAGGTTTTTTGAGTACATTTATGATAGCTTCCTGACACAAATAGCCAGGAGAGTCTAGGCTGCTGGACATCAGACTTACAAACAAGGAAGAAATGGTTGGGAATATGAGGGTTGGAGGCAGTTTTGATTGAAATTACCATGAAGTGGTTCTGTTTAAGGTCCAGATGGAAGGGAACAAGGCAAAAAGCAGGATCACAACTGTGTACTTTAGGTATAAAACCCAGATGTCAATACTGGGGTTAGTATTGCATGATATTTTCTTTAGGGACTGGATGCTGGGATTGAGTGCATGCTCAGCACTCCAGATGATATAAGAACAGGAAGAGTGCTTGATACACCAGATGGTTATGCTCAGCTTCCGAGGGATTCAACAAGCTGGCAGAAATTGGCCAGTAGCAACCTCATTAAGTACATAAAAGAGAATTGCAAATTCCTGCACCAGGGGAGGAATAATACCATGCACCACATATGCTTAGGGCTGCCTGGCTAGAGGCAACTCTAAAGAGAAGGACCTGAGGGTCTTGGTGGAAAATGAGCTAACCAGAGGTCACCTTTGCTCAAGGTTACCCTTTGTGTCCTTGCAGAAAGAAAGGTCAAAAGCCTCCTTGGTTGTACTATTACCAGAAAGTAAAAAAGTTCTTTTCTCCCCTCTACTCAGAACTGGTGGAAGACATCTGGACTTCTGTGTCATTTTCTGAGCTCTCCAGCATAGAAGAGGCATAGAGCTGCTGCAGTTAGTTCAGCAAAAGGCCACAAAAACAATTAAGAAATTTGAGCATTTTTCATATGAGGACAGACAGCTTGGATTGTTCAGTCTGGAAAAAAGAAGGCCTTACTAGTTAGCATGAGTACTGGGAAGGAGAGTGCAAAAAGATGTGACAAGAATCCTTTTCAAAATATTTAGTGACAGCACCTCATAAGAAAAATACTTTTTTACTTCAAAGAGTGTCTTGAAATTAACTGCTTCTGGAAGAACTGACCCAGAAAGATTTGAGATCATAATGCTTGTAGGTCTTCAAACCCTGCCCGGGCATGGCCCTGGACAACCTGCTCTAGGTGACCTTGGGTAAGCAGAGTGCTTGCACTAGATGATCTCCAAAAGTTTGTTCCAGCATTATCCATTCTGTGATTTATGATTATTCCACAAGTACAGGTAACTTACTTAAAAAAAAAAAAAAAAAGAAAAAAGAAAAAAAGGACCACAAAACATTGCGCTATAAATCTCAGAAACTCAAACTGTGCTGTGAAAAAAATCATTAAAAGACTTTTGAATTTATTGAAGAAATGTGCAAGTTTTAGTTGCCTAAGCATCAGTGATCTTAGGCAATGTGGGCTATTGTTTGTCAGCGCAATTGTGCAATCTATTAAATTCTGCATCTGTCAACAAAATGAAGATATCTATGAAATCCTAGCATATCTCAAAATCTATGTTTAGACACCTTAAATTCTTTCAAAAATACAAATGCTTGGAAAGATTTTTTTTATTATTCATGAATAGATAACAGGTGTTGGTACCCATTTAGCTGTGTTTGTCTTTTTTCTCCAAATCTATCTCAGAAATATGTATTTACAAAATACAATCACCACGCATGCTGGGAACAAAGGAACTCCCACCTTCATATTTTATTTTTTATCTCAGCAAACTCTTAAAACATCTTGAAGGATTATAACAGGTTCTACAGGAACAGTAAAATTCTTCTACATAATTTATAAAGCCTGTAGCAAAGTCAATCTTTAGCTTACTGAAACATTCAAAATTCCTGCACAAATTATTAAAATTTATTGCAATTGTGGAATTTTATTTTTTATAGGTGTGATAAAGTGAAACATAGGTTTTATAAGACACACAAAAATTACTGTTAAATTGGTGACAAAAGCAGAATGATGAAATGAAAATTATTTTGACAAAGAAACCATACGGACCAAAGATATGTGAGGGAAAGAATAACTAAATGTCAGAAAGCTTTTCTGTCTAAAAGCACATACTACAGTGATTTAGAGAAAGCAGTGTTGTTTAAAGTGGATTTAAGTATTGTGTCAAAAAGATTGGAGCTCTGAGCCTTGACCAAGGTTTATTGGGCTAGAAGGAACATTGACACAGAAGATACTAGTACAAGCTTTGCATTTTTCTTTTGCATATAAAAAATAGTAAAAACCACTTTAAAACTCCAGTTGTAGACTGTCTTAAAATTCTGATTTATGTTTTGATTTGAAGGGTCATCTTAAGTGTAGTGGGTTCTTGATTTAGGAAACTAGTGTAATAGGATCACTCATTGTGATTTTTCTTCTGACAAACTTAATAGCTTTTGGAGTACAGGAGGAAGGAAAAAGCTTCAAGATCCCTGTTGAGAGGCAGGGATATCAGTGTCTCAAGTTGTTCTTTGAAGAATGATGGGTAAACTTTAATGCCTTTGAAATCTTTGTCAAGAAGTTTTATAAACACCATTGAGCAGGTTCAAGTGAAATGGATGAAGTATCAGTAACTACCTGGTACTAAAGCTAGGACTCATTACCCTTGAGACATTTATAATCTTAATGTAATCAACAGGTGGCTATGTTCTATTAATTGAATTAATTGTTGCAGAAGATAGCCAATCTATTACCTTATCTTTTAAAAGGAAGTTGTCCATTTTCAGAAAATTGCAAGTAGAAGAAGAATCTGCCTTTTCTACAATTTTATCTGATTGTACCTCAGGTCAAGTCATTCCTTAGAAAGTAAGTACAAGCTGAATTTTCTCAGTGCAGCTCAGGAGGATGATACAGATTTTTTTTGTAAAGCAGCTTGTCATGCTTGCCCTCCACAACTCACATCAAGAACATTTTATCAAAATAGATCCCAAAGGCAGCAACACTACTTCTACAACTTTGAAAAAACATTTTTATAATTGTGGAAAAAATCTATAGCTATGAAACCTGACTACACTATTAGTTACTCCAATGTTCATATAAAATAGTTCCTATGCCTTTAGTGAAATGGTCTGTAATTTAAATAAGTGCAGAAATAGAGGTTTAGTCCTTTAACTAGCATTTGTCACAAATTCAGATTTTGCAAAGTCTTTCAAGTATTATTAACAATGAAGACAGAAGAAGCATTACAATACTAATCCTAATTTTCTTATTTCCTTGTCTATCTCTTTTTCGATAAATGCTTCATGAAACTACATCTGAAATAGGAAAAATAAGAAAATATCTGTAAAATAATGCTGTCATTTCATCATAAATCTCCCATACCTTCTCAGTGACTTCTCATGGTCGTCTCCTCACAGCACTGACTTCTTCTCAGTACAGACAATAAACTTCAGCCCTCTCCACAACACCACCAACAAACCCCAGATCTCCCCTCACACAGCTACCCCACTCTTTTGTAGCACTCATCTTCTTATTGGACACAGCTGTGGCCTGTTAAGGGCAGGGCTGTTCCTAATCTTTGGTGATTAGTGCAACTGCAACTCCTCAGGTGTGAGATTACCTTCTGCACTATTTTCTTCCATTCTATCCCTCCACAAAATAACAGTAAAACAATATAGTTGCATATTTTTTTAAAGCAAGTAGGGTTGATGTGCCACTGCTTTGATCATTCATCTTTGCTTGTACTAATATAGAAGCAGAACAAAATCATACATCTTCATAAATAAAGGTTTGAAACAAAAACCTAAACTGTTCTTACATAGATTAAAGTAGGAGAATTTTCACGGAAATACAGGACTTCAACCTATATCAGAATGAATATGCTTCAAAATGCTTTTTATGCATGTTTCTTTCAAGTTTTCCTCCTAATATTATAGGAAAATGAACCATTTATTTATGATTTACCTTTTTTTTATGTTTATTTTCATGCCTGAGGTATGATACTTTGTGAGTACTTTTACATTTCAGAATTGTTTGGAAAATTATTATGTTTGTTCTGAGTAAACAAGCTTCAGATTTTTAAGATCATATAGCCATATTTGAGTTATTGCATGGTCCAGCTAATAGACACTACCTCTTTAACTGGGCTGTTTGTATTATTCATGCTGTGAATGAGCTCAGCTGGAGCTACTCTCAGGCCCTCGCATCACACTTCACTTTGTAACAGAGATATGTTGGGTGGTATTCTGATCAAATGTAGACAACTACTGTGTCTATTAATCACCACTGTCATTCCTGTAAATGGAGGAAAACAGCTACTTGTGCAAGACAATCAATCCTGCCCTAAAATAGATGCCTAAATTAGTTCAGATGAATAGTACTCTGAAAGAGAGCATTTCTCTCAGCAGACAGACTGACTGACAGTCACTAATGAAGTCTAGGCAGAGCAGTGTAAATGTAATGCTCATGTTGGGTACTGCTAGCTTGGTTTAGGTGTGTCCCATGAGTACATACTGCTAGCTTGGTTTAGGTGTGTCCCATGAGTATATACTGCTAGCTTGGTTTAGGTGTGTACTTTGTGAGCATATACATGTATATATTTGGGTGAGATCTTTTGTAGTGTTGAGAACTTGTTTTGTGCAAGGAAACACTTAAAAAAGATACTTAATTTAATTGTATAAATATTCATGTTTGTTGTTGAAGGGCTGCTTAGTTTCTTAAAAATTAAAGGCTGATGTGAATAAGTAATTCATGGCAATTCTATAAATAGATTTTAGACTTTAAAATTTACAGCAATGAATTGAACTCTTAGTACAACACTGAATGTCACTTTACAATGAAAAGTACTGATATAGTAAAATAAAGGCAGATCTCACTCTTGTCACCGATGTTAAAGATTATTTATTGTTACTTACATCATAATAGCTGTATCCTGACATTAAAAAAGAAAAAAATCTCTTTTGGCAATCACAATTTCTGATTCACCCCATAACTTGGTGTCAAACATTTACAGAGGCATAACTAACAAAGAAAGTAGTTATCAGCATTTTCCCATCATAAATGAAGAGATTACCAATGAAATATGGAAGGTTAGCCTCCAATTACTGTGGGGAAAACATTTTCATTCCACATTTTAAGATCTGTATGAATTGATCTAGAAATAAATATGTGAAATCACAGACTGGAAAAAAAAAAGAAATAGGAACAAAAAACATTAATGACTAGAGATTCAGTGATTACAAGGGGCACCATCATAGCCTCAAATATTTTATTTTCTGAAATACGTGTGAAATAATAAGTCTGCAATTTTTCTTTTTACATTTTTTTCACATTTACAATTCTAAAAAGAAGTATGAAATCAACAAAGCACCATGATTGTAATCTTCTCATTGAAGAACAAGTAAAGCATAGAAAAATTAGAGTCTTATTTTTTCTGAATATGATGTAGCCCCAGCCCAGGGCCAGTTGCCATTTTGCCTTTGTCTGGGAAACCATTCTGGGCACTGTCTTTGGGAGGTGTTTTTGTTTCTTCAGTGATGAATATGCTTTTGTGGATAAAAGTCTCTGTATCTTTTTATTTTCTTTTATTAATATTGTTGTAGGTTTTGAGATTTTGCAGGTAATTGTGATTCAAGCATGTAATGTTTTCTAGTGTCCCTCTATTATCAAAAGGGGCAGGGGAAAAAAGGAGCAGCTTAAATGTGTTTAATTTTCTAGCTGCAGCTAAAAAACCAGCACACCTTCCTTCTGTAAGATGAGGTGCATTCACCTCTCCCATATAGGTCTATGGCAATCATAATTAATACTCATTATTTTATAATGCAAGGTACTATAACCTCTGAATCGTGAAACAAATAATAATAAAAAGATAAATTTGTAATTTTTCTTTCTGAGGAATATTTACATCCACAGCAAGAATCTATTTCATCATACTTGTTTCAAAATTTTAACACTAGAGGTAAATGGAAGGAAATATGATTTACCCTATGTCACTACCTGGAGGCTGAAATATCTTGAATACAATCAATCAACTCTGTGGAAAAGATAATTAAGGTAAAAAAAACCCTTTGATTTTCCTATTTCTGTGTTAATATCTTTTTCATTGCAAAGCAAAGGCTGAGAAAAGATTCTGATACCATCAAATTTATGCAGAAAGTTTTAACTTGACATCAACTTTTTTACATGTATGAATTAATATGATTGTATTATCCCTACTTAATGCACCAAGTTTGCAAATTGTTTGATGTACATTCAACATCAACATCACCCAAAGCACATAGAATCATTCCAGCTCTCACACCAGCTCCTATTTTGTTAACATTCACTAGCATTTTGGAAGCAGTGTTAACCCTGAGCTTACTGTAAATTTGTTCTTTTATTATTATTTTGATCAAAAGAAAGGAACACTCCCCTTTCCCTACAACAGAATGTCTCAGCTTCATCTAAAGTTTCTAAAAGTTCTAAAGTTTCCAACATGCATAGTTTCTTTCCTTTTAAATCCAATATATTCAGAATAACAAGTTCAGAGTTTGTTTGGGGTCTGTGTTCAAGTAGTTGTTTTGTGATGATGATATTTAATGAACTAATGGCCTAAGAGAATCAGAAAAGACTCCAAATCTATTGCTAACTTTATAAATATCACAGTTTGTGGATTTCCTAGTTTCACTGCCAACTATTTAATATTACCATCCTGCTTTTAATGAGCATTGGGCCTAAATCCTTGTATCAATATGCACCATATTTCTCAAGTGTGACATATCGCAGTCACAGCAGCATTAATGAGATTGGGAAACTTTGCAGTTCCAGGAAATAACTTTAACTGAGTTTGTTTTAGAGCTTGATACAAGGCCTGAGGCTTGAAATTTATGGAATAATTCCCCTCAGTCAATGTTTGTGTCGCAACATGTATGTAAGCCTTAGTTACAGTAGATAAATATCATGGTGAAAGTGAACATTGTTCCTACAAATTTGGCAGTATTCGAATAAGTTTTATTTAGACAGCTGTGTAATTTTCAAAATTAGTGTATACCTTCAACAGATTTCAATTGGAAATTCTCAAACATCTTTCCAATCTACAGATACACATCAAATATTATATTACTGAATCAATTTAAATAATAGGGCCTGAAAATATCTCTGCAAGAACTCTTTTTGAAAGCTATTTAATTCAAACATGATTGGACATTTGTTAAACCAACTTTTTAAAGTTCTACTTCTAAACCACTGACCAACTATTGAATGTAATCTGAGATAGACTGGAAGGATTGCTGGCTTGAAAACTTCTGTGCATGTGTGTGGGAGAAGGGCCAAGGTCAGACCTTGCCTTTGGTGAGGCAGTGCCCTGCACACCCCATGTTCTCCAGGCCTGTACCCCATCCCTGCAATGGCCACCAGTCCCTGGCACACCAGCGGCAGTGCTCCACAGCTGTCCCTGGAGCCCCTATCCCAGCTCCTGAGTGGCCAAATGACCAAAGTCCCACCTGGGAGCAGGGCCCAGGAAAGCCAAAGGGTGCTTAACCCAAGAGATGCTGCAAGCACATGTCTTGACCCTGCTGCCTCTTGGAACTTCTACCAGCTGAACACCTTGGGAAACAGCAGTGGTAGCTATACTTGTTCTTTTCTATAACTTTTCTACCTTTTTTTGCTTCTTCTAATTCTCTCTTGAAGTTTTAAGTAACTTAAAATCAGATGAGCATAGAGTTTGCTGTGTAGAATGCTTTGTGAAATATTTTATGTTGATTTCACACTGCTCTAAACTTTTGCCAAAGTTCTCTGATTTTCCAGTGAAGTTCTTTTTGTTGTTTTGACCTCTTAGGAGTATTGTGTCATTATATCTCCCATGTGTATAACTCTGAGTGCACGAAAATCCATAAACCCTTTTAAGAGGCTTGTCTAGTAAGGTTTTTTGGGTCCTTACAGTTATCTCCATAGTGGAAAAAAATACTACCCTGA
The DNA here is from genome assembly GCA_020466415.1 of Ammodramus savannarum pratensis. Lineage (NCBI taxonomy): Eukaryota > Metazoa > Chordata > Aves > Passeriformes > Passerellidae > Ammodramus > Ammodramus savannarum. The sequence goes on along the minus strand of JAHXMQ010012338.1, from coordinate 83,245,976 downwards.
TGAAGTTTTGAGGCACTTCACTTAAAAACTCCATTATTTGGAGGGGACAAGGGATAGTTTAGATATTTTTATTGTCTATGTACTTCTATAAATAGATGAAGATAATGAAAGAGACTATTCTTTTATCTCTTCACCTTTCCATCATCTATATCTCAGCTCATGTGTTAGTGAAGAGAAGATGACAGAAATGTGATTTTTAAATTGATGTTCCCACAAAATTCTAGATCTACTTTTTTCTTCTAATTTAAATATGACTGTGTAACTGTTTTCTAAATGGGACTTATTCATTATTTTTCAGCCTAAATTAAGCATAAATAATGATTCTCAGTGGAAAGCAACATTCAGAGTGGGCATACCATGTTTTTTGTGCGACAGATATATTCCATATTTTGCTATAAATTTTAATCAACTCAACTATAAGGTAGCTATAATTACTTCAGTTGCAACAAAACATCATGAAAATCATGCTTAAGATATCTCGTTAGAAGACTTTTTTTTTACCAACTATTTAGAACAACTTTTTTTGGGTATTGCCTCTTTGGAACTATCAGTTTTTAATTATGTAGATGTAAACATCACTGATTGCACCTACTCCCACTTACATACCCTGTTTTTCTTTCCCAAGAAGTGAAATTCTGTTGCTTTTTACTTAATATTGACTTTCTCTTCCATGCATTGACAGGAATGTTTCTGTTAGACACTCTCACAGCTTTTATATTTAGTTGCTAAAAGGCAGAACAGTAGATGAGCTTCAGCTGTGAAATTCACTATTTCCATATGGAGCACTCACTGCTCTATTTGCTAAAAGCAAAATTCATTGCAGAATTAAGGCACTTGTAAGTTCTGGGCTGTAACACCCAGGGTTTAAGTTCCAAGACAGAGTTAAGAACTGAAAATTATGAATAAAATATTGTAGATTCTTACACATTATGAGAAAATCTAACATATTATAAAAATCTTACATAGGACAAAAAATTACTAACAATGAAATCTGTGTCCAAAACATTTCTCATGTTTAGAATTGCCAGTATTTTGAGTACTTGAAGTTGAGGTGACAGAGCCTTCAGTAGCTGGAAAATACAGCAAATATATTTCAACAGTTTATTTCTTAAATGAAAAAAGATCATTCTTGTCATCCACATTTCTTGGTATTTTGAACTACAGCATAATTCTTTTCCTTTCTCAGAAATGTTGTATAATAATTTAAAAAGTGTTTCAAATCTGACATCTCAAACCTCTCTAAACTCTGCTTGCTATTCCATTAGGAAAAAAATTAAGTCCACCACAGTCATCTCAAACAAGAATTTTATCCCAGAGCCTTCAGACTATTAAATGTTCTATACTGTTGCATAAAATAAAGTTTCTTAATCTCTAATTCCAAGAAGTTTATAAATTGATTGTGTAACTTTTGCTGGTGATATGTAGTCATGGTATTAGTTAAGTTGTATTCTGTATCCTGCAAAAGAGAAATCACAGGAAAAAAGTTCTGACCTCAGGAAATAGTCATTTAGTTATTCATTTCAAAAAGTGAGACTTCCCGTCCCTTCTTTTTATTGCATGCAAATTTTTGCCTCTTTGTTGTTACTCTGCAGAATATACTGAAAAAAACAAACCATGCAAGAGCAATATATCTAGCTCCAGGCTACATTTTGTACCTCCCTGAATACTCTTTCTCTGCATTAACTGTGACACTCTGGGAATAATAACCTGTTGAATGAAAGTGCTGTGAAGTGCTCTCCTGACTTCCACTTTTGCCGTACTCCCTCATAAACTACATCTACTGTTATGACTTTGTGGTAGCTGTGGTGATTCCTGAAGGGATGTGGGAGTATATGATTGAATGGCACCTAATTTTGTCTGAGTAATTTAATTTATAGCTCTTGGAACTGATGAACATGGTATTTCATAACCTAAAGGTCAGTAAGTGAAGAGTAAAATACAAAGACTGAGGTGCAAAGAGAAGTTCACAAAGGTCCACCTCTAAAAGCGCAGATGTGCACACTTCTCCAAATCATGGGGGGGTTTTGTGATGTTTTTATTTAAAAAAAATATATAACTAATTCAAGCAGCTACATTTCAGAAGCATATCTAACCTCCAAATTAAGAAAAATATGTAAATAGTCATCTATAACAATATGAGGAGAAAATGTAATAGCTCAATCTAGTTATAGATCCAAAATTATGCAAGCTACCGTTCTTATTTGCTCAGCTGACTGATTAGCTGTATAGTTTAGTGGTGCAAATACACCATACACTACATTTATACAGACAAATAAAAAACCATCTGAGTTCCTTTCAAAATAAATTAAATTTAACTACTTAGGAATGTAAAAGCAGGAGGGCTGTGATAGGCAGTAAAAATCTGTAGAAATGCTTAATTATATCCATTAACTTTCCCCCAAATGAGCGTAACTTTTTTTTCATTCTGTGTCCTGAGTTTTGTGTGTACATTTAAGAAGCATAGGAGAAAGCAAAAGGACAAGAAAATGGTCATATAAAAGATACAGTCACTGTATTTTCTGTATTAGTAATGATTTATGTGTAACACAAATATAATTAGTTGAAGCTTATGTGCATCTTTAAACAGCAACTTTGAGTTTGTATAAAAGATACTAATTAATTGGTCTATTGTTTCAATATTTGTGAGGAGCTTTTTGATAGCAAGGAGGAATTTTCTACATAGTAATAAAGGATTATACAAATAAATATAATGTGAAGTGATAGTGTGTTATCTTTTTGTTTGACAGGAAATGACAAATCTTTCGGGCCAAATAACTTTGAGCCATTGCACAGTAAAAAGTACTGTTTTGTACATATCACTTTACTCAGCTGAATTTGATGGTTAAATTCTCTTTAGCAAACCAATATTTTAAATAATAAACAAATTATAGTTACATGACATTAAATTTGGTGTATTATTTTTTATTTGTATACATAATTTGGAAAGCTGCAATAAATAATATGTCTTCCAAAAAATAAGACATCGAAAATGAAATACATGTGGAACTTTGCAGTGGTCTCCAGGTTTTGGTATTTTGTTCCATCTGTTTTCCACACTAGAAGGTTTAACAAGCTTAACAAAACCAATTTTATTTTACACTTCTATATCAAAAGATATACACAGTTTTCATGCCACAGTTTCCAGTTTGTGATATGCAATTTTATAAAACATAAAACAGCTTTTAGTTGAAGATTAAGTAACAATCCCAGTTTGTCACAGGCTCTCTGTGTGACCTTCATTAAATTCCTTATGCCGGCTGGAGGAAGGAATTTAACCACCTCATGAGCTTTATACAAAAGTTTGGAGTTTATTTACTATTCATTATTCTTTGTTTCTTCTGTTTGAACTATTTCATTAATCCAAAAGAGGGTTGCAGAAACTAATGTGACTTGGGTGATCAATCACTTGGAGTGAATAGTAAAGAGCCATTATAAACAACTCAAGGACAACTGTCAACAGCTAAAGTGTTTGACATATCTTTGTTTCTTTTTGACCAAACTTGCCTCAGGTGTTTTAGCTCTTTGCTTGTATATGTTTAGAGTCTGAATCTCACAATTTTTCTGATCTGATGTCAGGATTTAGCATATCACACTGTTCGTTCTCCTTTTACCAGTGAAGTTTGCTACTAGAATTCCTTCCTTTTGAGAACTGTTGGCTAATAACATGGAGTCGTACTTGATTGTGCATTAGGCTGAGAACTCTCTTAATTCCCCTTTCTGAGTTCTTGCTTATGTTCTAGCAGCTGCTTTGGGCTAAAGAATCAACAACTCTGTGCTTCAGGCAGTCCCAGAAACCAGACTCTAGAAGTCTTTTTTTTTTTACCCAATATTCTATCATTATCGATGTCTACTGATTTCAAATGTCAGAGAATAAACCATTTCTAGAAGGGCTTCTATTTGGCAGCAGCAACCATCCAATCTTCTTTTCCAACATTATTTCCAACTGTCCCTTATTTATTTCATCAGGGATATTTCTGTATCACAACCTAGCTAAGCCATTGGCATAATCCTAAAAAAAGGCTCCTCCACATAGCATAAATTAATGATTTTTTTAATAATGAATTTATTTTTAGAAAATTGAACTAATCTTTTCAGCTTTTCAACAAAAGATTAAAAGCTATTTCTTGTAAATGTTACTTCCAATAAATAGTCAGTCTGGCTTTAAGAATACTATTTACATAAGGAAAATTAACTACAATAAAATTGACTGTCAAACTTGTCTGTGGCAGCAATCTAATTTTGAGTTATATCTTTGTAAACTTCCAACCGCCTTTTGCAGGATGCATCAACGTAATCAACTTTTAAAAGAAATAAAATAAATTGAAAAAGTATTGGAAATAAGCTTGTCTCACTCCTTTTTGGCAAGCTGTTCATTATACAACTGCAGAAATTTATTTTTCTCCTCTACCTTTTAACCTCTTTTAATTTTATTTTAAATCCAGAATTTTTCTCTTTTCCACGTCAATGAGAAGGAAAATATTGTACAGGTAGATATACACTTCCTTCCATTCTTGATTCTATAAACCTTGTTTACTTAAGTCATTAGGCTAAGTAAAAATTTCACACTCATTTTAATTCCAAAAAATATTTTTTATACAGTCTTATAATTTGTGGGTTTTTTTGTTTGTTTTTTTTTGGTTTTGATTGTGTTGGGTTTTTGTTTGTATTGTTTCTTTCTTGAGGTTTGTTTGTTTTTGTTTTGTTGGGTTTTTTTGGTGGACTTCTTTGGTACACATGACATGATTAGGCCACAAAGAAGTTTGCTTTTGAGTACAGGACCTACCCCTAGTCCTATAAATAATTTGCTCCAACATGTCATTTCTACAGTGATTATACAAAGAAGAGAAATGGTTCTAATTTTGCAGAACAAAATTATTTTTCAAAAAAGTCATTGTTATCAAGGATTTTTCAAAGAACTAACTTGATTCTTAAAATCAAGTCTTAGTGCTGTACACTAAAATGGCTGCTCTATTTGCAGGTTTCAAGTAGTTGCCATTTCCAGTCTGTGAAGGTTAGTTTTCTTCAAGCCTAAATGAATTTTTAAAAAATAGACATATAAAAAAAGAACAGTATTTTCACAGTACCTTTTTCTGTTTCTCACTAAGCTCGACAGTGAGTGCACTGATTATTCATCACAGTTCTGCAGTAGAGTACTGTAATCACTGCCTGAAAAGCTATGGTTATATTCTTGTAGCACAAATAAGCAAGAAAACAGCTGATGCCTCAGCAATGGCAGAAAATTAAACAAAAAGTCAGAATCAAGGAAGAAAAACAAACAAGGTTGGAATTCAGAGAAGGAAATTCTTTTCTGTAGCTAAAGGTACTTTGAAGCATTTGTTGTGATATTGCCTCTCTCAACCGCTTTGGATTTTTTTAATGAATATTTAATTTTAAAAATAAAATTATTTCTCTGATATATAATATAGTGTCAGGAATAAAGGAGGAAAGAAGAAAACAGGAAAGAGAGGTACACTAAAATCATGGCGCAAATTTGTTGTAAATTAAGTAGTTTTGCTTCTAGCTTGTTCCTAAAAAACTGTCCCCTCAGAGAGTAACCTTGGGAGGTGTCCCTGCTCAGGGAGAGATCCTGGCATGCAGCCTGCAGCTGTGCAGGAAAGCTCAGTGGGCTCTCGGCTCTCCACTGTTTATGGAAGAAGACAATTAATTTATAGTCATATTTGCATAACAATAATGATGATAATTTCTTCCATTTGTGACTTGGGTCAGACCTTGACCAGCATATGGTTTGTAGGCTCATTGCCCCTGTTGTACCTTGGATATTGTGTTATCTGTATCCCCCAAAACTTGTTTTGAGGTTCCTTTATGACCACCACTGTCACAGGCAGACACACAATACTTGTTCTTGGAAACAAATTCCTTTGAGAACTGAAGTCCTCAGAGAATTTCCTATCAGTTTTCCAACAGCTCTGAGCTTACTGCAGTACATACAGCTCTGCAAACTCTCCTTCAGGGAAGTGACACTTCAGCAGTAACTTGCAAGCTTATAAAATACTTACTTTTTATTATTTGTGGCAGAAAAACACAGATGAAACATAATTTACATGCCTGTAATTTGTTAATTGTTTAGTTAAATCTGGAATTACAGTTTTGGGATGCTGGCAGTTTAGTATGCAAAGATAAAATAATTTATTTTTAAAAAAGATTGTGAAATGAAGATGGAATTTCGGAAGAGTATCTTGTCTCGGGAGACTGGCTGGTGAAGCACTTTTGAAATTTGTCTTGGAGTTTCTTGCCCTGTCAGTATAGTCAACCATAGCCAATGTATTATCCATCATCCTAGGGTTATGCATGTCAGAACTTCAAGAAGGAATACATGGCAGATTTGAAAGAGTCATTCTTTATTCAGTATAATCACACAGTGAATGACAACAGCTCCACTCCACCCCTGCAGATGCCCAATGTATTTTATACTGCCTGCAACAGGAGCATTTTCACCCTGCAAATAAAGGCTTACTATGGGTGAATATATTGCATTAGCTCAGCTACACTGTGAAAGTCACTCCATTTCTTTTTCTCATACCTGGACTGAAAAGCAGTGCAGCATCTACTTTTTAAGCTTAATAACATGATGTGTTTTCCTCTCATTTGCATGATCTTAAAGGTCTTTTCCTACTTTGATTCTGTGATATTACTTTCATTGTAATTATGGTTTGCACAGTAGCAAACCATATAGGTGTGCATGTACATATATATATAATACTTTATGTATGTATGTCTGCATTTATATCAATAAATACATATAACATACTCCTTAATACACACCATATGTAAAGCACTTAGCTTGCTCATGATCTGTTTTAAAAGAGCAGCCTGAGTCATTAATTGTTTACTGTTGAGACAAAAAGGAGACTGGAAATTAATTTTTTATATGATTAATTAATTGTCTTTCCTTGAGTTTAAAATGGAATAAAATCTATGCTTCACATAAAAATTTTGCATATTTGATGCCTGCTAAAGGATGAACTGGACTCCATTGTCTAAAAAGGCAAAGCAATACATGGACATGCTCTTCATTTTTTCTGTTATACCATATTTTATAATATACTACAGCAAATAACTCTATGTCCCTTCCATGTTTTTTCTAGCTATGCATTGGAAGAGGAAAATAAACTTTCCTCTTTCAAGCTCTTAATCATATCTCCTCTTTCTGCTAATAATGTAGGGGAACTTCAATAGTGAAGCAAATGGAAAAAAGTATTTACTCAGGTGGTTCGCTACAGAAAGCTAATTTAGCATTTCATCAAATACAGATACAGAGGTGGTGACCTTAGCTGGTTAACCAATTTGCTTTCTTTTAAAACTTCAGCTGCAGATATGATTTTTTTCTTACTTTTATTAAATTCCTGTATTTCTTGTTTTGTGATCTCAATCAATAATGTGAACCTGAAGTCTGAAAAGGTCATAACAAATATTCTGTACATTTCCATATCTGAAAACACTCTGCTAATGCTCTCTCTGACCCATTAGTAAGGTCAAGTTGTTCCCTTTTCATAACAACAAGTACCTCATTTCTAAGGAAGGATGTTCTTTCATTTTTAATGCAACTTGACAGTTTTGACAGGGAAAGATAATGACAGTGTAAAATAGCTTTCAAAAAAGTTCAAAGACTAAAAAAAGATATATACATGCTGCATAGCTTTTGAACTGTTCAAGAAATTGAAATGAACTAATTTATTTATGGTGCTGCATGAAGGCAAATAATATGCATCTGGTATCAAAAGGATGAGACTCTCAATGTTAGTTACAGGTAACTGTCTTTGGTAATGAAAGCAGATTATGCTTACTCATTGGAAAGAAGTATTTGAGCTGACCATTTCAACACACTCATGCTTGTTGTTGACTTCCCTTGTTCTAACTCGTTACTGACCCTTAAATCTAAATGTTATGGATCTGGGGAGTAATTGATATATTCACTTTGCACACGTACTGGTGCAACCCTGGCCAACAACTCAGCACCACACAAGTGCTCACTCAGTACCACCCACAGTGAGATGGAGGGGAATCAGATGAGCAAAAGTGAGAAAATTTGTGGGTTGAGATACAACTAGTTTAAAACTGAAAAAAAAAAAAAAACTGAGCCAACAAAGTAAGAGGAATAAGCCAGTCACTTTTTATAAGATGAATGTCTCCACTCCAGTTTTAGAATTCTGCAAACTTTTTTTGCTGCGCAAAGCTTCAGTAATTGACATCTACTCTGAATATTGCTTTCCCCTATTGAAATACCTGATGCAATTTTATATAAACACTTCTCATCTATAGCTATGTGTCAGTCAAACTGCAAGATTTCACTTTGATTTTACTTGATTTAGTCATCCTTGACACCTTTGTTAAAAAACTTCGTATCTACCAATGTAAAATGTTATTCTTACATTCAAATTCCCAATTGTCACAGAGCACAAAGAAATGCTAAATCTTGAAATTCTGATCTTTTTTAAATGTAGACAGCTGTACACACAACTCATGAACAAATGAAAACACAAGAATTTTCAGCATTACCAGATAAAAAAGACATATTTCAGGAAATTGTTCTGAAATTCAGGCTATCCTACAAAAAATTATGCTGAAAGAATGGTTATGTTTAGTAGAAAACACTTTAGGTGAAGTGTGGAATTGCTACTTTATCTAAATGAATTCAGTAAGCCAAGTTTAATCTATGAAAGTTCGAATGAAATCACTATTATGATCATAAGAAATAAAGAATGGAGGTAAAAATAATTTTTTTTTTAATCATTCATAGGTTTTAACTTTTTTTACCTCCACTTTTACATATTCAAGTTTTCAATTTAAGATAAAATATTTTAAAATATATTTGTTTACAAAGGAATAAATATCGGTTACAGAATCTACATTTGTATGTTAAGCAAAAAAATGAAGAGCACTAGTTTTTCTCTTTACATTACAGTGGGAGATTGATCAGAACGTTATGCTTAAAATAGAGATGAACCTTTTTTTTTGAACATGAATTTGTTTTTTGTGTCAAGGCTTTGAACTTCCTCATAAACTTAAAGTCTTGGATTTACTCTGGATAAAGCAAAAAAGTTATATTTCTTCAAATATTACTTTTAAAGGGTAATATTAAAGATATTTTGTAAGTTGTGATATAATAATGTGATTTTACTCAGATTTTTGAGAATATAGAATAATAAAATCACAGAACTGTAGAGTAGAATCGAATAGTACAATTAATTTTGTTCGGAATAGAAATCCTGAGATCATTATCTCTCATTCTGTCGCCGGGAGAACAGACTGACCCCCACCTTGCTACAGCCTCCTTTCAGGTAGTGGTACAGAGTGGTAAGATCCCCCCTGAGCATGCTTTTGTCCAGATTAAAAAAAAACAACCTCCCTCCTCCTTGTGAAACCTGTACACCAGACCCTTCACCAATTTTTCGATTTTCTTTGAACATAACTAATACACAGTCACTTGTTATTTGATGAGATGCAGACTGGTTGCAGTATTGAAAATGTCAAAACAATTTGTTCTGTAGAGAAATCTCTAACCTCAGACCTAGTAGGAAAAACAGTACATAGAGAGTATTAGAAACAGAGAGAGAAACACTTCCGTCAAAATCATCTGAACTTTTTTTGGTGTAATTTCAAAGAATACACTGTAGAATACAATTTGACATATCTTTACTGCTTTCTGATTGGAAAAGCAAGAGAATTTTATTGAAAATGATGCAGCTCTGATTAATTATTGGTTTGAGCAAGTGTAACAGCGGCCTACTGGACATATGGGTGAACTGCAGATGTGTTAGAATGGTATGCAGTTGGTAATGTCAGTCCCATCAGATGCTGCAGGAACACTGTATTTGGCAGAAGAAACCTAGGCTCTTTTCCCTGCAGGAGCTAATTACTTGTGGAATAGTAGCTCCAGACAACTTTGAAATTCCCATCTAAAAGTATTTGGCAATTCAGCAACAAATATTTTGACTTTTATTTGAGAAAGTACTTCTGCTGGGTCAAATTCTAAAGCTTTCCCTGGTTAATGTTCTGTAACTTGCTTTGACTCTCTAGATATGAATATTGCTATCTGAATCTGTTAACTGTAAATGTGTTGTTGAATAAGACATTCAGTATGTGAAGATAAACAGAAAAAAATAATCCCTGATTTAATTATTTAAATTTATTTCAAAAAGAGTATTGATTGAGAAAGGAATGAAACTTTTAAATGTTTGTCAACTCTTAATTTATTGTTACAGATGCCTTTTCTGATCTCAAAGAATTTGGAACTGAAACAAATACTTTCAGAATTCTATTTATCATGCAGGTAATTTTTTGACCTATTTTCTTAAATCACTTTTTGTTTTCATCTTCACCTTTACCTGAACCACTAGAATAAATGTAACCTGCTTAAAGTAGAAAATAAAATAATAAAAAGGCTAAATCTACCTTCTTAATGCTTACTGCATTTTAATATAGATGGATCTAAGTCAAGCTAGACTTCAGGGTTTCTGAAGTGGCAACGTATTGCTAGAAGCAACTTTCTCCTTGTATTTCTGTCTCAGCTAGGAACAAGTTATACACTGCACCTCAAAGAGAAAATGCTTTTACAAAGTTTCCAGCCCCAGAGGGGCTAAAATCTCTACAGCAATTTAGAAAATACAGACACATAGAGACAGTATGAATAAAAAGAATTGGTGGACATGGACACCTGGTTCCTGGTCCACTTGGACCCATCTCCAGAGTCCATGACAAGTGGGATGCATTTCATCAATGTTCATGGGAGGTCTGAAATCCAACCTAATGTAGCACCTAGACCTTTTAAAGCCTAGAAAGAACTGTACAGCATCCAGTTGATTGTTTTAAGGTATGGTTTGTATTGGCGATTAAAATAACATTTAAGGCAGTCACAGTGAGACAAAATCTTAGGGACTGAGCTCTTAGGGAGTCCAGGGCACAAGTCTTGCCTTTCAGAAGAGGGACCTAAATATCAGGCAACAGTGTGAGGCTTGTGCAGGGTAAAGGCTTTCTTCTTATGTACCCCTTAAGTCTGGACCAAAAGATATCTCCAAGAAGATACTGATACAAATCCTTACAAGTACATATCTTGATGCTAAGGTTTGAATTTGCACGTGAATTTGCATTTAATCATGCAAGCTGCCTATAAGATGCATAATAAGACAGGATAATTTAAAACATGGCATTTTTGTGCTCAGAATAGCTACCAAAATTGTTTAAGACAAGAACACGAGGGAAATAGAATTACAATTTTTACCTGACATCGTGAACTCTGCAATAACAAAGACAGGGTGAGTGAAGTAATTGAAGAAATTACAGGCATGTCTCTATGTCATAGATTGGTCACCTGGGGGTAAATATTTTAATTTCTGATGGAAAATAAACACTTAAAGCTATGATTAAAAAATCATGCATTTTGCCCAATTAGCTAGAACAGGAGTTGGCAGGCTTCAGTAGTGTGCAGTGCAAGTTCCAATTCTGTAAGTTACCATGTACATCTGCACATGGACAGGAGCTATCACAGCATCTACAGAGGTCTCATGACTTTCAGAAGCAGAAAGAAATTCTAGGATCCTCCAGGACATCTCAAATGGCACTCATTTTGTTTAAGCAACTGGATCATACTTCAGACTTTTTCTAGTTATTAAAAAAGCCAGGTGAATCAGCTCAAATATAGATATTTACAACTCAGTTGGGCACCTCAGGTTAAAAAAATTGAATTTCACTTCTCGACTATCACTGGAGTGTGTGTAGGCCTCACACTGAGCTCAATCAGGGCACTTAAAGCCTCTTTGAGCACTTAGGGTGTGGACAGTCTACTCCAATACATTACTGTCTCTTTTTAACAGAACATGTTTTCCTACATGTTTATATTTTCATTGTGGCATGCTGGCATCCTAGTTAAGGCATGTTTACAGAGCCCATACTCATGAAATAGCAGTTAAAGAAGCCTGATGATTGAGGTTTTGTTTTGGTTTGGTTTGGATTTTTTTTTTTAATTTAGTTTATTCAGAAGAGATAAAAATTGTGCTACACTTGTCATTTTAGAGATGTGCACACCCACAACTAGAGTTGTAGACATTGTGGGGCAAATATACCCACGGTGTAAGGCAGCATCCAGGCAGTTACTTTGAAGATCTCAAGCTGGCCTGATTAACAAAAGAATCAGATAGTTACCTGAGAAGCTTTATAGAATTTAACTCTGATTTCATTAACACCCCATTTGAAAATATCTGTGCATGCACAGATGTGGCCACTGAAATTTGTCCATGTCCTAGAATTTTTGAACTACTTACTCTCAGGTTTTATTCATGAAGGTTCAAAAACTTTAACAGTAAGTTTTGAGCACAAGATAAATTGGAACAAAATATTGTCTATCTTAAAATTGAACGTCTCTAATTAATTTTCTGTACAATCTCCTTTATTTCATTATGGACAAATCAGAATGATCTAGGTAATCCAAAATTTAATTGAGAAGTAGAGAATCCTAAAAATGACTTAAGCAAGAAACATTAATCAAGAGAAAAGATCAAATAAGAAAAAAGTAAAAAAAAAAAGTACGCTGAGTATGAAAAATGACCATCTCTTCCTCATTGACTACTGGGATTTATTGTAGCTAATAGTAGATATCTTAAGATGCTTCTATACTGTAAGATAAACATACATCTTGGTGTGTTTTACCAGATCACCTGGTTATCCAGACTTATTTGCATGTACTGCAGCTCCTGTTTATGCCAGGAAAAAAAAAAAAAAAAACAACTTAGGAATAAAATTCCTGATGTTTTATGCAGCAGTCAGGTTTTTTCTCAGTTACTACCCTCTTTTTATTTTGTTTTATGACACAAAATATTGTTTGCAAAAACTCTTAGACATGGCACATGTTGTTAAGTTACCTACACTTTCTCTTCATTTTTAGTCTGCATTTCCTGGCTTTAATCAAAGGAAGGTTCTGAGTTGCAAAAGGACCACTCTCTCATCATGGTTTCTCAGAGCAGCTCCTGATGTGACACTTCCCTTAGTCTTAGTATTAAATGTTTAAATACACTTGGGAGTTTTCTCTGAGAAACCTGATTGAAAGAGATTTAAATGGAAAAATTAGCTTATCTTTTAATTTCTTATTATTTTTCTACTCGTAAAAAATTAGTAATACCAATAATGACTAAAGTTCAGAAATACACGATTGTTGCCCATCTTTGCCCAGTTTAGGACAGAACAATTGTTGCTAATGGGATGAGGAATCAACTTAAAATGTGATTAACACATCTAAGAATGATTATCTAAGAAGTGGAGTAGAAATGGATTTATAGAATATATAAAATGCAAAATTCAAAAGTAAAAAGTATTGTAATTAAAAAATATTTATTACTATAATTAAATCAAAATTCCCAAAAAGCTGAAAAAATTTGTCATGGAAGGTGTGTTGCAAACACTGGTTAATTACAAATTCAGGCTGATAAAATTGGCAAATCAATGAAAATTCCATTTCCTTTTGGCATGATTATTCAAAATAATTTTTTTAATTTTTTGTCAGATTTTTTTTTTTTTTTAATTTGGAAGAGTTTTTTTTCCTTCTGCTATTTTAAAAGGCAAAAAGTTGGCTTTTTGTTGCACCACAGTATAGGTGGGTTTGTTATATCCTGAGCAGCTGTGACTGCTCTCTTAAATCTTTTGACAGTGCATCACAGTATGGACTAAACTGCATTCTGCTAAGTATTACTAGGGATAATAGTAATAAGAGATTGATTTTTTTCTTTAGTCAGAGTACAGTGCAAACAACTCTAAAAAGACGCCTGAGAATCCGTTCATCCCTGATTCTTCTTACTGTAAGCTTGAAATGTTTTGCTGCAAAGCTGATAACAATTCATGGAAGCTACCACACCACTTGCAGATTTCAGCCTGGCGTATTCAAGGCAGAATAGAAGTCCACCTTCTCAAGTGGGAGGGGTGTGAGGGAGCAGTTATTCTCTATCACTGTGTAAGGGTGCTTACATATCTTGGGGACATTCTTGCCATGTTTGGCATATATTTATATCTCATTTGAAAATGGATTTTGAAATGAAATTTCTGTTGTTTGCTTTTTAGAAATTTTATTGTAGTATATCTGCAGTCCCTATAAAATATTTTTAATCATGAAAAAATACTGGTTATTAATGGAGGGATAAATTCTTCCATAAAAATTATTAATTTTTCTTGCCTTTAGCACATTTCATACTTATTTTGATTTTTTCTTCTTTTACATTTAAGGCAATAAATTGAACATTTCTAACTAGCTTCTTCAAAAGCATTACTTAGTATGTGTTTTCCATGTCATTTGATTAGTTGCTTCTTTAAATTAAACAAATCCTGTTTCTTGTTTTGTTGAGATTTTTTCCTTACTCGTGTTTTTTTTGCTCAGTATGTCCCATTGCTTATTAGGATGCAAGAAAAAACTTTATCAGACTAACTCTTCTAGAGACCGCACAGTATTCTAGAAGTGAAAAAGCTCTTTTTACTTTATTTTTCTATGGCTGTTTATTGCTAGGAATATGGTCTTGAGAGTAAAATGACCTGTATTTTAATTAGATAATGTCTAATATTTTAATAAAGACTAGATAATGCTAGACAACTTCTAATAATAAAATATCTATTTATTTCAAAATAAAATATATATTAAAATATATAAAAGTAAAATATATATTTATTTTTAAAATGCTGTAATGCTACTACTATGACTACTACTACTACTATTAATAATAACAATAATAATAATAATAATAAATTTAGAAAAAACATATCATCCTAAGTTTCCATTTTGAATAGTTCTTTGAATAATTCAAAATATGAAACCATGCTGTGGATATAGAGCCTTGTTCATATATAAAATCAATGTAAATTACATAAAGATTTTGTTGTACCACTGTATACAATGAAGTAGAGAGGTAAGACTAAAAGAGCAGGATTCAGCAGTCCACACAGGGATGTTTAGTGTCATTTGAGGTCTCTTGGGTTGTCAAGGATATTCATATAAGTTTGACAAATACAACACTGATTTTCTGACAGACTCATGACTCTATCTAATCCTAGTATGGTCAGCTGAAACACTGGAGGTCACCAAAACCAAAGAAAAGTTCTTTCTGTTAGCAGCTGAACCCTACCCTTGGTAAGCATTCTGGTGAGTTCTTACAAGGGAAAGAAGTTGAATGACAGTAAAATACAGAAACTCTTCTTTAAAATCTTGCCTATTCTAACACACTAAAAGTACTTGAAATTGACCCATGTGTAACCTTCAGTAGTTACACACAGGCCAAATTTAAGATTCTGTAGGTGAGTGTGGTGTCCAAGCACCCATCAGAATCAGTGGAATGACAACAGACTGCATGAAACCTATACAGCTGAGCCTACCCCAAAATGGGTTATATGGAGTGGGATTCCATTCTCTGCATGAAGGCATCTTCCAATTTCTTGGCACCATGAGGTATCTTTCTTCTCAGTAGTTGTTAGAGTGGTGTCTGTGTTTTGGATTCGGGATGGGAATGGTACTGCTGTTTTGTTTTTTGCTGAGTTGTGTTTATCCTAAGTCAAGGACTTTCTTTCCCCTTCCCCTACCAGTGAGGAGCTACACAAAAGAAACTGGAGGGACCTTAGCTGGGACAGGTGCCCTGAACTGTCCCAGGAGATAATTCATGCCACAGAAGGTCATGCCCAGTATATAAACTGGGAGGGGAGTTACTTAGAAACATGGCCAGTCTTGTTCGTGTAGAGGGGACTGGCATCAGTCAGCAGGTGGTGGACAGCGCTTGTTGGTTTCCTTTTTATTATCATTACTATTTTTTTTTACAGTTATGATTGTATTTTACTTTATTTTCAGTTATTAAATTGTTCTTGTCTTAACATACAAGCTTTATTTCAATCCTCTTCCCCATTCAAACAGGGTGGGGGGATAGAGGAGGGGATTGAGTGAGTGGCTGTGTCGTGCTTAGTTTTCGGCTGGACTTAATTCACAACAACATCTAATGCCTATTTGCAAAGCAAATTATTGAAATAATATTGCAAGTGTTAGAAAGCTAATCTGTGGCTTCTGTGTTGAAAGCATTTCTATTTATATTTACGAAACACAACAACTTGCTGGGAGCGTCATTTTCCAGGATAATTAAGATATTAAGACACCCAGCTAAATATAACTATTTAATTTGGTAACATTTTTTTCATGGGACTTAATTATGTTTTCATGTTTATGTGTTTGTATAAGATTGTTATTGTTTATTCTATATCAGTATAACATTTAATTTTTTTCATTTTAAAAAATCCACTTTTTGCTTTTAATTAACACTTTTCAAATAACATTTTAAAGTAAAAGCTAGAAACTTCTACTTAGGATTTCATACATGCTGAGTATTTTTTTTTAAATGCCATGTCTTCATTAGTGATATGTTTAGGAAAAATTAATTCAAGCAAGTAAGTTTTACATAATATTTTATTTATCTCTTTATTTCATCTTACCTTATAACTTACTATGTTGACTCATTGTTACTAAAGTTTTGGAAACATTTGAGAATTCTATAAAAATCAGGATTGGATGTGCAGAAATTTATTTTAAAATACCGAACTGAATCACATTTCAGTTCATCACTGACTTGTACATGTGGGACATAGAATTTTGGCTGTTTTAAGGGGTAATGAATAGGAAGGAGTACTAGTGCTCTGAGCTTTCCATATCTTGCAATTAATAGGTCATACAGATAGCTCTACTTTCCAATATCTTTTTGTACAGATTTGCAAGAGGTAATTATAACCTATAAATAAACAAAAAGTAGGTTTAAAATGTACTTAGAACTTACACTAATCCAACACAGTCATTGGAACAGTTAAATGTAAAACAGGAAATTAAAATATTTAAGAATATTAACGTCAGCAGAACAAGACAGAAAAAATGTTGCAATTAGATACAGAAATAAAAGATTCAAGTCTAATTTTAGCAAATGATGATGATACAAGGAATTAATCTAAACTCTGAAAGAGGAATCCAGGAAGCTATTTTCCAAAAGTAATTTTGCTGCACGATTATTATTATACAAAAATACTGTGTTGATCTTTATTTATCTGCATTTTTCTCCAGTTTTGTTTGTAAAAAATGTTGATTATTCTTGCTGCTTTGGGGATATTGAATCAACTTGGGGCTGAAATTGGACTTTGAGATAGTAATGTCTCAAAGTGTTTACAAATGCATTTTCTTATCGTTAACAAAAGCAGCATCTCCCTATGGCAGATAAAAAGTACCAGTTTAGCCTTGTAGATGGAATATTGAATGAGGTTGTAAATCTGCAATTTGGACTGATTATATGTGGAACTCAAAGAATTTTAATCTCTTTAACAATTAAGTGCCTGAACAATGTTCATATATCAGCTATGGCACAAGGCAGCTTGTTAATAAGAGAATATCCTTTCTACCCCTTCCATATGACCTTGTAAAGTATTTTCCAGTCAAATAAGTTTCTTGAAGCCTTATCTTTTGAGACATTTGAAACAGAAACAGACAAAGCTGAGAAAACAGGAGAGGAAAATAGCTTACTGACTATAAGATCTGAGGTTATGTGTAGTGCCAAGAAGTAAATCTGTGACCACATAAACAAAATTATCATTAGATCTGTTGTGATGCCAAGACAGTTTGTAATGATATTAGTTTGAAATATTTTTTATTCCTCTGCTCTTTAATTTATGATTTTTTTGTCCATACTCATTTTTTCTCATGCATGCTCTTTTAGTTAGGAATCCTCTAGCTATGATTTTATGAGATAATGGGGGAAACTTTTGTTAATAAGGTCATGTTGTGTTTCACAGTTTGGAAGAACACTTTTTGTGTTTTACCAGGCTGATGAAGTCTGGTCTCACCCTGGCTTCACAGAATGTCTGATGATGACCACAAGTCTATTGGGCCATTTAGTCCACTTAGAAGATCATCTTACTGTGCCCATGGCAACTTCAATGCAGCCTCTAAGAACTGCTAGTGGCTAAAAGCCAAACTGCAGCAATAATTACAGCTAACAGCAGCTGCAGCAGCAGAAGGCACTGAGAAAACATCTACAACTTGCTTTTTTCCAGGATACCTAGTCTAAGGAAGATCAGTCAATTTAAACATAGAAAGCAGGAGGAAAACAAAAAGTCTCTGTGAAGAGTCTAAAAGAAATAACAATATGAATTAGGTCCAAGATAGCATAATTGACAGGCAGTAATCTATATCTTTTGTCTGATGTTTAAAGGAGCCCAGCCTTGCTTTCTCCATACAACCCCTCCTGTCTTCATGGAGCTTCTTATTAAAAGGTGACTAGAATCTGATAAATGGAAGGTTTAGTGCTGTAATAGTCATGCTTTCAGTACAAATATTGTGCAATAGTCCAAGTGACTCTATTAATCTGTTTGAAATGAAGGAAATAATGTCAAAAGCTATAAATTAATTTACGTACATAAAGCTTAAATTTGCTAAATGTCTCCCCAGTTCTACCCTGTCACTAGCTTGCAAACTCTATATTGTTGTTTTCTACAAAAGACCATTACACTAATTAAACTTTTTTTAAGTACTTTGCTTTGTCTAAAAATATCACATGTATCTTTTGAAGTGATATTTTATTTCTTTGTTTCTGGCTGTTTGTCTCTTCCATAGGAGAAAACGTGCTAGAATTTCAAGAATGAAGAAATCTCAGTCAAAGAAATAAAACCACAGGTATGCAAACACAATGAAAACACACTAATTATTGGGCTTTTTTTAATATTCAAATAAATGTAATTAAGAAAAAGAACATTGTAATCTCTGTGACTATTATGCCTGTCAGTGTAGACAAGTATAATTCATTCATGTGAGTTCAAAGGTTTATTTAGAAGGAGAGGAAATTACATCACTGAAATAATTAAAACTGAGTGATTTAAATTCAGTTTAAATCCATTAATATATTCTTTAGAATACAATATCAGCTCCAAGTGTTAAACAATGAAACTTAGGATAGGTCTGGCATACGCTTTATTAAGTAGGATCACACAGAATGAACATGGTTCTCGGAGAAGTGATAGCAGAGGCATAGTGTATATTCTGCTTCAGGAAAAAAAAAAAAAGAATAATAAAAATAAATCAAAACAAAACAAAAAAGCAAAAAAAAAAAAAACAACCCACCAACCAACCAACCAAACAAACAAACAAAAAAGCTGGGAAAAAAAGCAAGACCAGGTATCTGTGCCCAGAAGGGATAAATTCCTTAAGTAGCTTCCTAAGTGCCACTCTATTGAGAAGTTATGCAAAAGTAAATAATGAGCCATGTAAGGGATGACTCTTAGTGGAGCCTGTAGAAAAAACACAAAGATCATACTAATTCAGAATTGGGTGGTGGGAAATCATCACAGGTTGTTAGATTGAAGCTGAAGGGAATGCTCTTCTACTTAGAATCAATTTCTCAGTTGAAGAAGCTAGTGCTCTCAGCTCTCAAGTTCTAATAATTTTGCCTCACTTCACAAGCAACAAACTAGAATTGGATCTAATGTACGTCCCAAAACTTTTCAAAGCTTGGAACACTGACAATAATAATGAAAGCAAAAGTGAAGCCCCAAAGCAAAACTTAAAAATCACAAAACATTTGTACAGTGATTAGCTTCTAAGTTTCACTATCAGGGTAATAAAATAATGTTTGTCATCCATGAAGCCATTACACAAATTGAAAATGATATTTTTTTTTCCCTGATCAGTTAAGGATTGGGCAGAAGTGCTTTTTTCTTTGTCAAACTATTCTATACAAAGTTGAGATATATAAAGGGCTGCTGGCAATTCCTTTTGATACTCCTTTATTTTGACAATTGTGAAGCCCAGGACGATATGATGTTGCTATTAATGTCAGACGTCTGCTAGAAGAAATGTGAGCTTACAACAACAAAGATTTTCAAATGTACGGATGAAGAAGAAAGCAACAAAGGAGAAACCAAATGCAATAAGGACAAGAAAGGAAAGCAGCTTTGATAAAGTATGAAGCCTAAGCTAACTAAAAGCACTAGAAGGTGACCCTACAATTTTTTCCCCATTTCTTTCCTTTTTTACAGTTGCTATATAATCAAGTAATTTTGAGTAGTGTTGTTTTAAGATCCTAAACAGAAAACAAATTTATTTCTTCCTTTGTACAGCAGCCAAAAGAACAATAAAAATATCAAATTAAAAAAATTATACACTTTATTTTGCAAATCTATTGTAGATACCTAAATAGAGAATTTAAGGTACAATAATGAGTTGCACATAGATTTATCATAACAAATTTAAGAGATTAATGAAAACTGATATAAATTGCAGAGGTCTTCATTAGGGGAAATGAGCATTAATTTCATGCTAATACTGGTATTAAGTTACATTACAAATTCTCAAATACATTGTTAAAAGATTGCTGGTACCATCAACTATTTAATAGATCCTAGACTTTTTTGGTTATGTTATTATTATGTTTTAATTGCTTTTCAAAAGCATCCATTGGGCTGATTTGGAAAACATAATCCTTTTCATAATAAAAGCTTTTGTCTCAAGAATGCAGAGCTGTTGAGCCTTGGAGCCTTTCACTGAAACAAACATTTCAGTACTGCATCTGCTAGGAATAATTTTTATGGCATATCGTGATGCAAGGAAGACATCAGGAACAAATAGCTACAAGAAAGCTAAGGAGAGTGAGAAGGGTTATCTCTTTGTCTTGCAGCCCATATTCAGACCTAGGCCGATGCAGTACTCCTCTCCTTGAACAACATATAGAGAGGTTAATGTGTTTCTCTCTAAGGAGCATTACAGAGCTTGAATAGAGACAAGCAAGAGAAGGCATGAACAGAAGTGATTCTGTGTTTGGAGTATTATGCTGAACATACACTACTCAGGTGGTTGAGCAACCTTCCTAATCCTCTGCAGCAAGGGGAGTTTTGCCTTCTAGTTGGATATGATATGAAACCTCTCTAGTAACCATATTGGGGTGAAATAAGCATGGCATCTTGGATTGAGGATGCAAGGGAAACAATCACATAGGGATATGAGAAAAACTAGAAGTGTAATCCATCAACCTGAAACTTAATTGAAACTGACGTGGACTTGGGTACAGACATATATTTATGTGATCATTCTATTCTGGCCAGCTGTCTGTGAAGGACAGTATTATCTCAATTCAAAATATGAATCTAGACTGTTCAAGTTAAGAGGGGGAGAATGTTGTGGCTTAGGAATGGTACACCCCAGTTCAGTGCTCTCACCAAAACTTTTCCAAACCAGATGTGGAACACTTGCTCTCACTCATCCCCACTCCCTTCTCCCTTGGGGGTTGGAGTTGAGAATTAGAGGCACAAAAGGTGAAATCACGGGTTGAAATAAGAACAATTTTAATGGAAAGAGCAACAAGATAAGAAAACAAACAGTAAAAGCAACTATTCTAATTGCAAAATTGTACAAAGAGAGGATCAAAGATACTCAGGATCCAAGCTCAGGACAATGAAACAGTGCTGGAGGGACCCTATTCCCACCATGCTTCCTTCCTACTTGGAAAGGATACCTTTCTTCTAGGAAGCAAGAGAGTCTCCTACTCCGCACAATAACATAAAATGGTATGTAGCAACCACACCAATTAGGCTCTTGGCCATGCCTACTCAAATCCAGGCTCTGCCCTGTCATGGCTACTGCGAGAAATTAACTCTGTCCTTGGCCATAACCAGAACAAAGAAATAAAAAATTGTTTGCATTGCAAATCAGATCAACAAACAACAAAACCCACACCTGCCCATATTTTTAATAATTTATAAGTTGTCATGTAAAGTTTCAGAAGAACTAAAAAGTACAGAATGTTTTTGGGCAAGAATAAACTTTCAAGATGGGTTCAACCTCCAGACTCCAAATATCTAACTGTAAGTTTCTGAATATAAATGTTTAAGCTTCTATAACAGATGTAGGGCTTAGATGAATTGTCCCTAAACTGCCTTAGTCTTAAATGCAATTTGACATAGAATACTATCTTGCCTGAGTTTCAGTTGCCAAACTGTGAGAGCAGAGATCAGCTGCAGGTCTAGCTTAATGAAAATGTCTCAAATACCCTAAGGAGTTTCCAATGACATTTGATACTTACGTATGCTTCTGAGAAACTATCCTCTAATTAACAGTGTAGGGATCTGATCACTCAGTTTAAGGTAAATATCTACAGTTTGTCACATGTGTAGCTCTCTGAATCAGTGACTTGCCAGAATTAGCAAACTGGACCCCATGACTAAATTTAGAAGCCTGCCGTCTCAAGCTCTGTCCAAACCCTAACATTTGAATACATTAGTTAATGCAGATGGATCCATAATTAGTAGAAAGGGAATGGTATATTTTTTTTCTCTACTCTAGGCATTTGTAATGCAACCTGTTGTACTATTAGTTGCAAAGCCATAGGAAAAAAAAGACATAAATCAAGTTAGTAACAGAAAAACAAATTTTTCATCATACATGAATATCCCTCACAAAACTGAGGTTCAAGAGAGTATACTACCTATTCCAGAACTGCTTACATCAAGGGTTCAGCCATTTGAAAATAAGCAAGTCATTCAGAGACTGGTCACATACTTGGGATTCTATGCTCTGAGTTTAGAGATTAAGGGGAAGAAAACTATACTGGGGAGTTTTATTCAAGTGCAGTGAGTCTTTACTTCAGGTACAGCTATTATTTTTGCTCATGCTTGTTGCCCAGGCAACAGCTTATGCAGTGATCACCCTTCACCAGCATAAAGCATTAGCCTAAAACTGTAGAGATTTGGCTTTAGATAGAATAGAATAGAACAGAAGAGAACTATTTCAGCTGAAAGGGGCATAAAGGATTATCTAGTCCAACCGTGTACCCAATTCAGAGCTGACCAAGTTAAGGCATGTTATTAAGAGCACTGTTCAAAGGCTTCATAAATAGGCTTGGGATATCAACCTACTCTCTAGGAAATCTATTCCAGTGTTAGAACACTTCTTGGTAAAAAAAAAAAAAATCCAAATATCCAGTTTGAACCTTCCGTGGTGCAGCTTTAAACCATTCAACATGTCCCATCACTAAGTGCCAGAGAGAAGAGACCAGTACCTCCCTCTCCACCACAGCTTCCTCCTTAGGAAGCTATAGGCAGCAATGAGGGTCACCCTAAGCCTCCTTTTCTCCAAACTAGACAAGCCCAAAGTCCTCAGCTGCTTCTTACAGGACATTCCTTCCAGCCCTTTCACCACCTTTGTTGCCCTTCTCTGAATGCATTCAAACACCTTCACATCTTACTTAAATTCTGGACTCCAGAGCGACACAAGAGGTGAGGCTGCACCAGCGTGGAATTCAGCAGGATAATCACCTCTTTTGAGTGGATGGTGATGCAGCATTTGATGCACCCCAGGATGTCTTTGCAATCTGGGTGCCAGGAAACACCGACTCCTAATGAATCTGCTGCTGACCGGTATCCCCAGATCCCCCTCTGGAGCCTTGCTTTACAGCCACTGCTCTAAAAATTTATCCTCATGCACTGCTGGTTTATACTTCAGCCAGTTCCTCACCCAGTGCACTGAGAACCCACCTACCCCACTGCTGATTGGTGTGTACAGAGGGATATCAGAACCCTATAAAATCCATGAAGATTACACCCACTGCCTTTTCTTCATCCCACTAGGAAGGTGACACAGGGATATCAAACTAGTTAAAGAGGACTTTTCCTTTGTGAACCCACTTTGACCTTGACTAATGATGGCATTATTCTTTAAATGCTTTTCAATAGCATCCTGTGTAACCTTACCCATATTTTTTCCAGGAACTAGGCTAGAGCAACAGATCTGTGGTTAAGCCACAGACTCAGTAGATAAAGCTGGGGGAAGGAGGAGGAAGGGAGGTTGTTTGGAGTGGTGATGTTTGCCTTCCCAAGTAATGGTTACTCCTGGTGGACTCCTGCTCTCCTGGAGATGGCTGAACACCTGCCTGTCCAAGGGAAGTGGTGAATTAATTCCTTGTTCTGCTTTGGTTTTGTGCATGGCTTTTGCTTCACCTATTAAACTGTCTTTACCTCAACCCACATGTTTTGTCACTTTTCTCTCTCCCACATCCCAGCAAAGACCAGGAGGTGGGGTGAGAAGGGCATGATCAAGCTGCTATGTGGTCCTGAGTTGCCAGCTGGGATTAAAACACAACACTTTATTTAGAAATTGCTTGCCTAGTCTTTCTACAAGACAGACTAATTTGGAGATACTGCAGTAATCTAAGGCTGCCAATGCATAGTGCTTAGCATTTTTTTTGAAAGTATGTATGTAAAAGCCAGGGCCAAAAGATCAGAAAGGAAAATGCGAACACAAAATCAATTTCTATTCTGCAGTCCATTTGATGATGAAATTAAAAAATTTGGTGCAGAAAGCTCTTTTGGCAAACTGACCTTCTTCAATTTCCCTGATGATACCCATTACATAAGGTTATTTTTTTGAGCTTATGTTTTCAACAGTGGGTTTTCCAAAGATGTTCCCAGAGGAAAATTGGGTTTTATCTTATCAATTGTAATATTTTTAAGGAACCAAGATTCTTCAAGGATGCCAGGTCTTTCTGGCTCACTTTGTACAAGAATCTTAAGAGACAGCATTGAGAAAAATCTGCCAAAAACTTTTGTGTGAGACAGAGTTTAGAACTGCAGCAACTCTATTGAGCAAACTGAAAGAAAGGATCTAGACACTTAATACCTGAGCAAATAAATTCGGGCAATCTTTAACACATGCTGAAATGACCAGGGAAATTTCAAAGACATAGGGAGTTACTGCTATTCAGTACTTTCTTTCTGGAATTCCATGAGGCGTAAAATAAAATTCATCATTATATAATGGAACATAGATCATTTAGGGTTCCAGCACACAGTGAAACACATGCCTGCTGGGCAATTTTGTGCAACATAGTTGTCAAGAAAAATGATCATCAATGAAATTAGAAGTTACTACCAAATATCTTCTGTTTTATTGATAAGAAAAAACGTGGCCACAGAAATAATTTTAGTTTATTTGCTTCCAAAATCCTAAAGTCTTTTCCTGTGATAATTTTAACTAATGTCCATGTTGTTTTATCTGATTGTGTTTTCTCTGGTTAGACACAGGTTTCAAGTACTAGCAAGGAGGGTAGTCCTGTCTGATAAGGAAATTATGAGGCAGCTTTTTGGTTTCCCAGTGTTGTTGTCCACAGTACCAATGCCTTTGTAGGTGGGAGTTAATCTGCAAAAGGATCTCTCTCTCTTAATGCAGTAGAACAGTTGGGCATCTCAGAAGGATAGAAGAAAAAGAAGGAAAGGGAAAGCTTCTCTTTATGCTCTTCCTGGTGTCACAGAAATGATAATACCCAAATGTATAAAATCAGAAGTTGTACTAAAGGTAGTATGATTCCTCATTCCAGTTATGGGATGTTTATTCTTTCAATGCTTTCTGTAGCAATGCCAAAGGCAAATCACACTTGTCTGAAATAAAACTGAAGAGAGCAAGTTCTGATATATGGGGGACTAGTGAACTCAGGACACAGGGGCCAAAGTACTGAGAAATAATGGGTGTGAAATACAGAATCAATGAGAGATCTGAGGAGAGACAGGAGGTCTGTGGTTCTTTTGAGGAGCTGAGACACAAACTGGTTTGGGGTTTTTTAAGGTCAAACAGTAGTAATGAAGGCTTGTCTGTGAAGTGACTCCAACATTTGTTTTCTTCCCCTGCTGGCTCTGAAAACCTGACTTTGTCCCCTCAGATGTGCACAACTTACTGAGCTTTTATGTGACCTATTAAAACCACACAAATATTTGATGGAGAGCAGGAGAAAACAAACTACTCTATCTGAGGGTGAGAGTGAAGGCCTAAGTATAATATGATAAATTATGGTAGTCTAATGATAAAGACCATGGTAACAACTTTCCCTTTGGTATTCACATACTAGATGAGAAGAGATACACAACTGCACGTTAAGGTTTGTGTTTATGTGGTGGGGTGACACTGGCTGGATGCTAGGGGCCCACCAAAGCTGTTCTATCACTTGTCATCCTCAACTGGACAGGGGAGAAGAAATACAACAAAATTTTAAGGGGTTCAGATAAGGACAGGAAGAAATCACTCACTGATTACTGTCATGATCAAACTAGCCTCAACCTGGGAAATTAGTTTAATTTATTATCAAAGTAGGATAATGAGAAATAAAAATCATAAAAACAACTCCCCTCCACTCCTTCCTTCTTCACAGGTTAAACATCACTTCCAGTTTTCACTGTGTCCTCCCACGCAGTGGTGCAGGGGGTTTGGGCACTGAAGTCAGTTCATCGTACATCTTTACTGTTCCTTTCTCTTCAGAGGAAGGGCTTCTCACACTTCTGTGCTGCTCCAGCATGGGATCTCTCCCGTGCTGGAAGACAGCCCTCCATGATCTTCTCCAGTGTGAGTCCTTCCACTGGGCTGCAATTCCACATGAACTTTTCCAGATCCTTTTCCATGGGGTGTAGTTCTTCAGGAGCAGACTGCTCCATCATGGGTCTTCTGCAGGGTCACGGGTCCTGCCACCAGCAAACCTGCTCCAGCACAAACCTTCCACGTGATCAGAGCTACCTTTGGTCATGAATTTGCTCCATGGTGGGGTCCTCCACAGACTGAAGCTGGATCTCTGATCCACTATGGACCTCCATGGTCTGCAGGGGGACAGCTGTTTTTCCATGGTCTTCACCGTGGGCTGCAAGGGAATCTTTACTCTGGTGCCTGGAGCACCTACTCACCTCCTGTTTCACTGATCTTGGAGTTTCCAGATCTCTTCCTTTAATTTATTGTCACTCTTATTTCTGGTTGCTGTTGCTACTGTACCCTGCCTCCTAACATCTGTTATCCCAGAGGCCTTACTGCTATTCCTGATGGGCCTGTCCTTGGTCAGGAGTGTACCCATCTTGGAGCCAGCTGGCATTGGCTCCTTTTGACATACAGGAAACTTCTGGCAGTTTCTCACAGAAGCCACCCCTGTGGCACACAGAGGCATCACTACAACCAAAGTCTCCCTGCCCCCAAAAGCATCTTATCTTGCACAAAGACAATACAGTTTATATTTATTTTTCTATAAGTTCCACTTTTTTTTAAATACATTGTGCCACTACTGCAATTTAGGTTAGTTATATTAGAATAACTGGGGTTTTTTTTCAGGTGATGCAAATACGTTTTATATATGCTGAAAATATCAGCTGTTGTTTAGTGTTAAACTTTATCTATGATGAATTTTTCCCTAAGCTTTGTTGGATTGGAACATTTCTGAAATTTCACTGTCTCGCATATTTAAATTACCCAAAGGGAAATTCAATATCAGGCTTGCTTGAAAGGTTTCCTTTATTTTTTACTCAATCTAATTTTATAGTCATTTGAATGCTAGCATTCCTACCTACCCAAATGCATTTCCCTTAATATTTGTAATTATGTCATGGATGACATGTTTTATGGATGCATTACCACCGTACAAGCTCTCCTATTGAATCTATTTGCAGTGAATAATGTACTTAAGCATTGTTTTGTGTGCAGTGCTTTTCAAGCATGTAAAAATCTCACTTTCAAAACTTTTTTTCAACTTTTCATTATCCAATATGTTGGTCTCCTTTTTTGATAATTGTTTGAGTGTTGCATAATTAACAAATAGACCTAGTCTTACTGTTCTAAAAATTATTCTATCTACTATCCCTCTTCCAAGTTCTAGCACTTCTGTTTGCAAGTAAGACCACATTGGTTCAATTGGCAACACTTTTTATCTATCACACCATAGATGAGATAGTCAAAGACCAAAAAGATTGTATGTCAGAGTAGAGCATAATATTTCTTTGAACAAAAAGTACTTGTAACCTAGGATACACAGGCAGATAAAAGAAGATGCAAAAGAAAACCTGCCTCCATAAGATGTCTGGGCTCATAGTTTCACAGAGGTAGAGCTTTTATACTTTAAGTCACATAACATCTCTCTCACTTGATTCCCTTCCAGTTTGTGACCCTCTACTTTTCTCTCCTGATATGATATTTCTGCATAATTTCCTCTATATATAAGGTTCCAACTATTTTAATGTAAATGACTGAGTGTTCTCACTTTTCACTTCTGACCTCTCTTCTCTCTTTAATCCATCATCTACCATCTCCATTTTAACGTGGATCATAATGATGTTCCTATTTTCTTCTAATAATCCTCAGGAGGACTTCTGAATATAGAATTATTCATATGAATAAGGCAACTTTATTTTAACTTTGAGCTCTTCTATCTGCATTTTGAATCTCAGAAGGACAAAGTGCAGGACTGTTCCAATCAATGAGTTGTGAAATTGTTCTGTATGTCATACAGCTCTGTACATTTTCTTTCTTGTTAAATATTTAAAAAAGAAATATGCAAGGCACTATTGTACGTAAGTTGCAGAGGACCTTATACTCATTTGGTACAGACTTTTGTTACTGCACAAAATCAGGGCATGTAATCTTTTAAAGTAATTCATTGAGCTTTCTTCAATTTTCGTACTTTTTATCCTCTGTTTCTCACAGAGAGATTTTCAAAATCTCATTTCTCTGATTGACATTAACTCTATGTAATCTAAATTTATTCACAGACACCTTACATCTATTTATTTTGTGTCTATATTGTCCTACAGCCTACTTTTTTTTCCCACAGTGCTAACATTTGAGTCAAAACTCTGGGGCAAGTTAGCCAAGGATCTTTAGAAGTGCAGTCTTAGCAGCAGGAGATGCATTACCTGAATTAAATATACAGAAGTGTAGCACTTATCTCACCTCAGTACCAAATTATAAAAGCAGCCCCAGACAAGACCACATGCATATATTCCTGTGCACTAAATAGATGACAAGAAATAGTTAAATCTACACATCTAAACATGGTTAATGATTCTGGTTCCCCAGGTCAAGTGGTGCAGAGAGATTTGTAGCCACTACCTTGACAGCAGGCTGCTATACCCTGTGATTTCACTTCAGTGGAACATTTGTGACACCTTTTGGTGCTGTACATGTATTTTAACAACTCTTTAGTACTGTACATGCTAGATTTTCAGTTAAGGGAGTCCTCCTACTCCTCAAGGACAATTTTGTATTTGCATTTAAAAGTTCCTGAATGAAATTTGTATGGAAAAGTGGAAGAACATATGAGACAAAAGCACTTTTCGATCCTGAGGCAGTCTCTCTGGCACTAGACCACAAAATCAAGCTTCCTTTTGCTTAGTTTCTCTTCTACTCAATAAATGTTGCATTCTTCTCTGCATAATGGTATAACTACAGCAGAGAGTACTTCCTAATGCCCATCTAAATTGGCTTCCAAAATTATTTAAAATCTGTGAATTCCCTCATGTCATTATATGCTGATTGCACAGCAGAGTTAGAAATCTCTACTAAAGATAAACTGCATCGTCTTTCTTTTTTCAGACATGTATATATGAATAAGAATTGAAACTTTTCACTATTCATTACTTTCTGCTAAGATGTAACTCCCCACAAGGAAGAGAAAATCTATGGAGAGAAAAGAAATGAAGGATGGTGTGGTAGAAATTAAACCAGATCATTTTTTTTATGAATGAGGTAATTTCATATGTCTCTCCATCAGTAACCTTTATGATTCACTGCTATTTTTTTCATCTTTTCATGATATTAGATATGGAACACATGCTATTATGGTATTCATCTTCACAACAGAATCAATACCTCAGTCACTTTATTTTATTTGCAGAAACAGAGCTAGTTGTCTACAGTATAGGTATCTTAGAGTCTAAGAAAGAGGAAAAAACTATATAACTAAATATTTGTCTTGCAGCTGGGGGAAATCATAGGAAAGAACATAGCTGGTGGAAAACTTTTTACTATAGAATTAGTTGGAAACTTACTGGATAGACTTTGGATAGTCTATAGTCAGAGTGAAGAGCTAAAAAACTGAGAAATTATAAAAAAAAAAATGAAACCAATTATTTATAAGAAATTTATGGGCTTTACAGGCATAGTAGTATTAATGAGGACTTGTGTTAGCCCAGTGAATGTGGTATCAGAATGTGGCCATTACACTGAAAGTCAGTAGATTCAGGGCACACCAGGTTCACAGAGGTCAATCAATATTGATAAGTAGGTTTCCTAGCTGAATTCTTCATGCCACTGTAAGATATTTATCTTCATCACTACTGAACTTCTTTTCTTTTTTTCTAAAGTAATAGAAATAGTCCACAGTGTCTCTTACAAATGTAGAGACAAATTCAGTTGTCTGTAGGTCATTAAAAAGAAGAAAAACGACTGTTAACTGTTAATTTGATGTTGAAAAGCAATGTCAAATTACACATCTCTAAAACAGAATTTAACTTTAAAAAAAAAGAAGGCAATAAAAAACCTCAACCAAGCAAAGAGAAACTTGTAGCAACAGATGTTTTATTAGGACAATTTAACTGCATGGAAAAACACCACATTGCCTTTTACATCAGACAGACATACTTAGAATTATTGTATGTCCATTTTTGTATAGATCCCACTTTCCCCATCTCACCCCAATATGAAAATGTAGCTTAATAAATATCAGGACTTAAAAAAAATCTGCACAGTCTTACATGAAAATTTTTATATCTGAGGCTTCGCCCTGACTTTACTTTTTTTCTAAGTATGTAAATTTTATTTTTACCCGCAGTAAGTAACACTGAGAAAATCATGATATGACTATGAAAATGATTTGGACATTCTTGGCACTAGAGAATGATTTTTCAGATGATTGCACATGATTTCATTCTATGTCACCTATTAACCTATTGATTAGAACAGCTGGTCCTGATGGAGACATAAATTGCTTTAAATATCAAGGAGCTTTGTATCACTAAAACCATATTATTGGAATATCAACTAAAACAAAATAACTTTAAAATCAGGTCTACTCAGTGAAACAGAATGAAATAAACAGCTGCACCTGCTATTTTTTACAAAGCTGATTCTTGAATAAGGAGTCTGCTCTTTTGTTCTCAATTATGGAATAAAGAATATTTGGGATTTTAGTAGTCTCACTCTCTTTCCACTGCCATTGAGAAGCTATGGCTTATTTCCTTGATCTTCTCCAGTGTTTTCTGCTTGGCTCATGCATCAGTGACATTTTTCCTGATATATTCCTGTCTCTACTTCCTTATGCTGTACTCCAGAAACTTCCTTCAGCTTAATACTGTGTTTTATTTCAGGGCTGGTGGTTTTTATAAACCTCTTTTTTCCTTTCATAATTTTTTACCAAAGAAAAAAGAAACTTACGGTTGCAAGACAGTATAGAATTTTTTTTTTTTCCTTCAAATATTCAGTTACGGTCTTTTAATACAAACCAATGTCCACCTAACCAAATATATGTCTTTTGGTACAGTTGGAAAAGAGAGAGTCATACCTATAGATAAACAGGAAACAATATTAATAAATCTGACCCATTGTTGGGTCAATGTCTCCACAAAATTGAGATCAAACGTAATGGTAGTCAATATATGGAGAAATGTTTGAAAGGAACACAACGTTGTCTTAATGTAATGGCTTCAATGATTAGGATAGGATAGGATAGGATAGGATAGGATAGGATAGGATAGGATAGCACACAGCAGGACAAGGTAAATAAATATACTTCCCTTGAAGATAATAATGAACATTAAAATACTCTAAACTTCAAATGTATACACATATGTGTGTGTGTGTGTGTGTGTCTGTGTGTGTGTGCAAGGTTCTTCCTTTCTTTTTCTCATTTTGTTTTTCATTACATTCAGGTGACTAGGATTTAGATTAGTAGGGCATGTTCACCTTTTCCTTTGTACTTTACCAGCTGTTATCCTGTGACTGCTACTTGGCTAAAAGTTGGAGTTGGTCAATTTAATTTTCCTGTGAAATATGAAAAAGTTCTTACTTGGATTATGTAGCAATATTTTGATTCTATTTCAGTACTACTACTAAGATAGTTTTGTATGATTTGCTTGTAGTTTTGTATAGTTCTTAATAAAACATTTTTAAATAATTAACAAAATACAGGCAAGTGACAGCATTAATTATTGCAGGGAAACCATGGAATTGTTTGCACTTTTAATTAAATTTCACTAGTTGGTTTCAGTACGGTTATAAAAACTGATTTTAGTAAAATTTGCATAATTGCTTTGGGTAAAATGTGTTTATGTAATAAATATATACATAAATCTTTGCTTATGAAACAAACCAGTCAGTTGTCCCAAAAAAAATCCTTTAAATGTAACTGCCTTTCCAGTAGCGGGACATAAAAAGGACTGATTTGCCTGCACAGTTAAGAGAGAGGTTAGGACATCTACAAACATCTGATTATTGCATGCAGACAAGAAAAGCTAGTGTGAGTACACTTTTCCTCTTAGAGATACATTTTTTGCTGGGAGTAATTTTTTGAGGGATGCATTTTACCCTAGCTGGACAAATGAACATTAGGAAAACATAATGGTAAATTTATGACTTTCAGCAAAAGGTGTCTCTACTTCCTCATTAAAAACACTAAGATAAAGGTGTCTAGCAACCATTCTTTAGTTCTTGGTAACCTCTGAGAAAAAATTAGGTTTTTTCTACATAGTTTGATAGTAATATAGAAATAGTTCAATTTCAGTAAAGCACATCAGGAAAGTTGAAGCACACAAATATCTACAGAAGTGTGACATACTATTTCATCTTTCGTTCTTAAAATTGCAAGCAGCGTGAGAAAATACCTTATTTTTTGATGTGCAAAGTGTCATTTTCCATATTCTTTGTTAGCTTATAAAGATCAATAATCACTTTCAGTTTTTTTAGCTATTGTCCAATTCTGGCATAGATGTTTCCACCGGTAGGAACATGATGAACTCCTAGATGAAGGAGAGCAGAGGATATTGTCTATCTTGACTTCAATAATGCCTTTGACACAGTTTTCCATGAGATTCTTATATAGGAAAATGGGGATGTATGGGATGGGTGACAGGACAGTGAGATGAATGAGCACCTCTTCTAAGAGAAAAGGCTAAGAGGGGTGTGACAGTTTGCCGTACAGATGAGAAGGCTTTGGAGGGGGGAATTTATAAATGTGTATAAATATCTGAAGAGAAGGTGAAAAGAGAATGCAGTCAGGCCTTTTTCAGTCTTGTTCAGTGACAGGGCTAGATGCAACAGTCAAAAAGTTAAATACAAGAAGTTCTATCTAAACATACAGACTTTTTTTTTTTTTTTTTTTTTTTTTTTTTCAGTGAGGATTAGCAAGCTCAGGCGCAGGTTTCACAGAGAGGTTCACAGAAAGTCTCCATACTTGGAGATTTTGGAGATTTTTGAAACCCATGTGTGCACTGTCCTGGGTTAATGGCTCTAGGTGGCCATCCTTGAGCAGGGTGGTTGGACTAGATGGCATCCCAAAGTTCCTTCCAACCTCAACTATTCTGCTATTCTGTGGCACTCCATTTCATCAGACTTCAAAACCAGAACATTTTCTAAGAAGAAAACTAATGCTTGTAGATTAAATCTAAGCAATATTTTTTTTACATTTGTAGTTGCTACAGCTTCCAGTGCATTTGAGAGTGTGAACCTAGGTTTAAATTAAAAAAAAAAAAAGACAAAAAAAGCAAGATACATAAATAGCAATTTCTTTTAAAATATCCTTCTTTCAATTTCACCCAAGGTATATCTAATCATGCTAGGACTTCTAAATGCTAATATGCTACAGTTACACAAATTATAAACACATAAATATGTGTAATCTTTTTTTCACATGAATATCTAAGACAAGCAGCACTTTTATTTTATATATATATGTCTTCATACACATATACATATACATTTTTAAAATATATTTCTTCAAGTAAAATATATTTCTTGATAAATTTCCAACTCTTGTATATTCGACATGACTCAAATTAAGTTGCTATTCCATCCATAGCCTTTTTGCTAGTAGATAAAACAGACACAAACTGCTCAAAACAGCTGAGGTTGCCAAGATACCAGTGAGTTTCTTGGTTAAGAATTTGATCCTATCACCTTGCAAACAAAGAGATTGAGTCCCTCATGAAGAGAAGAAACAGCTCTTCGAGCCATGCTGGGGGAACAACCAAACATGCAATTTAGGAAACCTGGGCATAATTATTCTGTTGGAACATTTACTTTACTTATTAAGTATTATTCTTACAGGAGTATACTGAGCTTTGCTGATGTTGTGATGCTGTGTTTGTTTTGTTTGTTTTTTTTAATCTGTTGGAGATAACTTCAAAACCCATAAATGGTCTAGAGATGTTTAACTCTGAAATTAAAGATCAATGTTTTATTTTTTTACCCCTATAGAAGCAAACATGGATAACTATTTAAGAGATAATTTTTAAAACTACTTTACAAGGTCATTTAATGAGTTTTCAAAGATAATTTTAAAAATTCAGTACTGATGACAGTAATCAGCCTAGGAACTAACCAGTAATTATTTGATAATATATTTTCAGCCTGTATATATATATATATATATATATATATATAAATCAATAGACAAAGAAAAGTATAAAATTGTTAAGGCATAGCAAATAAAATGTTTTTCATGTAATTTATCTCTTCTAATTTTGATACTATATGTAACTCACGAATAAACAAATATTCAAAATCTACCTGTTGACTTTGTCTAATCTTTCAAATATTTTCTTCAGCATTATTTTACAAGGATTTCTACATGTTACCTGAGACCCTGGAAAATCACAAAAGTATTATTAAAAAAATGAAGAAACTGAGTAATAGAAAACAAGTTACTTTTATTTTTTCAGCCATTGTCAGCATAAAATTAAGAAAAATGTTTTGTCATTTGAGTTCAACAAGTGTTATTGTTTAATTATGCAGAATAGGATTTAATTCAAATTTTCTTTTATCAGTACAACTAAAAGCAGTTCTAAATTGGTACAGTAATGTGGAAAAGTAGTCAATGAGACACAAGGCAATGTATCATAGAAGCCAAATAAACTGTACAGAATTGTACTATTTTACCTTATTATCTATAAAACATTATTATATCCTTGTATTCAAAACAGCAATTTTGTCATTAAACAGAACTTTTTCTTTATTAATAATGTTTATATGTTTTTTACCTATCCAAAATGTATTCCAAGAATTCCACAGGTTTGCATATTTTCATTTTAGAACTGATATGAAGAAAGGCAATTTCTTTTTACAGAAATGCAGAAATTTTTAAAGTGTATGCTTCTTTTCTACAAGACATTTCTTAACCAACAGCTCATTGCATTTTTGAAATATATCTGAACAATCTTTAAATGTCTAGAAAACCAAGGTTATCAGAAGACAAAAACTCTGCCCCACAGAAGAGGATTATGCATGACTATACATTCTATACATGATTATACATGACTATACAGGATTATACATGATTATACATTCTCTGGATTAACATTCCAGAGAAAAGAAAGGACCTTTTAGGTAGATTTTATTTCACCACTTTTCTTTCAACCTTGCAATAACTCACTACAACTTTTGATAAAATAATATACAATTAATTTCAATAAATTTTTTTGTCATAACATTATGAATGTTAATAAATATTTTTTATTTGTTTTTGCAATTTGAAATCCTGCAAGAGAACTTCAATTGGTTAGAAATTATTCTAAGAAAAAAAATAGTGTTATTAAATACAGAAATTGTTAATGGTATTGGTTCAAAAGTTTGGGTTTTTTTGCATCAAGCAACAGTAAAGTCTTCTTAAAACCAAAAATCCTTTGCTATAATTTAGTAATTCTTAGTCGTTTTTCAGCCTTTATAAAAAATAATCACTTCTGAATGTGATTGGTGTTCCTATAAATTCAGGATAGCAATGATTTTCTTCACAAAGAATAAAAACCATGGTGTATTTTAAAAAGCAGCATTTTTCTGTCTAGATGTATAATAAGAAAAGAACAACTAGTAATATTATTCAATTACATTGTCATTTCTATTGTATTCATATTTCATTTGCACTTCCTAGAATAGGAATAATTTCATATAATTTCAAGGTTGCTTTAAATATATAGCAGCTGGACACAGCCCTATAAATGCTACAAGGTATTTTTGGCTATTACACATATTTTAGCTAAGTAAAATGTTCGAATTTTTTCACATACTTTCAATAGGAATGTTGACTTCTGCAAGTGCACCTCCTGAGGAGAAAGGTAAGTGAAATCACAGTCATGGGGAGTCATCTTACTCAACTCCCACAAATGCAAATCTGAAATTTCATATGAAGTTCAGAGATTCATTAATTCATATGAATGATACAAATAATTTGTCTATGTGTTTACAGAAAATTCCTTCCACAAAGAGACTTACCTTCAGGAAATGAGGCAAAGGTTATGAGGATGTAAATAAATAGAGGTCCAAAATGAACTGTCAAATCAGCTCAGTCTTTAAGACTAGAGCACAACACTTTGTGAGTGGTGTTGACTCACTCTTGGGTATTCCCTCCTTTTCTTAAATTCATGTTCTACCCAGAGATAGAACTATTACAAAGAGATCGGTAATGAGTGAGAAGTGTTCACTCTCTGCAAATTTTCACACCAGGTCTTAGCATAGAGATTACATGGTTAAGCTAGCAACCTAACTTTTTTAGTCTGATAAATGGAGAGGGCTACATTCCTTCAGAAAGTGATTCGTAGGAAAGAACCTAGTAGTTTGTCTTTCTAATTTGGTTAGATAAGAAGCTGAAAGTTAAGCTAAATCAATAAATATGTCTTAGATGTCCATTATTTGTTCTTTGTTGAGGGTTAAGGCAGCTTCATCATTTTCACAATGAGACAAAAGAGCAAGGCAAGAATCTAAATGACATAGGAAATCCTTGGGGGAAAAAAAAAAAAAAAAAAGAAGCAAGTTGTACTGCAAGATGAAAATAGACTAAAGAGTAGGTCCCTTTTCTGACTAAGACTTATGAGCCCTTTGATTTCAGTCCAACTTAAAATTTCTTTGAAAAGCACTTTCAATGTGCAGAATGGAGAGAGCCTTTCAGCTCAGTGAAATTCTTCAAGCACTGAAAAATTTTCTTAAAGTCAGACATTAAATACCATAAATAAATGTTCATGTATGTTTTATGTTCCATATAAGAAGCTTTAATGTTTCAGTGATTAATATGTTTTTTCCTAATTATTCAGCATGTATTTTGATTAATTTAAATATTTTTTACAGTTTGAT
This sequence comes from Ammodramus savannarum pratensis, assembly GCA_020466415.1. NCBI lineage: Eukaryota > Metazoa > Chordata > Aves > Passeriformes > Passerellidae > Ammodramus > Ammodramus savannarum. The sequence continues at coordinate 83,208,856 of JAHXMQ010012338.1, read as the reverse complement.
TGGAAAACTCTTACCTAATTTGTAATTATCATCTGTAAGACTCATTAGTAAAAAGAAGGCTTCACAAGTGAAGTGAAACCATGTTGGAGAATTTTGCTCAGACATGGCTTATGGAGAGAGGCCATGAAGGTGTACAGCTGGCTGAAAAAGTAAAGGACAGCTGTAATCAGTAGCCTTCCCAGGCCTGTTCTTGTAAACAGTAAAATTTCTCAGGTTTGAGCATGAGACACTGCAAATTGTCCCAGCTCAACTTTTAACAACAATAAACACCATATCCTTGAATAGGTATGGGAAAGAAAGATGAAAAATAAAGGCCGTGAGAACAAGTAGATAGTAAGTCAAAACCAGAAAGTCTTAATTAAAGAAAACAAGGATGGACTAGTTTGTAATCTGTATCCAATGATGAGCTCGGGTTTTGCAATATGCATAAGCTTAATTAACACGGTTATAAGAATGTGTATATTGGATCAATAAACCGGAGTTCGATGCTCATCGGATGGTCGTCTCCCTTCACCTCGTCAAATGGTGCAGATTTACAACAAAACCAAATATGCACTAATTATTCAGAGACTTGTATAGTTAGAGCAGGTAATATCCCTACTTGAAAACAGGTAGCCTGTGTCTTCAAATCAGCCTAAGATGTCACAGGAACTGCTGACAACAGAAGAAGGGTTGTGGAAGAGACATGAGTCATGTAGACACAAGTCAGTGGTTTGGGTTTTATTTGCTTTATTTTTTTAAGTTCCCATAAGTTAAATATGCTTTAAAAGTTTATTCTCCATAAACTGAAATATAAGGTATACAGTACATAGAACCAACTCTTCTAGATACACAGAACTTCAGTGAAGGTTCATGTGACTCATATATACTCTCAGTATAAATGAAGCTTTGAAATACTTAATGTTCTTCTGTTTTTCTTTAGTAATGTGGTCCTTAAAAAAAAAAAACAACAAAATAATAGTGTATGAGGGTTTTGTTTCCCCTAGAAAAGAGGTGTGCAGGAACAATCTGTCAAAAATATTTATCTTTCTAGGTCGTAAAGGGAAATTGAAGATGTTCATATTCCCTAGCTGGAATTGATTGGTTTGTATTTGGGGTGGCATATCACTACCTGCCATCTCATAGACTCCATGCCATGTCATGTAGCCTAGATTATCCACTCTGCAGGGTGATGGGGGAGCAGAAGCCTGTCTCCATACATCAGCCTCTCCATATCCTTTTTTGTCCAGTTGGGAAAGATAGAACTAGTCATCTTGTCATGAGGAGAAAGCATCAGATGAGTTAGGAATACATAAACATATGCATTTACACATAGATAGAGGCACACATAAATCTGTAAGTATATATGAACACATACAGAGAGCAGAAAATTATTCTACCTGTTTAAATGCACTGAATATGAGAGCCCAATCATTCCAGACTCTGGAAAATGAGAAACATTGCTAAAAGGGGTAGTCTGCTACAGGAAGAAAATAAAGCACCAGTATTCCAATTTATCTGCAACTATTTTTCTTTTCCTTGTGCTACTTATTTAAATAACATTTAGTTACTAAGTCTGAAGAAGCGGTAGAGTAATAATAATAAAACTCTAAAAGCAGCACGGCAGAGAACTAAAGGAGGATTATTCTCTAGGGAAGACATTTTACTGTGTGAAAGCAAGTATAAGAGGCTCTGTTCTACCTATGAGCTCAATCATTGCATATTCTGGCTATATTGAAAGTGGGACACTAAAACTATACTGCAGTCTTTTCTTTCTGTAGAATGTTTCTGAAAGAAGTGGCAGGAATTTCTACTTAAACACTATTTTCTTTAAGCAAAATTGTGGTGCACTGATGCCCACGTGGAATGCAATGTAAAGATAATGTTAATGGGTCTCCATCAACTTTTGAAGAATTATTTCAGAATCGTTATGAATTCAGTCCTGTAATTCTACAACAGTATTACGCTGGAAATTCACTGACAGCATCAAAATGAATCTCCTTGCTGTTATGGTTATGTTTTATTAAAAAATTATAGTAATTCCAGAGTCCTATTCTTGACTGTTACTACTTCATAAGGAGCAGTGATAGTGCTATCGTCCAGCAGCCAGTAAAGACACACCTGTGAGGAAAGGTGATGTAGAAAGCATTTAATAGGTGTGTGGTGGTAATATTACCATTGTTGTAGCTAAGAATTATAAAAGGCTTCCCCTGAATGAGAGGATGTTACCTGCTTAGTTGAGAAATATGGTCTTGCTCCAGCTATGAGAGATGAATTATTGATTTAAACCTTATTTCTTCTTTTCTTCACTGGGATAAAAGAAAAATGTCTAATGCATATAGCAAAGCAGTACTAATAGCTCCTTTAGTCATGAGGCTGATTCCTCTTATTTATCATTTTTTAAACCTTTTCCTGGTGTCTGATTGTCAGCATTTGGCACCCTTAGGCATTCAGGACATAATTCAATTATTATACCATTGGCATCTTTGTGACAAAAGCAAGTCAGCCAAGCTAATGTTTAGTCTTTGT
>JAHXMQ010012338.1:83191490-83206110 GCA_020466415.1 Ammodramus savannarum pratensis | reverse complement strand
CTCTTTTCCTGTATTCTTTTTTTTTTTGCTCTTTTCTTTGTTTTGTTTCACTTGTTTTGTTAGTTGGCTTTTTTCCCCCAAGTATATTGATTCATAGTTTTTTCATGCTCGTCTTGTTATTGTGGGCAGATGTCCTTATATTTTTTTCTGATCTTCTTTGTTGTCTCTGGCAGAATGCAGTGTATTCTTTAGCTATAGATTGAGTTGTCTGCTATTTTTATTCCATCCCTTCCTCTGTGTTTTATAGCTAAAGGTGATTTGTTGTTACCCTACATAATCATAAAACAGTATTCAAATACTGGCTCTAGATGGTTTAAACATTTCAGTGTACCAGAAATGTTCTATTGTTTTATACAAGAAAAATCAAAAAGACTCCATCTCTATCAGCAACCTGTCAAGAATTTCCTAAGTGAGACTCCTAGGCTTTTTAAAGGAAAAATCTAACTTCCAAAAGAAACCACAATACTTCCTTTATTGCCAGAAATGTTTAAAATTACAAAAATCCCTATCCTATAGAGAACTATTGATCCTTAGACCTTGAATCAAGTGTGCATTTATGACTGGGATACAAAATAACTTAATTTCTTAAACTCCAAAACTGTTCACACTACATTTATATATATGTGTGTGTGTGTGTGTATGAATATATATCACCAGCTAATTAAAAAAATAAAATTAACTTACTTCACATTTGCCTACACATATTGTTCTATTTTTCTTCTTGATTACCTGAATATAGGATTTGTATTTTAATTTCCCTTCCATGACATGTAAAAATAACAAATTTTATTGGTAATTAGAATTGTAGAGTACACAAATGCTGCTAAAAAATCTGTGTTATTAAAGGTTTTTTGAATGCTTAGTCTTAATTAGCATGTGGCTGTTAATTGATTTCCCATAAAGGAGAATGACATTCTGATTTTCAAGCATATATGTTAATGCTTACAAAATTTTAAGGGTGAGAAGCTGAATTTGCTACAATTCTAATACCAAATTTAATGATAATTCTGTCTAAAATACATTGAAATAATAGTGATGCTAAATATGTGATGATGAATTCAAAAGATGCTTCTTTCTCTCTTTGCTTCTGTATTTAGTAGACCCAAACTAAAGGAACTAATTTCCAGTATGTAGAAAAGGCAATTATTTTGCTTTCAGTGGCTTGCAATGCACAGTTATTTACACCAACCTCATTTCTTAGTTGCATAGTAAAATTTGAATAGCCCTACTTTAAAGACTGCAATCATGGCTTCCCATGCAGATTTTCCATGAGGAGAAATACTAAATTTATTAAGCCCTGAGGTATCCACATTAACAGTGGGGTGCACCCACATCAGGAGCTAACCACCACTCCTTTAAACAAGTCACATGTAGCGCTAGAATATCTCCAAGAGAAATAAAAAACGGTATTAGAAAAATTCCTATGAAGCATGCTCAGCATCAAAAAAGCAGGAAATCAGAGCTTGTCTCCTGAGCATTCCCACAGCCATAGACATTCAGGGAGGATCAGTACATTTACAGACTTATCACCTACAAAATTCTTTTTTGGTAACACATGGCATTTTGTGATTGTCTCCAGCTATGCTCTAAAAGCAGGTTGCTCTGCAGGTAAAACATCATTTCATATTTATGCAGTCACAGCACGTGTTTCTAAACAATAAGGACTATGCACATTTGCTAGCATTTGCCTATAACTAAGTTTTCCGCATCTCATCTCCCTTCTTTCTACAAACATGAAACAGACACTGTCTAAGGGGTTTAAAGGAGTGCCAGCCATGTCTCAGCCAGTTTGCTAGAAGAGGTCAGAGAGAAAATATTTCTGTGCAAGTGGCAAAATTATCTTCTAGATAAAAAAGTAATCAAAAGAGGCTGGGTACATCTTAAGTTTATTTGTAATGCAGAGTTGGGGGTGTATGTGCTTTCCAAAGGACTGATTTTTCTAAACTGTTCCATGCAGAAGAGGTTAGTAAAAACCAATATATTGGTTTTTATATACTTGGAAAGGTTAAATTTCAGTTGCACCTCTCTTTCTGGGAAAACAGAATGTGTTTTGTAGACAGGAAAAATCCTGCAAGAATCTTTGTGGATGCTCTTTATAAGAGTGGCCATGGGAAGCATTTCTTGCTGTTGTTTGCCCCTCCCAGGTCTTTCAACTCATCTTCATAAATAATATTTAAGGTGAGAAAAAAAATTTTTGTGCAAAGGCCTATAAATAGACTTGACAGCACAAGGGAGTAGCAGTCTTTTGTGGACTAGCCATGAAGCTCACTTCTTACCCAAGATCTCTATAACTCTTTCTATTTTGCTAAATAAAAGAACAGCAGGATGGAGCCTTTGCCCTGAGGCTATTCGGCAGCAGTTGTCTCACAGTGGCACTGTCTAAGGCTGGTTCCTTATACAGAAGTGCTGTCTCTATGGGGCTACTTGTATTCATCAAAACTAGAAGTAGGACATAAATTAGCAGCTAAAGTTTGTGAACAATCAGAAGTCCTGTGTTTAAGCTCATTCCCCTTGGCAAGGTATAAGGACTCAGTGTCACAGGAGAGCAGAACTGTCTTGAGTGCATTATGGACTTATGCTCTGCCAAGGAGTGCTTATGCCTTACAACTCATTTATATAAACCCATTGTCCAAGGCATTTGGAGTGCTTCTGTTGGCTGAAGAGTTGTTTTTTTGTATCCCTGTTATTTGCAAAATCCACACTATATTCTTTACATCAACCTCTCATCTGCTTCTGGTAGATTGAATGTGCACCGCTGTGTGGAACACATTTGCTCTGCTCCTAGAGCACTTCACATGAAGGGAATCCCATCCATGCCATCAAATACCGTGCTGTGGAGAACCAAACCAAGACCAGCAGACAATTCAGTGATTCACTCCAAGTAGTATTCTTGCTCTAAAGCACAATAAAACCCCACTTCTCTTGCCTCCCACCCCACGTATTCCAGTCACATTCCAATCCACCGTTCAAACACCGAAATAATGGAAAAGTCCCCAGAAACCTGTACTGTGCTTGGCAGCAGTTACACTGTTCCACCTGCAATAACTTAGCTTGAAATCCCTGAATTGAAAAGGCATCTGATCTCAAGAATGAAGCTGAGGAAATAACAACAGAATTGGAGAAAGTGACATCCATGGAGATGCCAAAACTAAGGTGCAATTTAACTAAGACTTACAGACTATGTAAAAAATGGTTCAATCTAAAATCAGCACTAGGTTGGAAAGGTTGCATAAATGAAAGTAGCTGGTTTTAGGTGGCAGGACTCTTTCATTCTTCTTGCACTTAGCTTAGCACTTGCCAAGCAAGTTTTGTACCTTCTCTTTAGTCACATTCAGGACAGATTTACTCAAATATTTAAGCACGGTAATTGTCAGTTTTCTTGACACCCAGCTCTTACTTCTGAAGCTGCCAGTTTGCTCTTCTCTTGGTGCCATTCTCAGGCTTTTTTAGATTTGTCTGAGAATCTAGCTTGACTCAAATTTATGGGAAAGGCGCTACTGGTCCAGCCACTATCATACAGAATTCTATTCAGAGTAAAAATGCTGATTTACAATCCAGGAGTCAATGAAGTGGCCATTGATGGAAGGTGGAAGTTTACAACCCCCTTCTTTCACCCCCACACCAAAAATCTACTGATGGTTGAAGTCATTACATTGTTGTATACACTATTTTTTTTCCAATTTTCCAATTATATTTGAATGTCACACTTTTCTCATGCGGCTAATGGATAATCAGTGAAAACATTTACCTAGACTCACTATTTTTTTCTGTCTAGATTTTAATTTTTATTCATCTAGCTGCAAGCTAGGACTTGATCTTTTTCTCTTATTTGACTGTTTTCCCAAGAGGAACACACATGTCTATGCTATTGTTTCCCCATGCTCCATGGGTAGTATAGAAGCAAGCATAAATATTGAAGAAATTTACAATGCTGTTTTATAAGAAAAAGAGAAAAAAAAATGTTTTCTGATTTAAAGGTGCTTTTTTTATGCTTTTGAAAGTTTGCACTGTTTGGCTTCTCAAATGGAATGCACAGGTAAACTAATACTATTACTAATCTCAAGAAAATCACTCTTTCAATATTCAGTACAAAATATTCAGTACTTTGCAACTATACAACATAGACATATTAAAAATTATCATTATCTAATCAAGGTGCTAAATGGGACCTTTTGTTTCACAGTTTGAGACCCACATGTTGCTAATGGATGAATATCTTCTCACAGTTTAGTTTGACTATATTTAATTTATTTGATTTTTTAATAATGTTGGGATAATTTACCAGATATGTCTAATTCCCTTAACAGAGACCATGAAGAAATTTCAAAAAGACCACATTTAAGCGTGTCCAGCCTATATTCTACAAGTCAGAAAATTAATGATAATGATGAGGCTGAAGAGTGCTATGGAATAAAGTATAAACTGAAGCAACTTTATCTGATGCAAGAGAACATGCATCTTATTTTATTGGTAGATCAAGTATGTTTTAAAATATAATTCTGAATAAACCCTAACACTATTTAAAGCCAAAACTTTCAGGGCCTCACATGAAAAGGGAAAATTGGAATGATGACAAGTAGTAAACAATAAAGAAAGCTAACTCATGACCCAGTTACAACCTGAACCACTGAATATGTAAGCAGTCAACATAACAAGTCTAGTAGTGGTGAGTGATTAATAGTCTCCTACAAATGGCTGTTTGCATTTCTTTGCTTTAGTTGGAAAATACATATGTTTCTGAAGCTATTTGCGTGGACATAGAAAACTCCTCCTGAAACACTTCCTATTAGATTAGCTGCATAAGTTTTTTATTCTTTTAAGTCAGAATGCTTCATATCACTCAAGGTCCTTGTCTAAACTCTTCAGTCTATCCATCAGCTTTTACCCTAATTCACCTAACAATATATTTTTTTTGTCCTACAGAAAGAACTCAGCAATACAATTTTTTGTTGTCTTCTGTTAAATGAACAATGAAAATTCCATCAATGCCCCTGGAAAAATCAACTTTAACAACAGTTCAAGTTACATGGGATTAATTTAATCCTCTGTGAAAAAAGCATTTCCTTTTTTATCTTTGTTATTTCTTATGTTTCATTTTGTTCAATGGGTCCCTTTTCATTATGTGAGAAAAGGAACGGACGTCTTAGAGAAGGACTTTAAAATTTATATTGTAAAACTAGTCTTCATTAATTCAGTGTTTATATATATTTTATCTTATTCTTTCTTATTTCTCCAATGCATTGCATTAATAAACTCTAGACAGTCATTTCAGGTATGCTTAGAGAAAACACAGTGAGTCATTCTGGGGTTTGGGTTGGGTTTTTTTGTGTGGTTGTTCTTGCTTGTTTTGGTGTGGGGTGTTTTTGGTCTGGTTTTTTGTCAGTAGTGAGATGCCTTTGTGGGACCTTTCAATTTTTGTGTACACCTGAAAATGTCTTAGATTTCCATCCTATATGATTACCAGGTGGCTTTCCTTCAGATAAATGTAAGTCCAGTTTACCTCAGTGCTTGAAGTTAGGAATGAAGCATTTTCTGACCTTTTGAATAATCATATGAGTGGATCTCCCTAGAGATCCTTTCCTTTCCCAAGATGATCTGAGTTTTATTAAGTTTATTATTATTTATTCTGATGAAAGTGAAATTGCAATCCTCCTCTTAGAGATTCAGCTGTTTGTGAATCATGACCTAGTTTTGATATAGCACAGCATTATAACCTTGGCTCAGACATTGGGGAAAACTGCTAAACTGTGAGAAAACACCTAAACTAGAGTCATGCAAGATAAGAAAATTTAAAATTGCAAGCTGTGGTGACACTGTAGAAGTGTGTATACTTAAGCAGCTGAAGAGGTAACAAACTAAAATGAAAAAAAATCAAAAATTTTAAAGGAAAATAACAGAAAATCAGAAGATGGAAACTCAGCAACACTGAGGATTATCCTCTTTCAAAGAGCAATAGGGCCTAACCCTTCCCAGCCTGAGTGACAACTGCTTGACCAGCAAAACCTCAATGGATGTGTTACAGAGATGGTGAACACCTAATGCTCAGCCCAACAGCTTGCTCATCTTAGCTGTTTGCTGTGTGTGTTAGTTAATAATTACCTTCCTCTGCTTTCAAGCATGTATATCTTTCTTGCTGAACCTCTGCACAAGGTCTAAGGTTTGTGAATGGAAAATTCTCAAGGTAGAGATTCAAAAGCTACCTTTGAATATAAATGTTTGCAACAAAATGTGGGTTTTTTTCTGACCAATTTTTAGCAGCCATTTATGTGCACAGAGGCAGCAGAATGTTTTCCACATTATTCTCCATTGAAACATGTTGATTTATTTGAATACAGCTGACTCATGTCATAGTTACATGAGCAGCTCTTCTTTTGTATTATCATTATGAACTTTAAGCTCATTATGAAAAAAAAAAATTGCAAGATAGCCCAGAATTCTGGTTTTAGAGATTTTTTAGGTACATAAAGGCAGAAGTAAGCATTCAATTAGATTTATAAACTTTTGAAAATAAAAATGAGTGTGTGCGAAAATGTCACATCCATTATTCTTATAATGATAAAATTGAATTCCATTTAAACCCACATTTCTATCAATTTTTCCCCGCTCTACTTTTTTTTTGTTACTTTAAAAACAGTCTGGTTTCACCCCACTCATCAACTAAGCACTGCTTAGTGACTTACTCACTTCATGCTCCAGCAGGATGAGGTGAAGGAAACTGGAAGGGTAAAATTGAGAAAAATTGGTTGAGTAAAAAACAGTTTAACAATTCAAATTTTAAAAAGAATAATAATATTAATAATAATAATAATATCAATTATGGTAAATTGTAATGAAAAGGAAAATCAAGTGAAATAAATAAAACCCAAGAAAGACAAGTAATGTAAATGCAAACAATGATACACAACCAAACAAATAATGCATATCCCATGTTTGAGTTGCAGCCTCCAGACACACCTGCTCCTCATCTATGGCTGGTCATGATGTCACAGGATTTACATGATCTTTGTTCAGCTGGGGTCACTTGTCCAGTCTGTCCTCTCTCTCATCTTCTTGTGCACCCCCACCTTGCTCACTGCTCCTGAAGGTTGGAAAGATCAGCCCTTGTCTCTGTGTAAACCCTGCTCAGCAGTATGGGAAACATCCCTTTGTTATCAACACCATTTCTAGTACAAACCCAAAACACAGACCCATATAAGCTACTGTGATAAAAATCAACTCTACCTTTGCAAACTCAGCATATTCTCCACCACCAATTCTAAGCCCTTTTCATCCTGCTCAAGTTCTACACTTCTTTCAAGCAAAGAATATTCTTTACATCTTCCAAGCAAAGAATACCAGATTCCTGCTATTTATCACACCAGCCTTTGATAAATATAAAGGTATAATATCCTTAGTCGTTGGGGCCACCCCTGTGAAATGTCAATAAAATGTCCATAAATGGTAGAATCATAAAATCGTAGAATCATAGAGAGAGAGAGAAATCTAAGCTCCATCCCCTTCTCAGGAACCAGAACAGAGAGAAAAGGCAAAGTTTAAACTTTCACCTTCATTCTGTTAATCTTTCAAAGACTGAGAGAATTTTTAAGATTTCTGTATTTTCTGCTTCAAATCTTTTTCCATGTATACATTATACCACTCAGCTCTTTTAATGGAATAGCACTGTCTTACAAAATAGCTCATATTTTGTCTTACTGGCTCGAGTTACTCAACACTATTTCTCCAGTTCATAAACATGTCAAGCATTTGTTAGGTATTGCATTTTTCAGTGGATGAGACAAAACAATTTCAGGTGAAATCTGTAGAATGTAAATGAAATTCTTCACTCTCACTAAAAAAGAATTGACCGAATAGAGAGCTTTTGGGGTCTCTTCATCATAAGTGAGTGACTAGAATTACATCTTTTAAAAGGAAATATCCTGAGACATACCTCTGGGGGAAAAAAACCCACCAAAACACCAAAATACCCCTCAAAGAAAAATACCCCTCAAACACTTCTAGACATTTAGTGATTGTGACTTAATAAAATGAACATTAAACCCCATAAATTTATGTGGCTGCCAGAAACAATTCTTGCTTATCTTAGAATTTGTTTATGGATGTTGCATGACATAAAAATATGACAGCTCAATGCTTATGTTATATATTTTGGATCTGTAAAAATATTTTTAAAAGGTGGTTTTGGCGCTGAGGATGTTAGCATAACTATTTTTTTGTAAACTGAAAAGCTAAATGGAAAAAAAAACAAAGGACAGGATGATAAAAATCTTGCAATTATAGAAGACATTGAGTAGCAGGACATCCTTGGAGGTTTGTAAAGTACTAAAAGTTTGTAATGGAATGAGGCAAAATTGATTTCATTTTTTCCCAAATTAAGGAAATGCTATTATTTAACATGGAGTATTTTATTTTTTATTTAATGTTACAGACTCAATCAGGTTGGAAAAGACCTCTAAGATCATCAATCCAAATTATAACTGAACACCACTATGTCAACTAGACCATGCTTTCCATAAATATCTCCAGGGACAGTGACTCATTCAGTCTTTCCCTCAATAGTCTTTCCATAAACACCTCCAGGGACAATGACTTGATTACCTCCCTGATTGTAGGGATAGCCCATTCCACTATGTGAAAAGAAATTCTTCCTGATGTCCAACCTAAACCTAGCGCACTTTAGGACTTTGTCTTTTTGTCCTATTGCTGATTGCCTGGGAAAAGAGGCCAAATCCCACCTGGTTACAACCTCCTTTCAGGTACTTGTGGAGAGGGATGATGAGGGAGATTTCTCCTCTATGCCTCCTTTTCTCCAGACTAAACAGCACCAGCTCCCTCAGGCACTCCTCATAGGCCATGCACTCCAGGCCCTTCAGCAGCTTCACTGCCTTTCTCTGGGCACACTTCAGCACCTCATGTCCTTCCTGAACTGAGTGGCCCAGAAATGAACAAAGATTCAAGGTGTGGCCTCACCAGTGCCAAGTACAGAGGAAGTATCACCTGCCTGGTCCTGCTGGCCAGATTATTTACAAGGGACTGTTACTTGTGAAAGGTAATTCAATAGTAAATTTTCCAACATTAGGTAGAAGCAAAGGTACCTTTCTAATTTTTTAAAAATATATTTAGTATACTGAGTCTTTCTGATGTTTTTATTTGTGCAGTCTTTTGTGATGTACTGTTTTTGGTCAAAGAAAATCATTAAACAGGATAAAATTGTGAGAAAAAAGTTTATGCAAAGTATACCTTATTCTGACTGTGGTATTCTATGCTCAGATAATCATAGGATAATCACTGCTTACTATTCTAGTTGTGGATTGGTTCGATCAGAATACATTAAAGGATGATGGGCTGCAAAAAAGCTACATTAGTAAAAATATATATGCAGGCATAGGCAGGGACAGTGTGAAATGAAGAATAACTCATATATTTTGTAAGTCTTTCAGGTACCCTAGTATACAAATGTCTTACGACTTATCTCTAGGACCTGGATTTCACTGACACAAAGCCAGGATATTAATGCAAGTCAGTGGTCCCTAGAGCACCATGGTTTTGGCTATTTCCTTGTTGTTAAATTAGCCTTTGGGATCTGAAGGGATTAATGATTTATTGTGAATTGATTAACACAAAACTGTTCAGTAGTAATTTCATACATTAAAGTTCTGCAGTTCAATTCTCCTGATAATTAACACTTTATTCTGCAGAGGGTGTGTGTGGGAAAAATCAAATTGATTTCAATGTCTGGTATAATTTTTTATTTTTTTTTTAGAAACCAGAAAAATTACAGCATTACTGGAACACTGAAAAAAATTAATAAATTCTTTTCTTTCTTCTGTAGCTAAAGGGAAGAAAAGAAAACAGTGACTAATTGGGTAACTCTAGCTGAGAAAATTTAGCTATTAGGATCCTGAAACAATAATGCTTAAGAATTCAATGTTTCTTGACTGAACAAAGCCCATGAAACCGTGAATATCTAAAATACATTTTGACATGGAAGTGGATTGTTAAGTGCAAAATTTTGAACTATTCTGTTGGGGACAAAATGTCTCCAAAGGAAAACATGAAGAAATAAGTAGGAAGTGTCAGTTGTGCCTTTTTCATGGAAAGCTACAAGCAAAACTCATATGGATGTTTCTACTGAGACTGAGGCCATTCCTCAGATGTAAGCTAGAAGAAGATTATGTGTATTCAGAGGGTTGAATACACTCTGTTATGGTTGTGGCAGAGCCAGTGTAAGATTCTGCTTGCCCTGTAGTTGGTTAGGAGATGCACATTTAGCATCTCAAAGGAATGCTTTGATTGACCTGGATCCAAACTCTTGTATCAAGCCTTTGCTAAGAATGATTACATTTGCCAGAGAGAGAATATACACATAGATCTTAGAAGATAAAATATCCAGCTTTATATAAAATATTTACTTTACTGAATATTTATTGAAGATCTTTTTAAAATTATTTTGTCTGTTATAGAGATTCTGAGGGTATATTTATGCCATTTAGTGAGAGAAATCTAGGGACTGAGCTAGAGTGCAGTGATTGCTGACACTGCACAGTTTTCAGCTTGCTTTCTGAGCTTCTTTGGGCCACTGAGACACTCCTGTTAGGAAAAGGACAATCTGAAAAGACTTGTGAACACAAGATAATCTCTGCTTCTTATCCTTGAAGCCAGGGATACGTCCTTACCTCTCTCTTATCTAGCAGCATAAAACATACTGCTCAGGGTCCTTTTTCTAGATAAGAGAGAACATATTTTAGCTGCTGGAATATACAAGCATAGTCTTGTACTCTGGCCCATGAAAAGTGAAGATGTTTCAACAAGGCAGCATAAAAGAACAATCTTCTGGTTCTCTGGCTATAATCAATTTTATAAGCTTCTAGCTAAAGCCCCAACCTAAAATATATTGGGTCAGACTTTCATTTTCAGATTGAGTGACTGAGCAGTGTCATCCTTCAGCCTGAGTGAGTGGAGTATACTTGCTGAGTTACTGAGCAAAAGGGTCACACAGTGCACCAGGTCACTGTGTCTTCTACAATATTGAACTCTGCAGTGATTTCAGTCAAATAACTATCGGGCTGGGTTTTGTGATTAACATAAGCACAGGGTGACCTGGGTTTTATGACCCTGAATGGTTTGAGAAGAAACTAATGTCTTTCTGAGAAACTGTGCTGATGTATAGGGAGTTTAGTATGTCCTGTAGAAAATGTAAGAAATTTTGATGGCCGTATCTCCTTTCATGGACTCTGATACCTCAGTGGGTAGTCAGTAACTGGTATACATTCTGAGAAACTTTTGGGGATTTTAACAATACTTATGTTTAAAAATATATATGATGTATAAAATTTTATAACTTGAAAATTTTATCCTAAAAAAAAATTATTTTAGAATTTTGCACAGAGCAGGAAGCAAGAAAACCTTAAAAGATATCCCTGTCACAGCGTGACTCTTTTATCCCTGGAATGTGTGAACTCACATTTACCTGTATGACATATAGTTTTGCCTATATGAATGCTTCTATTAAATAGCAAAGCTTATGAACTCATTATGAGAACACTTTGTATTAAAAAAATAACACATCACAAATAAAGACAGTAATTATACATCTACCTCCATATGTGAGACTGAAGTAAAAATCCTTTTCATAATACTGATTTACCCATTTCTACTAGTATCCAATCATAAGATCACTCAAGAATGATTTTTGATTACTTCAAATTTGTTAATTTAATGGTTATAGCAGTACCATTTTTATTTATGTCCTAAATATTGTCATATAAGTATAAATTAATTGAATTTTTATGGGCTTTAATCTAATATTTTGACGAACCTTCTTCTTCAAAGTTTGCCAAAAGAAAAAATAAAGAAGAGAGAAAGAATTTGTTTACTTTTGTGGCAGTTTGAAGACTGAACTCTTAGAACATGTCACATTTATAATAGCACATGCTTTCCACATAGAAGAAAAAAAAATCCTCAGAAAACGAACAAACAAATAGACTCAAGGTTAAAAAGAAGACAAGTGCTTAGAATCAGAATGGTTTGGCTTTGTCTAGCTTTTCATCTGCTTCTTTTTTTTTCTGAATTACATAAAATGTATCAGTTATCTGGGTTTGGTGAAATCCTCTCCTGGTTTCTGTCACTTTCACATAAATGTACTGTTTCCTTGCATAAATCCCCTTGACATTTGGAATCATTCTCTCTTTTAACACTAAGAGAACATTGTGCACAGCACTGAGAATTACAAAATCTAAATTCCTCAGAAAGGAGAGAAAAAGATCTACATTTTGACATAGTGTTTAATAATTTTAACATGCATTATACGTCATCATACCAAAGGGAATTTGATGATATCTGAATTTTGACAATGTTTCCTTAATTAACAAACTTGGATGATGCTGTGGCTGTGGGGCAGACCAGTGCTTATAATTTAGGTCTGTAAATTATTGAATCTAAATTTGTGCTCTGTGAAGGGGTAATATGGGTTATTTACAAGATGCTGTTAGGGCCACTGTAATCTCATCAGGGACACATCAGAAAACTCAGCTCCTCAAGCAGAGAAAAACATGAAATTGTTAGCGGCTGCAACCTTAAATTATGCATGGTTGTTGACAGCTCATAGTGTGAACAAATGCTGTAATGCTCCTTTACAGACTTTCATTTTTTCCCTAACCCTCCAGTCTATCTATGCTGTTCGGCGTAATAGAGAGATCAAGTTGTAGAATGCCCAGAGTTTAAGTTGCTTTGCTGCATTTAGCTTTTTAGAAGCTGTGTGTTTACTTTTGCCATACTTTATAACCTTACTTGTGCTGCTGCTATGTACAAACACTCTTTGTGCATGTATAGCACAGCAGGAGATACAGTTTTACATAATTTCACTGTCACCAAGCATCTATCAAAAAGAATTTATTGTGCTGTCTACTCTACAGCCATTCCAGAAGAGTTGACTAGTCTTTCAACAGGAGTAGATGGAAAAACAACAGATTAGGAAAGTGTTTTTGATTAATTACTTTTGCTACTTCAGATACTGGAAGGTTGCAGGCCTTAGTTCATGTTACTCTGACAAGGTTAAAGAAAAAATTACACAGGAAAGCTGCCCAGAAATTGTCAGAATCAGAAAGTCATCCTTGTCAAATATGCCAAAGAAATTCTACAAAGCTCTTCTATGCAAATTTTCCATTGCTTTTCAGAAAAAGTAGGAAACAAGGTCTTTAGCCCTGTAGTCTGCAACATAAAAAAATCCAGTAATCAAAGTTATTTTTCCATCTGTTCCAAGTGAATGAAGATGAGGCTATTATAAATACAACTCTGATGCATGAAAATCATATATGTTTCTGATAGATAGAGAGGCTGTGTTTATTTTTAATAAATCAGATGAAAATCATACCAGATATAGTGTTCTAATTTATGTTAAAAAAAAGGACAAAAACGAAAGAGAAAAAAAACACCTAGCCACATTTAAAATACAGTTTACTGCATAATACATCAAAATTATAGAATGAAAGGATGTCTTGGTTTAGAAGGGGTATTAAAGAGCACCTAGTGCCAACCCCCCTGCCATGGACAGGTTCACGATCCACTAGACTAATTTGCTCAAAATCCCATTGAACCTGGCTATTAATACTTCCAGAGACTGTGCATCCACAATTTCTATGGGAAACCCATTTCAGTGCCTCATCATACTCACAGTAGAGAATTTCTTACTAATATCTGATCTAAACTTACCCTGTTTCCGTTCAAACGTTGCTCCTTGTGATGTAACTACACACCCTTGTAAGAAGTTTCTCTTCAGCATTCCTGTAGTTCCCCTTTAGGTACTGGAAGGCTGCTGTAAGGTCTCCTCAGAGTGTTCTCTTCTCCAGGCTGAACAACCCCAACTCTCTCAGCTTCTCTTCAGAGAAGAGGTGCCCCAGTGCTGTGCCCCTATTGATACTGCTCCTCTGGACTCACTCCAGCAGGACCACATCCTTCTTACGTGTGGAGCCACAGAGCTGTGCGCAGTACTCCAGGCAGCATCTCACTAGAGTGGAGTAGAAGCGCAGAATCACGTCCCTTGATCACTGGCCAGAGATACAGTTGGCCTTCTGAGATGTGAATACACACTGATGGATCGTGTTGAGCTTCTCATCCACCAACACCACCAAATCCTTCTCCCCAATGCTTCTTTCAGTCCTTTCTCTGCTCAGTATTTATACTTGGGATTGTCCTGACCCAGGTGTATTTTGTCGTGTTGCACTTCATAAGGCTCCCACAGGCCCACCTCTTTAGCCAGTGGAGGTCCCTCTGGATGGCATCCCTTCCCTCCAGTGTGTTGACTGCACCACACTGCAGTGAGGTGAATTTAGCCTTCTAGAGCAGAGAAGGTCAGAGTGTGGCTAGCTGAGGTTAAGGCCGACACCCAGCTGCATAGTCTACCAGCACCCCTCAGCGTCGTAAGGTCTTGGGCTGTGCTGGTTGCGGACTGGATCACTGCTAAAAGACGAGAAGGAAGGAGCTGGACACCCGCTGGGGGGCTAAACAGGTTTATTAGAAAGCCCACAATGTAAGTGAATGACCCAGAACAAAGAGTGCTTCAGGGTTATAAAGGGAAGGGGGCGGACCCGGGAAGGGTTTACAGAAGACCAATGGGGGGAGAAGA
>JAHXMQ010012338.1:83150448-83190995 GCA_020466415.1 Ammodramus savannarum pratensis | reverse complement strand
TGGGGGAGGAATTAAATGAACTTAATGAACACACTACAACACCACACAGTTTGGGGCCACTGTCAAACCCGCTGAAGGTGAATTCAGTTCCACTTTCCATGTCATTGGGACAGTGTCAGATGCTTTGCATAAGTGCTGATAATGGATGTGCATAAGATTCTATCATGCTTCTTTCTGCATGACTTGAAAAACTAATGTCAAGTTATTTTATTAATGTCAATTATAATAATACATATAAAACCTACATAGTTCTTTGAAATATATTTCTAATTTGATTAATCTTTTGGGTTAACTTTTGTTCAGAAAAGCTTTTAATTTTTTTTTCTCCTTAAACCATCATAAAATCAGCACAAAAAGGAAAATGTTAGAGTGGGTTGCACAATGAATGAAATTAAGTGTACAGTTTTGCATCTGGGTAAAAACATTCCTTAGTAATTTTGAAAGATTTGATTTGTAATGTAAAGTGCAACTATGACCAGTTGTCAGTTCTTCTATGAGCGTAAATGTTATTAAGCTGTGTCTAGGATGATTAATAAATTGTTAAACTAAGTCTATTGGGAGTCAAACTTCAAACAAAAAAAAACAAGGCATAATTACAGGTTTCCAGCCCTCAGTATGCTCCCAAAATACAGGTCATTTTAAGGTATGCTCACACTGAGACAGCAAAAGGGTCTAGTCATGCATATAAAACTTTAAAAAAGCCCTAATTTTCTATGTAAAAAGTTAACATGCGTATTTTTATATTTTCTGTCAGTACTACTATAAAAATATACATGATCAAATACAAGTTTTTTCTTCTTATTTTTTTTTCTTTTTTTGTTTTCATTCTTAGTTATTTTTTTCTTTAGAACCTTAGTTAACTCACACCTTCTGAGGAGGAGATTCAAGAGTAAACTTTTAAGACAAGCAGTGGTTGTGATCCAAGTCTGTTATCAATATATTTTACACTTGAGTTTTCATTGGGCTGCTAAGCTGTGTGTGCTTACACTATGCCACAACTCAATTTATATTGATTTATCTGACAGATACCCCCTCACTAAGTGAGGAATATTTAAAATAAGACCACAAAAATTAGTTAAACACCATTGCGAATTAATAAGCAGAAAAATAATTTGTTTTATCAATGCTTTCTGAAAAAAAAGGCCTGCAACCAGATTGGCTTTATAAAAGAAAAATTAAATTCTATCAAATAATGATCAGCTCAACATAAGAAATGTATTGCTGATGGCATTCTGAAATAAGTTTTGCAGACTACAACCCAACTTGAGCATTCTTCCTCTTCATATCTGACACTTTGTGTTATTCTGTGTTTTTTGGCCTCCAACAAAGGAAAAAAAAGGCATTTATTTCACTACTCTGCACTGAAATCAACCCATAAAATAATAAAATATAAATATAACCATACAAATGTTTGGTGAGTTTTGTATTTGAAAAATTTTATGAGTTCTAGAAGAACCAAACAAATCAAAATAAATGAAATAATGATAAAGCAAAAGTCCCATTATTTAATTTTGATGTATCCCTGAGCTTGCCCCAGAAGGTGAACCCAAGAGATATATTTATCTTCAGAGTGAGATCTGAGTTTACCGTTCAAATGTCAGGAAAATGATTTTTTAATAACTAGAATCCTTAAATCACCAGTGGGGAAGGCTGTTTATTTCAGCTGCAGTGAAGCTTTTGTTCTCTGCCAGTTCCTGGAATCATTATTTGAAAATCATCTCCATAATAGATGAGAATTTTCTATTTTTGGAAAATGAGTACCACTTATAACAGTTGTGGAATCCTTACATGCACGGAGAGTGCCAGTTAGAAATATAGTAGAACAACGATGCACACAGAATCTTTTTTTTTATATACATTCTGTATTGTGTGTTTCCATCACAGCACAGATTTATTTTTCACATTTTAAATAACTGCCTAACATAGAATGCATTCAGAAAGGGGAAAAAAGTCAGATTACCTAAACTCAGCATCTCTTATGCACTCAGGCTAAGAGATAATGCCTACACAACACTGAAATTTGAGATTGCATTTTGTCCAACCTGACAATATACAGTCATCCATTAAAAATAGTTTGTCCCTTTGAAGTGAAACACAGTACAGCAAAAAATGGTAGCTATCTGTGGTCCTCTGTGAGACCTATTGCAATATCAGTGGAAAAGACAGCCCATGTTAAAGGCTTCCAAGGCACTAAATATTTTATGGAGTGCAATTTGAGTTCAAATGGTAAGGAGTAACACTGGCAAATCCTCTGACATGCCTCCCTGAAGTTCTCAGTTCATTCAAACTGTGCAGCTGGTGGAAGAGTACTAATACTCTACCATGACTCAAAGAAAAACCAGTGAGCTGGTATAACTATAAACTCGTTAATCTGACACTGGACCTGGTGATAGTAATATAAAACATTGATTCAAAGTCTTTTGGTTTAGAATTAAATTAAAGTAATAGGCTTGATGCCAGTCAAAACTGTGACAAAAAATTTGATTTTCTTTTTATGAGAGTATAAATTTAGCTCACAAATGTAACATTTGTTCAGTATTTGATTTCTTCCTGCAAAACCTTTGATTAAAAACACCTGTACACACACACACAGAACTGGCATAGCACAATATGAATAAAATGTGCTCTAGATGCTTAATTAACATCTCAAATCCCACTATTAGTGGGATCTTGATTGAAGGGGGTGTTTTTGGCAGGGTTGAATAGAATTCACTATTAAGTCCTATGAAATACAATATTTCCTCCGGGAATAATCTAGGAAAAAAATGCTGCAATTGCTAAAACAGAAGTATGATATAAAGATAGAGGAAATGATCTTAAACTAGAATTTTAATAATGGACATCATAGTGATCTAATGAGTTAATCTCTTCAGCTGGCTGGCTGGTGATGCAGTGGGGAGCAGTTACAAGGCTCATCATACAGAAGGCAGGAAGCAGCCTTTGAAAATGGGGCCATAACCATGAATAATATTCAGTATTTACAGCAGATAATTAATTTATTCTTACCTTCCTCTATGACTTAAGGTTAGAAAAGATTCATAAAAATTTTGACCATAAAACCAAATATAATATGTGTTTTTGTGGGAAAAATTCAAACTTCAACTATGATCTTTGATCTAAAGAAGAGGCTGCATCACAAACTGTTGAGTCAAGGGTAAACCTACATTTACTTAGAGAAAAAGCATGTCAGAAATATTTTAGAGTGGAATCTTAATTTTTTGAGATCATGAAATATCCCTCACTTACTGACTTCAGCACAGCGGGGGAATAGTCACAGTGAATATAAGAATTTATGTCATAGATCAGATTTTAGAAGGTGGTCTAAACCAGAATTTCAACATTATGTTCAGAATTCAATAATGTGCTACATCAGAAATAAAATAAAAATTCAATCTTGAATAAATATAAAATATGTGAAAGAGAAGAAATAATAGTAACAAATAGGACTAAAGAAAATCTGTTTTTGAGATTGGAAGACTGAGGTCCTCTTGGTGGAGTGACAACATTTGATATCTATCATTAATTACTTTCGCTTGAGTCTCAATGGAAAAGAGTTAGCAAAGTGCTGTAAATTTTCATCATTGCACACTTCTGAGTTATTGCATGATGAGTACCAGTGGATTGGAAAAAAACATAAGGAAAAAACAGTGAACAAACAAACTAGAAAAACAAGGCTATGAGCTGAGGAATTTTACCTCAGTAGAACCTAAAAGAATATATGTTTACTCTCAGTAAGTACTCAGCAGGACGTACGCTTGTATTGCCTGGGAGATTAACAAGGTGATGCAATGTAGCTTTTCTTGACTCGCTTCCATGATTCTTTGGAATATTATATTTTACAATATTTTTCTTTTAAGAATAAAAACATGTGAAAATAGTCATGAAATAACCTGTGTAGGAACGGAATTATGTCCTATTACCACTGTTTTAGAGAAAGGGGAGCTAACTGGTATCAGCTAAATATATTTTTTTTCCATAGATACAGTGGTATCTATGTGCCAAGAGGGAAGAATTAAAGGCACATTTGTCTTAAACTGTGTCTTTAAAAAAAGTGTTATATGACAAAGTTCTGGATTATTTCAGCATAACTCCAGTACAACTAATGCACATCAGATAATTTAATGTTCCTTCTTATTAACAAAACCCACTAAAAGGCTAATTAAGACTATGTATGTACATCTATTCAAATTATTATAAAGTTTAAACAAAATAAATATTACAATTGCTATTATTGCTGAACAAACATCAACTTCCATGGAATTTCATTGTCTTTAGATGAATGTTTGGCTACCAGTCTCAGATTTCTTTTGGCAGTGAACAAAAGGAGGTGACATTTGAAAATTCATTGTATTTTTGTAGCTTGCTTTTCCAGGAAGAAAGGGCTTTGTGAATGTCAAATGTCCTAAGAACTTAAAGGCTAAGTCTGGACATTCAGAATTCTGCTTAACCTGAGACAGTCAATAACTCCATCTTGACAGTCAATAACTCCTATTTGATTTATAAATACTGGTTCCCATCCTCCGCTCGCCTCCCATATTGTGCCATCACAAATTTTTAGATTATGCTTACTTTTTCCACTTTAAAATGGCTTGAATTGAAATGTGGTGATGTGGATTTGCCTTCAATGTCTGCAAAAGAAAGCAGAAGTGACTACCTTAATTTGAAGTGCCTGCTTTTCAATACTCACATGAAAGCAAATTAATCCCATCAATAGGAAACTACTTTGCCCTGTATCTGTTTACTTCAGGAAGCATCATGGTTTTTGTAAGCAAAGATGTTCTTTGTTCATTGGAAAGTTGGGGAAAATTTCCTGCAGTCTTTATCTGGGATTTGTAGCAGAACAAACAGGCAGAAAGAAAGACAGCAAGCGAATAATATTCATCCTGTCCTTTAATTTTTGAAACAGCATAGAGCAATCCAAACTAGAGAGTTCATCTCCATGTCACCTACAGGAACAGTTATAACGTAGGCATTTCTTGGGAGACATTAAGTTGTTTGATTGCTGTTCAAAGATTTATTATGAAGGAGATAGTGTTTCATTGTTACTGTCAAAGAGGCATTCAAAATGAATTAACTAAGTCTTTTTGCTGTAGTGTAATTCATTGCTTCCTGTTCTAAGTTGTGTGTATGCAGAGAGAAGAACACATTTTTTCATTTCTTTAAAATCATTCTCTGCATGAATTCTGACTCTTTTTTTAAAATTTTATTTATAACCTGGGAGAAATCACCCAGTTCTTTCAAATTTTTGGTTTTGGTCTCAGTGTAACAAACATCTTGCATCATTCCACTTCCTCTTTTATGAATCTGTTCATTACGTCCCATATTCTCAAGGCTCATAACCCATATGAATCAAAGACCCAGCTCCAATCTCCATGCTGAAATGAACCAGGAGTATAGATTTTCTCCTATTATTCTTCCATTACAGACAATGAGGACTATTTTTAGGTTTTATTATGTCAGTTACTTTGTCATTTGGTGATTTTTATTTTTTTTTTATCCACAGCATGCACATTTCTCTGTCATGTCCATCTTGTCACTCATTGTAACCCACAAATCCTTCTCTGAAAATCTGCTACCTAAACACATTTTTCCCCATAATATTCCATTGATTTTAACCACCCTTTCAAACCTTTACTTCCCCCTGTTGAATTTCTTTCCATTTTTCAACAGATTAATGGTCTTTCATGGCTGCTTGGAACTTAAATCCTTTCCTTCAAGCACAGTTATAATCTCTCCATTTGCAAAGAAATTTGAAGACCCAAGTAGAAACCAATATAGAAATGGAATATGTTGTGGGAAAAAAAAATCTCTTCTCTACTTTTCTAAGCTGAACTAGTATTAAAAATCAACTAAAGAGTATCAAAGCAATATTTTCCTGTGACAATGGAAAGGGAATAAGCACATTTTAAGATCACATGAGATCCCCAAAATGTACACGGCTTTAAAAAATTATACTAGCTCTTAAGTATGAAAATTTTCTGAAAAAACATTAGTTCAATTAAATTCAAAATGAGTTCTCAAAATCAAAACTGGTAGAAAAATAGTCACAAAGAACTTTCTCCACAAATGTGGATTATTCTATACCAGGGTATTTGTGATTCTTAGGAAATTTCACCTGCTGTCATAATTTTTACAGTTGCTAAAGTGCAATAAATTCAGATTATTTAATTCTTTATTGATCTTAATATTTTTAAGTTGATGAAGATTGAGAGATTCTGGTCAAATATGCATTTATGGCTAGAGAATGTTAGTTCTGTACACTCTGATCTGAGCAATTAAAGAGAGATCTCTCACTTTGGAAGTGACCTGTCAAATTGATTTAGATGTTGGCATCAAAATCTGAAGTGACTCTTACAAGCAGTGAAGATCTTGTTTCAGTAAATGTGATCTGTGGAGTTTTCTGGACTTCATTCAGTTGCCTGCACTAAGACAACTCTTTACATCTGATATTTAATTAAGCATCTAGGTCATCTTCATGAAGCTGGTTAATATATGCTGTCTTTGTCTTTATAGAATGGGGAATCCTGGAGTGGGATACTGGATGAATCACATGAAACATTTAAATTTGGACACGGAACTATTCTCTAAACTCCACTGGCTCTGCCTACATGGTCTACAATGTACATATGTAACTTGTTATCACAGTTGCACTGTGATAAAACCTACTCTGCATGTTTCAGTTCTGACAGGCCAGTGATAGTGAGTGATCAGCACAGCCCATCCAGTTGTCACAGAACTAGAGCTCAGTGCCACAATTTTCAAGCAATAGAGAGAATTTAAATGGAATTGTTATATTTTCCCCACATTTGTAAAGTACCAAACTTAACAAGATGCATTTTAAGGTCCTCTGACTAGAGATATTTCAGAATTTTCCTGTTAGACTCCTGCTTCTTTGAACTGTGTGAGCATAAAAAATATAATATTTAAAAAAACTGTAGGAATGAGACTGATGCTGATTAAGGGGTATATCCACAAGCAGTACTTTCAAGTATTTTAGCTTGGATTCTGGAAGAACACACTAACCTTTTCACATTCTAGCCAGTTGATTCATTCCAGCAGTGATTAGGGAACATTATCACACGAAGTTTCATGATAGGCCAAATAAATAATTTGTGAAATCCCATGAAAAATGTTCCTTTAATCATCTATTTCCTCCAGTGTATATTTAGGATGTATTCTACAGATGTTAAATGAGTTTGTGAGTAACTTGAAGCAGCTGCAATATAAAATTACCTGTTTGTGCAGTGTATAGTGTAATAGGCGCGTTTCAACTTCAGATTAATGGGCATTATCATATTACAAATACCCAATTAAAAAGATACACAAAAACATCATTAGATTATGATCAAGAGTAAAAAACAATATTCTGGAAAATTTTGTGCGTATTATCTTGTGCTGAGCTTCCAAAGAAGCTGCTACACTTCATTCTAAAACCCCCAGACTATTTCCTACCTTCTACTATTATTGATCCAAATTATCTCTATGTGAATATTCTATTTAGAACAGGAATTTTTCACATGATTTTGCCTCACATAGATTGTCCAGGAATACTATTCAGCTGAATTATTGTGTATATTATTGTGGGGAACTACACATGTTACGTGTTTCAAAACACTGTTCCCGTATGAGAAGCCATCACAATGGAACTTGAGAACAGAACAGGGCAGAGCATCTACAGCCAGATGTGAACGTTTGTGAACTTGAAAATATGTCTTACAATGAAAGAATGTGTAATTAAAATGACATAAGCAGAATGCTAAGAGGCATGTTTTTCGTAGGTTATGATAATTTTTGCAGTACAAAATGTCAACTATGGTTTTAAAAGAACACTTCATCCAGTAAATTGAAAAAAAGGACACACTGAAGTTAGCAATGTTCAAATTGAAAATCAGATATGTTTTGCATTATTTAGGATTTTTTTTTTCATTGGCTCAGTAAAAGGCCAATAGGTTTCCATCAATTTTACATCAAATTTTGTCTTTAAAGTGGTAACTTGCATTTTTCAGCAGGCTGACCTGAATAATCTGAATGGTATCTTCTTCTCCTAAAAAAGTAGCAGAAATCCAGAAATTATTGACATTAGCTGCTATGCAAAGTTTCTCCACATCTGTAAATGAAAAGCATCTTCTTTTCAGGCACCAGAGAGAAACAGACTGTTACACACTTTTAGTTCATTTTCACAAAACAAATTGAGCTCAGTAACTTTGACTACTGTTTCCAGGTCATATTCAATAAATATTTTTTATTTTAAATACCATATCATTTTATTCTCCTTTGAAAGATTTGCTCATGTCAAAACTTTATTAAAGCAAAATTCTCAGTGCTGCACAATATTCATATCTTGCATCAGCCACATTTTTTTTTTACCTTTAGAGCAGCAAAGAGATTGTTCACTATCTCTATTTGAATAAACTTTCAGTAGATCTCAAGTATGTATTTTACCTCTAATTTCAAAATACTTGTTTAGCTTTTCACTGGATTAATTCTGTGTGCGTGAACAGGCTGCTCATATCCTCTAAGTTCTTGAAGTTCTTAAACTTTAAATACTTGATGAAGACACATTCATTTTATTGACCTTATTCCATCTTCAACTTTTCAACATAATGACTTTATAATATATCTGTTAGAAACTATTTACAATAAATTGGAATTCATGTACACACACACATATAAAAACCACCACCCTTCCCCTGTAATCACATACCACACACTGCTATAATCAAAGACAAGCTCAATTTGGGCAATTTGTTTTAAATAGCTTTTTTGCAATTAATGCCTGTAGGGTATTTTTGAGTCCTGTGTAATAATAAAGCCATCAGAAGTACCTATGCCTACTCATAGCTATCAGCAGAGAGTTAGATAAATCAGTAAAATAAAGGTTTCTAGTCTATTAAAGCACAATAAGACTTGCCAGAGAGGTTTAGACTGGTCATAACTGCTTCTTTCTGAAAAGTTGATAAAATGCTGATATAATTTGCACTATTTGATTAATAGAAATTAAATAGATAGACAGACAGACACATTGCCCTCTTAAGTAGCATGGAAGTTTCACTCTTTCAGGATTGTTAAGAAGCTTTATGCCATAGAGAAATATATACAGAAAATGTCTAGGATCTATTCCCAATAGTCTTCATGGTATTGGATTGCCACAATTCTTATCCTCATCTTCATCATCATTGTCATTATCTAAAAGCTGATGTTTCAGAAACCAGCTATTTCCAACGTGGTAGAAAAATTAAGTCACTCAGGCAGTTGATTTTATGCTACTCTATATTGCAACTTTGCATGCATGTAAATTCATATTTTGGGGCGAATGTTATATACAAGATGTAACTAGCTTTTTTTTTTATGTCTGTGTTCATCATCAGTTAAATCCTTGTTTTGGTATAATAAATATCTGTTTACATTTTTATTTGCTTTTGGCTTGAAAAAACTGAAAAAAAATGACACAGCTGTGTACATACTAAAGTTGGAAGTAAGTAGGATAACAAAATTTACATATACATGTTCTTGACCATCCTCATTTAAAATGAGTAGAAAAATGCATATTTATTATTGGTTTCTAAACAAGCTGGATAAGGTCCAACTAAGATTACTAAGGTTGTATAAAAGTTAAAATTCTTTGCTAGTCTGAGACTGGCATTTCCTGTGTTGAGGAATAAGTACCATCCCTTAAAAGAGATGTTAGACAGACATTAAAGAATTAATCAGAATAGATCTGAAACATCTCCATTGGATTGGTTCACCTGTTTCTTAGTTTTTCACTTTAGGAATTATTGACAAAAGTAATGGCAACTGGGATCCAGGAGGAAAATCTGGGACTTCTTTGAGCTGGAATTCTTTATCCCCAGGCTATAAAGTCACACTAGCAAAGGAGACAAGCCAATTGCTTTGTTTCTTCCCCTTATTTTACAATACATTTGTTCCATTCTCCCTCTCTTTCTGTGTTTCTCTTCAATGTCAGTGAATGTAAATTAGCAAAATCCTTATAGATATTAAAGATAAGAATAATGACAATTACATTAATGAAGAGAACTGGCTTTGACAGACCACAGGCTAAGGGAACTTGGATTTCTACAGAGGGCTCTTCAGTTTCAGAATCTAGTAAGAGACAGTTTAGTGGAAATAACTAGTGTCTTCTTAAACACTGCATTTAATTTATTTTCCCCTCAAAAAAAATCCAATTAAGAATCCAATTTTTGTTCTTGACAGCTATCAGGCAAACTTCTTTTACTCTCTTTCCTTTCAGTTTTGGGGTAAGAAGGGTTTTGAGGTCAATTTGTTTCAAAGTCCTTTATCATCAGAAAGGTAGTTTTATTCTGGGCACTCTAGCTAAGGTAAGAGGTTCAGCATCCCTCAGGAACTGAGACAGCTGTGAAATAGTGTTTGTTGCTCAGAGTAAAAGTTACTGATGGCTTTTGAATATCCAGACCAAGGCACAATTGATAATTGTAAAAAAAAAATTCAAATTTCAGCTTTGTGAAAACAATATTTACTAAATGCAATTTTTAAAATGAATTCTTAATATATAAAAACTTTATGTAAAAGCTATATATTAACTATAATTTTATACTTTTTTTTTCTCTTTTAGTAAAAGTTCTTCTTTATTTGCAAAACTTCTTATTTATTCCTTCAACAAATTTTAAGTTTGGTGGGGAAATTTGTCTGGCATTTCTTCCAGAGAGCAAACCACTGAGCAGTTATTATCAAGGTACAAGAGTGCTTGATAACACAATCAAAAATCTCCATAATTCATGCTTCTCTCTTTATCTAGGAAGATATAATGATAATATGCAGTAGGTAAGTAAATTACAGAAAATTGTCTGTTTAAATCTTCATACATATTTAAAAGATAGCGATTCCTTTGCTGATAAGCCAAGCTCTGCATCAGTCTTTTTTTTTGCATGATATTACTATGATCCTGATGTTTCTAGAATGTTGTTAGCCTTGTTATTCCCAATTTCCTTGATAACAAATAAGGCTATGAATGCTTTCAGTTGTTCTGCCATTGCTATCATATACAGGAGGGCTTCTATAATTAACCCAAATAGATCTGATTATAAACTTCTGTCACTTGGTTTAGTGGGTTTTGAGAGAGACATCAGCACCAATTTGTAGCTGAAGTTCACAATCTTACAGGATGTTATTTAAAAAAACAACTTCTTTTTATGAGAGGTATTATTACACTAAGAAAACTTTTCTAACATATTTTAGGTCACCATAAATAGCATAAAGATTAAATTCCCTCCCAATGATTACCAAGGGAAAGCAGTTCATGTTTATTGCACCCTAATTATTGATATTTATTCTAAAATAATAGTCCAGTTTATTAGAGTTTTTGAAGAATTTTTAAAAATAAAAGTTTAAATTTTAAAAAATTATGTTTTTTTCTACAATATGAAAATACACCCTTATTGTCCCCTTTCTTCTCCAAGATATACCAGACTTCTTTCAAGGTCAGCAGCTGACCATTGCTTTCAAAAAGTTTAAATTATAGAATAACATATGCTGAAAATATTATGATTTCACTTTATAAATGCAAAACTTCAAATGTTTTAATTCTTATCCATTATAAGGTGCAGCTGTATTCCCATACCACTATTCTAGAGATTTCTTTTATTATATATAAACAGTGAAATACCAGGTAAAAATATCTCCCTGATGATCTAAAGAAGCAGCAGTGTTGGTTTTGCTAGAATTTGTGGGCACAGATTAAAATATATTCAGCTGCATTATCTTACATAAGAAGTATTTTATCAGTGTGTGTAAGATCTATGTATGTTGCATACAGATCTGCATCTCCTGGGCAAAAAGAAAAAAAGGAAGACAAACTAAGAAAAAAAATTCCTATTCAACAATATGTAATAAAAAAAACCACAACAAACAAAATAAGTAGTTCAGAGAAGAGATACGAAGTTTGTATGGCATGAAGAATAGAGTTCTCAAGAGTTAGTGCTACACAACCTTTTCAAAATCCCTAAGCATCAGATTTCCACAGTTATAATATTAACAATAATTCTCTTGGTTTCTAAGTGAATAAAAGTTGTTATTCAAACATCTTTCCTCCATTAATTGCTATTGATTTCATAGCATTATTTTTGTTTATAGAGTTTCACAGTATTTGCATTGCAGCATTATTTGCTGGAACTGTGGGAAATTAATATGTTTTCTGAATGAGCGCAAAAAATAATATTTTCTTTGTGTAGGACATCTCCTAGAAACCTCAGAAAAGAAAAAATAGCATGGAAAAACATTTTCCTCAGAAAATATATTCAGTCCTGAATTTATGCTACCAGACATTTACATGAAAGAAATGATAGTAGGAAAAAAAAAAGAAAGAAAATAAATGTTCCATTTTCAGTCAGGTGCAGAATAGATTTAAGAGAATTTCAACAATGCCTGCATTCTGTATCAATTTCCATAATTAGTCTGTCACTGAATTGCTGCAGTTATTAAAGATCTATTAGAATATGGAGGTATTCTAACAACTTTGTCAGATGATTCTTCCTATCTGTAAATTCTTCTAATGCGTGAAATTAATTGAAGTATCTGAATCATCAATCAAACCCCTAATCAACATTCTAATCAACAGAGAAGTATCTGACATGACAAATTGGGTTAATTGTCAACTGCACATCAGAAAAATTAAATTATTAATGAAAAAAATAATATAGCCCTTTTCGGAAGCATTTTTAAAGGTTAAAAACAGATTAGACCTTTTAAAACAAGTAAGAAGGAACACCTGAGGTGCTGCTTGTGATCCTTGCACAGAAGTATCTCACAACAAACCACTCTGTAATCATAGAAATATTTGGTTTTCTTGTAATCAAGAAAATATTTGGTTTTATCATATATATGAGGATCATGAACAAATTAGCTATTCATCAAATTGCAATAGAAAAGTATATTTGAATTTAAAAATAATATAATATATTTAAATTGATAAATAGTCGTCCTTCTTAATAATTTAGCCACCATATGATAGGTATCAACCTTTACATAAATTTCATTCAATCAATAAATACAGATTTTTTTGAATTCAGTTAAAAAATGTTGGTATAACTTCATTTATTAAGGCTTCACAATTAACATACAGTTATTTTCTCAAAACAATTAATTACTTTTACATATATTAAGAATAAGTTTTGCTAGTAATTTCTTTGCCAGTCACTTCTGGTGTCAAATTCTGTCTATTAGACACAATCTGAATTCTTAGTTTACATTTGCTGAAAGGACAGTTGTTCATCTTCCACAGATTTGTCATTTGTACGCTCTTATAATTCTGAAAACTGACAGCCTACCAAGAAAGGTAAATACTTAAGCACCAAATTGATTCTGTAGGCAGACATGTAGATCCTACCACAGATCTGTATTTTTGCACCACTCCTTTAATGTTGTTTGAAGTAGGAGTCCAGGAATCCTATCCACACCACCGAGATTTTGGCATACAGAGTTCCTGTGTATATATTTTATTAATTTATTTCTCTGACTATGCCAGCAGCAGGACTTTGTCTAACAGGCTAGGAATGCCAAACAGTTCATGCTTTACACAGTGGACTACTTCTGTTGTTACTTTTTACACATTATAAGACTTTGAGTGAAATCATCCTCAAAAGACTAATACAGAATGACATTAGGAACATTTTTGAGTCTGGCTAGCTTGACCAATTTAGCCCACTATTCTGCTCCTGACACTGACACTGCAGCCTGTGAGATGAGCTTGGGAAATATGCGAGCTTGGCTACTTTCTCCAATCCTTTTTCTTGGTACTTACCTCTTCAAAACCTGTACAACTCGTGCCTACTTCATCCTTCCAATTGTTTTGAATTTATCAGCCTTATATCTTAGTCCTGTTCAGACTGGCACAAATGTTCAGAGTATGGTTATCACATGCTGCCAGCATTTACTTCAGCCTGGAATAGAGCTCCCAAACCTATTGATTTTAAAATATCATTTGTCAAAACTGTTATTCTCAAAACAAACAAACAAACAAACAAAACCCCATGCTTAAAATGTTGAGAAAGGGAACTGACTTTCTATTTATATGTGAAAATATGACTTGATTATTCCTCTTATTAATTCCTTGACAATATATTGGCAATACAATCATACTCAATAATGATCCTTACATATAGAGTCCAATTATCCGCTTAGTAATTTCCATGGATCATGCAGTTGGAATTGTTGTACACAGACTGCATAGTACCTAAACTTTCCCTTTATGTTATGTTTTTCCCTTCCACAACCCTCTCTAAAAGTCAGTGGGGTCAGTCATCATTCAGGTCAATGCATTCAGTCATTAGTATCCAGAACTGTCCTCTGGGAGGAGTTAGAAGGTGAAGGCAGTGGTTTTTTACCTCCCCATTCTCAGGTCCACCAGAGAATTTTTCTTTGATATTGTTACAAAATCTACTTGGACACTCTTTTACTCACAAGTTAATTGTTTAGCTACTAACTGATTTTATTAGACTGCCGCCACATATGGTTGAGTCCTTCCACTGCAGAATCAAGACCAAGTGGAAGCAAAACGATGCATTGCTATCCAATAGAAAATATGATACTGCAGGATCAGTGTTATTTGAAGGACACAGCCCTCTTGATCCTCTCTGACCTCCTTCAGAAATTTTTGCAGTCACAGCTTAAAAAAGATCCACAGTCAAGACCTTAACAATACCAGGGGACTAAATTGGTAAGTCATTCAAAATGTAGTGGACTTTACTGATTACTAGAAACATTTTATTTTCTTGGTTTGCACAGTCTGGTGGTTAATCTCCTTTTCTCATGGGTGCAAAAACTTGTTCAGTGTTGTCCACAGTTTAAAGGATTTCAGCTGAACTGTAGGCAACACACCATCACCTTTTAAAAATGTCCTAGTGTGTAGCAGTAACAAAGAGAAGACCACCATTTCAATAATATGATAGTAAGGATATTAGGCAAAAAACAAAGGGAAGGGATTTCCTTTTTTTTTCTTTTTTTTTTTTAATTTTCTTAAATTTCAAATTCATTATTCAAAATTTCAGGGCTTTTATCAGCACAGTCACAAAAGTTCCTTTCCCCTAATGAGAGTAGTGCTCCTTGAGTGAACTGTGAAGTGAAAATCCTCATTTTCATTCTTTCCTGGTGTAAAATAAAAAAAATCCACAATTTTTCTCTTGGAATCTGGAGTGGGCATTTATAAGACCAGTATAAAAGAAGGCAAAATCTATGGTATGTAGGACTAGATAAATGTGAAGAAAATGTAAACATAGAGACTGAAGGTAGATGTCAGAGATCAGACAGCTACAGAAGCTGAACTGGGTAGCACCACAGACCTTTTGGCCCTAGTACAGTGAGAGCTAAGGAAGAGATAAACTCAAGACAAAAGCAGAAGTGAAGACATCACATCTGGTCGCTCTGACCCTCTGATGCTGACCACTTTGATGAAGGAAGGTGCAACAAGGACTTTGCTGGCAAAAGAGAAAACTAAAAGGACATTACTAGTGTAAGAAGAATAATCAGAAGACTGTGTTTCTAAAGGGGGACTTGGACAAAGAGGTCTGAGTGGAAAATTTTATATGAACATAGTGACCTGTAAATACTGATCAGTGGTGTCAGTCAATCCTTGCAGGTATATTTTATTTAAGACTTGGAAAAATACAGGCAGTGCAGGGAAATAGCTATGGATGGGGTGGGCAGCTTAAGGAGGTGTAAGTAAAGCATCTGAGAGCACCTAAATTTAGGCTAATAAGGGGGTCAGCTGAGTGGGCAGAAGGTGATGTAGATTGGAGGTCATTAGAGTTACACTATTAAGAAACATGTGAAAGAATACAAAAACAAAGCTGCCAGGCTTTTGGAACTGCATCATGTTCTTGTAGCATTCCAAAAAAGCTTCTCAACTAAAGAAAGTAGTTTAAAATGTTAGAATCCTAAGAAGACATGGGGCATCACTGAAGATACTGTAGCAAACATTAAGAACTGTGGATAAAGTATGCTGTTTAGGGTTGGTGGGAATACACAAACAGTTCTTTCTATATTGAGGCTGCTCCATATATACCTTTTGCTACTATGTAATTCTTTTTGCTCAGCTTGGAGAAGAAAAGACTCAGTGGAGACCTCACTGCTGCTACACCTTCCTCCTGAGGGGAAGAAGTGGGGCAGACATTGATCTCTGCTCTGTGGTTATCAGTGATTGGACCCAAGGCAATGGTGTCAAAGTGTGCCAGAGGAAGTTTAGGTTGGATTTTAGAAAAAGATTCTTCTCCAAGAGGGTGTTTGGGAACTAGAACAGGTTCTCCAGTCAAGTGATCACAGCACCAGCATTGACAGTGTTCAAGAAGCTTTTGGGAAATGCTCTCAGAGACATGCTGGAACTCTTGGGGATTGCCTTGTGCAGCGCCAGGAGTTGGATTTTGATGATACTTACTGGTCCCTTCTAACACAATGAATTCTACGATTCTATTCTCTCTTGCTTTTCCAGTATGGAAGGTAATATCCCCATGAAATAGTTAATAGTAGATATCACCATGCCACTTTCCTTTGCTTGCCATTTTGGTAAATTTTCCACTACTGTAAAGCTCACTCAAGCTGTTTTGCATCTCTCACATTTCCAACAGAAAATGTGATGCATTTACATTAAGACTCATTCCTGTCACTTGTTTCCTTCTCTAGCATTATACTCTGTAATTTTGGCCTGGAGCTACAGAAAAATATACAAAGACATGTGCTTTGTTAAATTCATTGGTTTCTGCCTGTTACAGTGTGAATGCTGAGTTATCTTCTTGATAGCCTATCCAAGCTGCTGATTTCATTCCACAAAGATATCTTAGCAATAAGTTCTAAGATGCTAGACTCTCACCAGACCGATGAACCCAGGTTAGATATCAATGCCACGCAGTCACACCGTGTCAAATATCTGTAACAAAGAAAGAAATGTTCAAATAGCCAATTTAAGAAACTTCTGTGTTCCCAAGGAAGTGGGGAAGCCTGAGTGCATTGCAAGGAGTGTGGAAGTATGGGATATTTTGCAGTTGCCTTTTTAGCTTGTGATCAACTTCTGTATCTGATGCTGCTGATACTGGAGACAGGAGCAATGACCTGTGTTTGCTGTCCTAGAAATATAACACTGCTTGTGTTCCAGCAGTCACTGGTAGGGACTGTTGCCTTTTCTAATGCAGGATTTCCTATGTGTCATATATGTCAGTCTTGTTCTTTAGAAAAAATTAGTGACTTCCAGAGAATTTTGTAGATGGAACAGCTACATTTGCAATGAAAGGATAACCTCCGTGAAGAACCAAGGGAGACATGCATACCAGTATTTTTAATGTTTTGACCTTTCAATATCATGAGACTACCATGAAGCTGAACCATTCTGAGTCAATGAGCCTGACATTTGTAACATTTTCCATTATGTGAATGGAAGAACAAAATGTCCTTGGGTAAATGAATCACTGTTAAAAATAGCCACCTACAGTGGGAGATAAGTGTCACTTGGACACCTGCTTTAATGAATGAGCTTCAATTTCAAGTGCCCTAATCACTAGATGAGAATCAAGCTCTCTTTTTCTGTGATTTAATATGAAGACTCCTACTTGTATGTTCAGTGGCTCAGCTTCAAAGAAAAAGGTGATGGGCAAAGACAATCAGATGCATCACTGCTTGGTGATTAAGTCATCCTCTTCAAATGAGAGGAGTGCAAATTCAGTCTTTGCAAGCAGCAGGAGAACTGGAATGCCTGCCTACGGATGACAGCTGTATGAACATCAGTGTTTACAGATGTATGAACATCAGTGTTTACCAAATTATGCCATGTTGGAAAACAGGGGGATTAAGATGTCAGTAGAATGGACCTTACAAAAAAAAATGTTAAAGCATTTCTTTAACTGAATGCTTAAAGTAATTTAATGTTTTTCTTTTAGTATATAGGTAACATCAGTATAGCTAACCATGCTTACAATAGCTTTTTCAAATGATGATTATAATGCCAGTTCTTCCTGAATGAATGTTTTTATAAAAAGAAAAAGTCACCAGGAAGATTATCACTATGAAAACCTTGTTAGATACAGTTGGAAAATCATTCAATGTGTTTCAGACTCTTGTTTACACATTAAAATAGCTTGCATTTTCTAGTGTTTGAAAAGGAATCTGCTTGTAATTCATACAAAATAGCTTTTTTAATGTTATTATAATTGCAGAAGAAATCACAGCACATGAAAAATTCAAAAGAACTATTTAGAAAGTCAAGAACATAGGGATTTAAACTTCACTTGTTGTGCTTTTCTTCCTACAAGAAATAATTTTATTAGTGCTGTGAAGTAATAAACATCTTTAATCGGGGAAAAAAGGCAAGAAAACAGAAATCCCCGCAAGTCCTTCCAAAAGAAAATTATTTCAATCTTTCAATGCTTATTTGCCCACTATTGATGTTTATCTTGCTTAGGAGTATTATATTTGTGTGTTTAACTCAGAGCTTAGGAGGTCTACGATACAGGTCTCCTATACCCCTATTCATGGGGAAACTGAAACTCATCAGAGTACCATTCAGGAAATAAAAGAAAATTATTCATCTCTTCTTAACATGGTAAAGAAAATATTTTCTTATAATATAGAATTTTCATGTATGTGTGTCTGTCTGTACATCTAAAATATCTGTGTCTTCAAATAAGCTTTAAATTGGGCATTTGAATGATAGAAGAGAGCATTGGATATTTTCAGAGGCAGCTATACAACAATTATAAGCTAACTCCATAATAAAGCATGTATATTTTTTAAAATATAAAGTTAAACTTTTCAAACTGTGGAGGTCAATACATAAGAGCTAGATACTCATCTGGTGTAAAATGAAGCACCATTGATTTCTGACCTCCCATACATTTCCTAGATGGTTTAGAAACTTTTATTCATGTTGATTTATTGAATATACCTTCATTCAAATTCACCACAACATAAGAAAGACATTAAGCTGTTAGAGGGCATCCAAAGGAGGGCACAAGGATGGAGAAGGGCCTGGAGGGGAAGCTGTGTGAGGAGCAGCTGAGGTCACTTGGTCAGCCTGGAGAAGAGGAGACAGAGGGTAGACCTCAGTGCATTCTCCAATGTGGGGCAGGCACTGATCTCCTCTCTGTGCTGACCAGTGACAGGACCTGAGGGAATGGCCTGAAGCTGTGTCAGGAGAGGCTTAAGCTGCATATTAGAAAAAGAGTCTTCACCCAGAGGCTTCCTGGGCACTGAAATGGGCTCCCCAGGGAAGTTGTCACAGAACCAGCTTGACAGAGTTCAAGAAGATTAATCCCAAGTATTTTTCTTGACTAGGCAGGTTCATTTAGAACATAGGGTACTCAAAAAAAGCATTTCTAATTTTAAAATGCAAATAAAAATATACAATTGTGTCTTAATGGGGTTATTTCAAAGTAAAATTTTGCAAATATTTTATTTTAAAAAAACTGCTTATCTTGGCAAAAGTGGGTCATTGCTTTATTTCCTTATAACTCTGAAGAGAAATCTGCCATTTCACCAATACATGACTGAGGGAACTTAGCCTAAAAAAAAGGTATCAAGGAATAAAATTGCTTTTAGGTAAATGGTGAGCAGCTGCTTTCACTGAAGAAATGTCAATGTTCATAATTCTGAAAATTAGTAGCCTGGAATATAGCCACTTGATCTGTGCCCTTCGAGCAAGGTACTTCTCATGAATGACTACATTCCTTTAAAAGAGGAAAAATAAATTTTCTTGAAAGCATGGTGCTTACTCCTATGCACTGATAAAATCTAGTAATTCTCCAAATCTACCCTATTCTACTAACACATTCTCAGACCTTCAAAGAGACAAGTTTTGTGTGGTTTTGTTTGGTTTTTTTTTCCTTCCACCTGGACATACAAAGTCCATCTATACAAGAAAGCTTTAATTCGTAAGGAAATTCCTGACAAACAAATGGTTTCTTTTTTTCTGGAAAAAAGAAACCGAGAAAAAAAGTATTATCAATTAACTTTTTGTCGCTACATATGAAATGTCCCAGGTACATCATGACATTGTGAGTTGAAATAACAACGAAGGTCAAATTCTGTAGTGTTTTGGAGCTGACAAAAATCTTATTCATAGGTATGATGTTTATGTGAAGTTTAGACAGTTTTAAGCAAAGCTGAAATTTTTTGCTAATTTTTTGTTCTTCAGAAACCTTGCCCTCTTTAGATAAATACTATGGTTTTTTTCATCATTATCATCATCATTTTTATATTTTAGAAAACAAAAGATAGTTTGTAATGTAAAGTAAAAATGGAAAGAAAGTAGTTTCTGGAATAGTATTTTCTTTGTCCTGTGTTATTAAAAAAAAAAAAAAGTGCATTTCACATGGTATTTTTTACCTAAACCTTTAAACTGTAATAAATTATTGATAATAAATTATTGTTTAGTTTGATGATTGTAGAATCTGATTAAATCCTTCACTTCAAATTAAAAATAAAGGGTTCACCACACTACAAACAAGTTTTGGAAGCCTCTCCTTGCTGATCTCAGAGCTTGCATGTATTTTCCCCCTACATGTCGGAATTGTTGTTGGAATGATTTTGGATGCTTTGACTCCATTAGCAACAATGAGCTTTTTGAACTACACTGACTACACTTCATTGGTACAAGACAAGTATTGGCACAAACTGCAGCACAATGCACATGAGTGGAAGTGCCAAGTGGAAGCCAAGAGCAGGCATGGAGTAGGTACACATCTCATCTTAATGTTTATTGATACATATATCCCATTCTTCAACAGCATCTGACAGACATAAAGATAGAAGATTCTGAAATGGAGATGGACTAGAACACTCCAGGGAAGGTCAGTGCAGAGGGAAGCAGCTAAGGGATGCAGAAATTGATGAAGTGATTTTTGGGCTCTCCTTCCCAAAGGGTGGTGCTGCTGCTGCTCACACAAGTAGCTAAGGGACATCTTAATTCCTAGAAGCTCTAGCAGTTTCTAACTGGGAGCTAATCCTACTGAAAAGGTGCTTACATCTGCTATCTTCAGCCATATTAAAATTCTTAATTTAGAGTTGGGAATTGTCAAGTACCTCTTCAGCTGGCACCAGGGAAAGCGTAGCCAGCTGGGAGCACAGCAGCAATTTGTGCAGCAGTTGAGATGGAAGGTTTCCAAAAACTCTCTTGAATATGGGAAGGCTCAGCGCTGGCAGTGATGTGGCACAGGGCATGGATGCCAGCAGCAGCGGAAGCGGCTACCCCAGCCCATCAGACACCTCTTGAACTCCCATTAACTTCTTCAAGGAGGACTCAGCCATCCAGCACAGATCACGGAGGTTTTGGTGCCTTTCTCTGAGCCTTGGGCAGGCAGAGGAGGTGGCACTGCCTGAGGGACATTTGCACAACTGGGAAGTCAGTGAGTTAAGCACTGCAGGAGGAGTCTGCACAAGTTGATTTTTAGTATGTGTCAGTGGCAGATAATTATTACAAGGGAAGATAGAATGAAAGCAAAGAAATCCTCAAGATTTTCATTAGTCAGATGTTTGTATTTTTTTAGTCAGTAGGACATTTAATCCAGATATCAAAGTGTGGCTGAAATTAGTTTTCTTTGTGTTTGTTTTCAATTTCATTGGACACACTTATCAGAAGATTCCAAAACTGTAAATCCATTCCCGGAACCTTATATTTGTTTTTATTGTATGCCAATGAGTTATGGTAATAACAGATACATCATCTGCTAGAAGCATCAAACAAAACAAAACAAGAAAAAACCAAAAAAAACAACCAAAACAACAAAAACCACAACTCAAAACAAACCTCCAACCAAACAACAAACAAGAACAACACAAAAAAAAAAAAATAAAAACCACAAAACTCAAACCCAAAAACCCCAAACACCAAAAAAAAAACCAGAAAAAAAAATCCCTAAAAACAAACAAAAACCCCGAAACGAACACTGAAACACTCCCTCCAGTTTTCCTAGAAATAAAAGCACTTCAGCTGTGACAATTGGTATCTATATTTGGTGTGTAGAACATCTTCTGGGATATAAACTTACCTGAAAAACTCCTTTCACCTGTTTTAGTTCTCATCTGAAGGGAAAAAAAAAGAGTAGAAAGAAAAGAAGAAACAAAATTTTGCCTTACATGAAATAAAAATTTCGCCATCTGTACTAACAGAACATATGAAACAGCATCTGCTAAAATTAACTAAGCATAGATAGAAAAATTGACAGATCTAGACAACTCATGCCCAAGACTCTCAAGGGAAGTAGCAAATTACTGTGATAGTAACACAATTGGTTTTTACCATCTGAACTATAAATTTCTTATGATGAACTGAATAGTTGAATTATCTCCAAACCACTATTTTTATTTTTTAATAACTCGGAAGGAAACTGGAGACTTTTTAAAGCCTCAGAGGACTAAAAACAGTAGCAGTAGTTCAATTACAATACAGAAAAGGCCCAGGGAGCTACAGGCTGTTTAGGCAGATGTTTATCTTTGATGAAATAAGTGATTTGTAGCTATCAAAGAAGAATCAGAAATAAAATCCCAGCAAAAAATGTGGTTATGTATTTTGAACCGCCCGTTCCCTGATGGGGAGGAGCTGCCCAGATTTGATACCAGTGAGCTTCTTCTATCCGTGGAGTATATGATTTTATAAATGTTCTTTTTATCCCTGTTCTGCAGGGCTGTGTGCATTGTCCTTACCTTTTTCATAATTTATCATAATCACAATAGATATGACTGGAGACCAAAGGGATTATAATATTTGGGGACAATCTCTTAGACCCAGGAAGAGTGGGTTAGTACAACGATTTTTCCTTTTTATTTCTTTCCCAGTACAAAACATGTACAATCTAATATAAGGGAGGAAAAAAGATGCTGAGTTGATTTAATGAGTTCCTTGAGAATTTGTTGTCTTGGAAAAACACTGAAATATAGAAAAGAGATAAAAGAAATCTCAAGTCATCTATTAAAAAAAATAAATTGATAGTGCTAAATAAAGCAAGGCCAGGTACATCTCTGTCCTCACATCTCATCTCTGTGGAGGATCAATTCACAGTGTGTGGACTTGATTACTTTTAAAATGTTGAATTTAGCCTGCTGCTGGGCCATATGTAGTGAATTAATTATTTCTGTGATTTTTTTTTCTTGGACAAGAATCTGATGTAAAAGAGCATTCCGCTGCTTGATTGTCAGAGAGCTTTTTTTATATGTAAGTGAACACATGGTATGCTTGTTGCTTTCATTGTAGGATGACCTATAAAAGTTTCTAAATATGCAGACCTCCTCAACAAATACCAAACCTGCCATCCTTAGGATCCAAAAGAGCACTGGAAGGAAGTT
The DNA here is from genome assembly GCA_020466415.1 of Ammodramus savannarum pratensis. Classification (NCBI taxonomy): domain Eukaryota; kingdom Metazoa; phylum Chordata; class Aves; order Passeriformes; family Passerellidae; genus Ammodramus; species Ammodramus savannarum. The sequence goes on along the minus strand of JAHXMQ010012338.1, from coordinate 83,167,703 downwards.
GTGCAACAGTTTTAACTTGGTTATTAACATGAGTTTTCTTCATTAGAGTATTTAAATATCAGGACTTAAATTTAACTTCTTAGCTTCATACATATGGTGTGGATTTTTTTTTTTTTTTTGGTTAAAATAAGATTTAGAATGCAAAAAAGTGTCTTGTTTGTCATCCTAAGGCTTCACTCTTCTATACTACAGTTTTAATATAGGGACATACACAGTTAATTCCACACAAGACAATTGCATGTTACCACTAGGTACTAGTTAAAAAAAAAAAGAAAAATTGAAATCCATTGCAAAATACTGCTATGCTGAAGCTAAAAGCACACAGACAACAGTCTCATTGTTAGAGAATGTGGTTTTTTTTGAAAATCAGATGAGCAGAAAGGGCCAGGCCAGGCTTACCCCATGTGGTTTCCCATATAGTTTTTCTATGAATAACAGTGCTACTGTGGATTTTGGACAAGTTTTGTCATTATCTTTTACTTCCAGGTAATTTATATGTATTTTTCATCGAATCAGTTTATCTATATCTCAACTTTCTGTAGTTATCTATTCTCATCAAAGTAGAAAATGCATAGCTGACTTAACTGAAAAATCATTTCTAAATTTTTCAATGTTATTTTCTAATTTTTCAAAATAATTCTGAATTCCGATATCTCTCTTATTCCCTTCATATGGCACACAACTAGTTACTGAAGACTGAAATGCAGACATTTTATCACTAAAAAATTATGTGAATGAAGTGAAATGACCTGTGTCGTACTGGAGGTCAGATCAGATGATTTAAAATCCCTTCAGGCTTTAAAACCAAGGAAATCTCTATAAAATATATGAAGTTTCAAAGATATTTCACCATGTTAAATGATTGCCACAGCAGCTTGCATGAAGATAAGCAAATAGTGGTCTCCTGAAACCTGAAATCTAAATTTCCTTATCTGTCACCAGATATTACATCTTAGTTGTGTTTACACAAAGATATGCATCTAACAGTTTATGCTATGTCTTATCTTACAATTGCAATACTTTTGAGATTAATAAATTCTCTCTTGAAGTTCTCATAGATCTGCAGGCTGTTATTCAGTACTTAGTCCAGCCCTCAGTAGTGCATTTTCTAATAGTGTATTAAAATGAGAAATGATACATTGAAGTTCTTGTTTTATAAGGCATTGCTACACAAGTACATTTCAAGTTAATATGATTAATAGCTGTAATATCTGTAATAACTGCAATAAAGAAGTCTTGCTGGCAAATAGGAGATATTAGTGTGAGATATTAGAGAATTCTCCCTATGCTGCCTAATAATAGAAACACATACATTTAAAATGCCTCTGCATTTGACTCAGAAATTGGGAAAAAAAAATAAAAAGCAACCAAACCACACACATCAATGCATCTCCTCTGCTGTATTCTTACACCAGTCATTCAGGTAATCTTGACCTCATTTTTTTCCTGTGTTTGACATAATGAAGAATTAATTGAAATCACAACCACAGACTATTAAAAATTATGTAGATGGAAAAAGGTTACATCCTAGAATACCAAGTACACGGTCCCTCTACAAAATCATGCAGACTGAGCACTCAGAAAGGTAGCTGAAAATTAAATGTGAGAAATCAAAAAAGCGCAGAGACAATTCACAGTGAAGAAACCAAACAATAACTTAAAAATATAGATATAAAGCATATACCATAAAGAAATATTTTGGAATCTAATTTTGCATTTAGCTAAAAAATAAATAAGGCCTGCTCAAATCACTTTAATTATGAGAAAGAGGCCAAAATTAGAGGAAGCCTTGAAAAAAACCCAGCATTGGGAAATACTACTGGAAAAGAAAATGTCTCTAAGGGAGGTGGGTTTTTTTGCTTTCTCTCCTTGTACCTTTCATTTAAAACAAATATTTCTTAAAAAGTCATAGAACTGTTGGAAGGGGCCATGAAGTACTATCTGGTCCATCTTTTTTTTTTTTTTTTTTTTTTTTTTTTTTTTTTTTTTTTTTTTTTTTTTTTTTTTTTTTTTTTTTTTTTTTTTTGAAAAGGAAGCCTAGACAAGATTATCTTGTTTGAAGACTTCTTTTTTTAAAACCTTCAGGGATGGGGACTCTACCCAATCACTGAGGAAGTTGTTTTCAGTATAAAAAATTTTCTCTCTTAGATCAAGATGAAATGCTTCCCTGAAATGCAACTCATATCTATTTCCATTTGCCTTCTCCAAGTTGCTTCTTGTGAAGAGAGAACCTTCATGCTCTTTGTAGCTGCCCTATTTAGAATTCTCTTTGATTTTTCAAAAAGAGAATGACTACTTAAGCCAGCAGTTTGAGGCCACAAAGTGTTATACTCTGTCTGTTTCACATAAATTTTCCTCTGTGCCTTTTCTGCATTTTGCATTCTTAATTGATTAGAACATGGATAATTTATGAAATATGTTCTGTATGTACACAGAGTCATATAATGATTTGGGTTGGAAGGGACCTTAAATATCACCTCTGTGGGCAGGGAACCTTCCAACAGTCCAGGTTGCTCAGAGCCCTATCCAGCCTGGCCTTTAGCAGCTCCAGGGATGGGGAGTCCTGCTCTGAATAACCTGTTTCAGTCCCACATATCTCACCACCCTTTTGGTAAAGACCTTCTTCCTAATATCTGGTCTAAACTTATTCCCCTCCGGTTTCAGACCATTCCTCCTTGTCCTGGCACTACATGCCATTGTTAAAAGTACCTCTCCAGCTCTCTTGTGAGACCCTTTAAGTACTGTGAGGCTGCTGTAAGGTCCCCTTTACAGTACAATACTTGACACAAGGGGTTTAGATTACATTTAAACCAACAGAATTAATACCAAGATGATAAGGTAGACTAAGAAATATGAAAACACTACAAGAAGTTAACTACTTTCATGGCATGTTTTCAGCTTTAGGCAGTATCAACTATGGGTTATCTGAAATAAAATTTAATTTTGTTTTACATACTCATGAACAAAGACAAGAAAGTCTCAAAAGTGCTTCAGTGGACGTGGCCATAGCCATGTTACCTCTGCTGCCAAAAGCTAGATGTGGTTGCCACTGCTTTTGACATTAATAGAGCAAAAATAACTCCTGGAGATGTTTTGCTCCCTGTAAGAATTATGTGCAAGGCTGAGATGATAGGATGTAAACTAAATTATAATTTATCTTGTTTTATGTGTTCTAAAATATAAGAAAGCCAAATGAGCTAAATGCTGAACTAATTTACAATTACCTCTCAGTGGGTACTGAATCTGGTCCACAGTGCATAAACACTGGATAAAATGAGAGAACACAAATTAATAAATAGTGCACTGCTTAAAGCATCAGAAAATAGTCCTTCCTAAAGACTAATTACAAATTAAAAGATGCCTATCAAATTAAGCATGCTTCAGGCAAGCAGAAATGGAATAGATTACAAATAAAAAAATTAATACTACATCTTCTTCTCACTTTAAAACACTAATTACAAATTATTCTGAAGATATGACAGCAAATCTTTTCCTGTTTTATTATCCCTCTGCACCAGGGAGCAGATAGAGCATAAGAGCACTCGCCTACAGAGCAGAAAATGTTTCTCTATAATCATCTCATGTAGCACTAATTTAGTAACCTATCCAAGTTGGTTTTAAATTGTATTTGATGGAGTTTGGAGTTGCCTGGAGTTTGTTTCTAAAACTATGGATAAACAGAGCTGAAATGTCCTGTTATTGTCTTAGCTCAGGAATTCCAGTGCTAGGTGAACCTCTTTCAAGGAAATTGTCTTCTACAGCATGCTGTCCCCTTTGTAAAACACCTCCTTTGAAAATTGTTAAGGAAATACTTTACCAGTAATTTTTTCCTAGTATCTAATATTTTGGTGAAAAATAATCCTTTTTTTTTTTTTTCCCTAAATAAACAGGAAAGTTGCCCTAATCTTTCTAATAATGTATATTTTGAAGATTGGGATCTGTCTATTTCTTTCAAGGTTAAAAAAAATACATTTTTTTCAGTCTTTGGTAATGATGGTTCTCTGGGATCCTGCATTTCATCCACAACAATAAGGAAATGTAAAGCTGAAAACAAAAAGCCATATTCTGCCCATAGCTTTACCAAAGCTGAGCAAGTGAATGGATTATTGTCTTTGATCTTTGTATTGCAGCCCATTTCTCTTTCTTTCTTTCTTTCTTTCTTTCTTTCTTTCTTTCTTTCTTTCTTTCTTTCTTTCTTTCTTTCTTTCTTTCTTTCTTTCTTTCTTTCTTTCTTTCTTTCTCTTTCTTTCTTTCTTTCTTTCTTTCTTTCTTTCTTTCTTTCTTTCTTTCTCTTTCTTTCTTTCTTTCTTTCTTTCTTTCTTTCTTTCTTTCTTTCTTTCTTTCTCTTTCTTTCTTTTTCTATATTACAAATATTTAATTAGTATTTTCTAAATAATGTTTTAAAATAGCAGTTTTTCCTTAACTAATATTTGTAAAAATTCTTACTCTGTCATAAAAATTAATTTGAATGTTGGGCACAGTTTAATTTTCTAAAATTTATATTTGCTATTACCTTCTTCTTTAATAATTTCAACTCCCTGAGTGCTTAAAAATAGCAATGGCTTTGAAAGCCACCTAAATATGTACATGGAGGAGAATTCCAGCAGAGAACCATGAAATACATGAAATTCACTGTCACTTAAAGCTCATCTTCTTTATTTCCTTGTATCTTCCTTCCCCATTTTTTCCAAGTGTAAAATTGCTCTCACCAGGTTGACCAGCCTTTTGGCAAAAGTGCATTTGTGCCAGTGCATCAGGTGAATTATGATTTTTTTCCTAGAAGCACTCAATTTTCTTACAATTTTAGATTGTAAGAAATTTCAAATCCCCCTTGTCCAAATAAGCTTGTAATCAGTTTTTGACTCACAGGATGCAACTGTGCCTCCTCAAGCCCTTTCTCTTACTAGCAGGATCAAAGAGAAAACTATTTGGGACCCCATGCTATCAAATCTCACTCCTAGAATCAAGTAGGTTTGCTTGACACTTTCAGAAATTCTCTTAAAAATCCACCTATGTTTTTAAAAATTCACCTCTATTTCAAAAATTTTATGCTGATTGAGGTGGCTGTATTAAAACTTCCCTGAAAGACACACCAAATCTCCATTTCCCACAGACTGTCCAAGGCATCACTTGAGAGAAGGGAGGCAGAAATGAATAAATAGAAGAATGATTTGACAGGTACTAAAAACAACAGCAGCAGCAGGTGTCACATTAAGAATTACCTTAGAAATATTTTCAGTGTTCAGTTTCTGCAAAGAGTGTGTCATTCCAGCTAGAGCTCTACAAATGAAAAAGCTTTCCTTGGCACAAAAGGAGCAATAGCTGGGTAGATTCACTTTCACATTCTGCATGCTGCAATATCTGCAAGAACAAGACAGTGAGGTATTATTTTAGGCAGCAAATGAGAACCATCCCTCTGTAACCCCCTGGTAAAATCAGATCTTTTTTTCCCAGAAGACAGACAGTTCAATCAACCATTGCAGCTTAAACACAATCCACATTATGTCTCTGCCTATGTAAGATGAATGTGGAAAAAGTGCTAAGGGCGGTAAGCATCTGTTATAAAAATGAGCTATATAAGCACACACATGCCATGCCATCAGCCAGAGAAGGAAAATATTTGAAGTAACTGTCACTCCTTTAAGGACAATGAGCCTGCTTATCTACTACCTCAAAACTTAGAGAAATGTTACTGACAATGAAAAATGGTTCTGTTTAGGTGGGATAGCATTTTATGGCTGCTTAAAGGATAGCAAAGAAGCAAAGAAAAATGTATAAACTCATATTATTGAGAAGATACTTCACAGAAGAAACCAGGAAATATTTAATTTTAAAACACACAGTTGACCCTTAATTTTCTCTTGTCTTTTTTCCTGGTCTGTGTTCTACTCCACTTCTCCCAAAAGATTGGCACTTTCTGATATCAGGACTAAAGCTGTAAAACCAATCTGTCCTACTGAGCAGCTTTCATTTTCACGGTTAAATGTGGAATCTGTCTAATTTTAGACATTCAGGTGCTGGAATGTGCTCACAGCTCTTGTAATCAGTGGGAAGAGATAGGTATTGTTGGTGCCATTCACCAGATAATGTTATAGACTGAAGAAGTAAAAAAAAAAAAAAAAAAAGAATCTCCAAAGTTTCAGCAGGTTTTTTATCAATAACTGAAGAGGAAATATAGAAAAGCAAAAGCAATGGTCTTTAGACATGGTTTTTTAGCTAAATGTGGTTAAATTTTTCTCACTATAAATGGTCAAATCTTTTTTGCATTCACTAAAGTGTAAGTGCAAAAGGACTTTGGATGTGAACGTGTGAGTGGCTCCTAGCAACAGAGGATCCTCTTGCTTTTTTTTATTTGTTCAAGTCCAGCCTTTAAAACTTGCCCAGCCTTCTTGCCTTTCCTTTTTATAAACTGCACTAATCTACATAAATGTGTTATTTTTCCCTTAATGCTTACAAGCTCTAACATCACCAGAAATATATATTGGAGTAGCATAAAGGATAGGATTTTTTTCATGTACATATGTCATCATGCCAACTGCAATGTAAATTTTTCTGAGGGTGAAGGGCATTGTGACCTAAATGGAAACCTCCCTCAAACTCTTCCTTTCCTTAAACTCAACAGATGTCCATGCTTGGTTTCAGGTTTCCTTAATATAAATGCTTATTCATAGTAACAGGAAAAATCCATAAAATATGAATTGCTCTTAAGTCACAAAATTAATAACCACTTCAAAACAAACATGGTGCTATTCCACGCCTTAAATGATGCACACCTATAAAGATCAAGCGCTTTCTAAGTTACTAAATGGAAAATTAATCCTAAAGATGCTAGACAGGGTCTTCAGCCTATGGAAAATTATAAGGTTTCATTGAAGGAAACAAGGCAAAACAGTATTTTAATCTTCTGAAAATCTGATGTCAGTTGCCATTTATCTCCACCACACAGATGTATCATTTTGAGTTAGTATGATCACAGATATGTTTTTGTTGATTTCTGTTGCACGTTTTTGTACAAAACACTATATTAAATGCAAGATTCTTCAATAGTCTTTTAGTAGGTAACCTACTAAATGCCCCTACATTTAAAGTCCCCAATTGTGATGGGAATTACACTTCTTATAAGGATATTCATTTTGCCTTACTGCAATGCTTTACTTAGATTAGGTGTAGATGCTATCAAGCGACTTTACTTTTTTGGTAATCTGTTCTCTTGAATTGTTAAGCATGAGTAATTAAAATAAAGGGCTACAAGTGGTATACCTCCACTGCAAGTGACATACCTCCAACCTAGACCACTGAGATGCTGAGACAGATGCAGAGATCTGCTGAGACAATGTCACTAGCCAAAAAGTGATTTGGCTGGAGACTAAACGGAATGCATGTAGACATAAAATTTTGTATATTGACAAAATATTGTATCTACATTTAGCAACTAGTCATGCAGTGCAGCCTCAGTAAGAATTAATATATTACTATGAAAATACACAGTAGGGAAAAGTAGCACACATTTTTATTTTAAGTCAAACAAGGAACCTTTTTATTGAGTTATTAATGACGCATGATTAGCCAGTACTCAGGAATTATAGTTTCAGGATCAATAGCAGCAAAAAAGCAGATGAAGCACAATACTTGACACTGGACAAATAGCTCCAACAACTTTCTAACCACCCTCCTACAACTATTCTCAAGAAGGTCTAACTCTCTTCAACACACACACAGCTACAAGCTCAGCTTCCCTGTCCAGCCATGTGGGTTGGGGGTTGGTGCCCCAGCTTTGTGTAACCTCCTTGTCCACACCCCAGGGACTGTGGTCCCATGTGTGTTGCCTACACACTTCCAGAAAGTGCAAGTTTCTCCTGGCACCCTGTGGGAGATTCTGCCTCCCAGACTGGTCAGGGCAGGTGTGCCTTGGGGAAATCACAATCAGGAGCCACCCCACTGCTTCCTCTCACCACCTGTCCCCATTTTCACAAATGTTTATACTCTTACTATACTTTTTCCAAGATCACTCTTTTGGCTTTTTTTTTTTTTTTTTTTTTTTTTTTGCCTTCTTAGTTTAGTCCTGCTGAAGGTCATCTTCTTCAGAACTATCAATTTTTGGCAAATGCTCTCTCTGCTCTCTGAGAGTTTTGGCCTTCCTTCATCAGACACTGTTTAGATTTCCATTCTCTTTATCAGCTGTTGCTATCCTGGCCATTTTACTAGGAGAAGGCTGTGTAGCGACCTCCTGACTTTTTTTCTTTACACTTGGTATCGCTTTCATATTTTTTTCTCTCCTCTAATTATTGTATTTCATAGTTTTTTACCTTAATGATTTTTTCTTCATACATGCTTACGATATCATATCTTTCATTTTCCACACGCACAGTTTTTACTTGTTTAAAATGTCACATTATCAGTAAATGTGCCACGTCTCTGGTTTGCCATGGCTCAGAGACTGTTGTAGACAGGATTGAGAAAAGTAGATATATAGCTAAAGATGATGAATGATTTCTCATAGCCAGTCTGGATTCAAAAGCATAAGATAGGATAAATCCATGGAAAAAGATACCTAAATATCAAGGGAATTTATCGAAACTTCTAGGAGTGGCACAGTGTCAAGCTGCAGCAGCAAGAAATTTATCTGTGCTAAAAGTTTCAAGTACATGGCTCCAACCTATAAAGCTTACTGGATGAAACTGTTACACATACTCGGATATACCTGAGTTATTGTGTGCGATTTTCAAATCTAAGAAAAATTCTTGCTTTGTCTGATTCACACATAAATATTTTATATGTAAAATGTTGCAATTTCTAACATAACTATATCATCTACATGTTTTGTGTTGCATTTTCTGGTCTCCTAATACCTTTATATTCATGTCATTTTAGTTTCATCAGTAAATTGTTTTGTTTTCTTATGATGGTAAAAGGTCACATTGACAGACTGACAGAATTATGAAGGGAAAGTATCCTTATGACATTGACAGACTGACAGAATTTTGAAGAGAAAGTATCCTTATGACTATTTAGTCTGGCCTGCTGCTTAGTATGGGGTGTAGATTTACACAAAATAACCTATTTATTGAGCTCTTTACTTATGTTTAAGATATGGTGTATTTTAGAAAATTTCCAGTCTTGATTTGAAGAATCAAGAGATCATTACAGATTGCTGCCAAGAAAACCCATTAAACCAACAATCTTTTCTTCTCAAAACTTTTCTGTTACTTTTTTTTTTTTTTATTGACTACACAACACACAAAGAAATTATAGATTTTTTTTTTTATAAGTCTTTGTTACAAGCAAAAATATCTACGCAATTCTAGGGGAAAAAAAAGTTTTGGCAATTTCCCACATAGCTAGACCAGAGGATGATGGTCACTTGGGAAGTATGCAAAATTGAAATGAGTGACAGAGAGGGAAAATAAAGTCCAAATTCAAAGGCAAAGTCCTAAATCCTAGTAAAGACCTACTGGGTATTATATTGTTACTGCTACTCATACATGCAGCCATATGCATATTCAATTCATGTGACATAATTAAACTCTCAGAGGCTGTGATGATGACTGGACTCTAATTTGATTTGTAACAAGTTAAATTAATTTTCCTCAAGTCAAGTCTGTTTTGACCATGATGGTAATTAGTGAGTGACCTCTACCTGTGCTTGCCTCAGCCCAAAAGACTTTCATTACATTTTTTTCTACTTGGTCTAGCTGAAGAGGAGGCATGATAAAATGGCTTTGGTGGGAGTCTGGTGTCCAGCCAGGGTCAACACACCACATCCCCTCCAAAGTACAGTTTTGGCAGTGCTGTAAGGTAAGTTAGCAAGTTTTATAACAGACAGTTGTGTATTAATCCACGTCATTCTTCACAGCAAACGCAGGATTTTGGCAGACTCTATTCTACTAACTTTTATTAGATTTACAAACTAAAAGAATTTTATGTGTGTGTAATGGTATGCTAATTCTTGATGATTAGCTTAGGAGAGAAATTTGGTGTTGCAGGTAAGTCATTTAATTTTGAGAGCTTTACAGACAGCATCAATTCTTGTAATTTTACAGAAACATTTGAAATAAAATATGAAATAAAGTACCTTTTCTGCAAAATACTTATTAAGATGTGAATAATAACAACCAAAAAATCACACAGAGAGGGGAAAAAATCTTTATAACACATATTTATGTGACACAGTATACTATTGTCTTGCTGAGCTGCAGTTGTCAGCAACAGTTCTGCTCTTGACAAAAACACTTATGGCAATATTCCTAGTGGATGATTTGCTATGAGGATCCATTTTCACTTTTTTCCCCTCCTTTTTTTGTGTCTGACAAACTGCAAATTTGTGGAAAATATGGTGAAGGACAAGTACAATCTAGGAGTTATAACATGGAACTACAAAAGCTGAAGTATCTGTTTCTTTTTTGTGATGATATTCAGATGGTTTCTCCTAATCCAGTCTGTGTGTTGAAACCTTATGTATAAACTTAGGATAATAATATTTATCATTTTCATGGATCACTATCAAACTGTAATTAGCCCATACAGTTATGTATTTTGAGAAAGAAGAAGCTGCTGGAGTATGAAACTTGGTTTAATGATATATGTTAATTCCTATAAATTATAGTTCAGCAGTTTACAATTTAGTAAACTAGATGCTTAAAAGAAACCCTGACAAAAAAAAAAAAAAAAAAAACAAAAAACAAAAACCAAAAAACTATTCAACAAAACCTTGATTAATTTGAAATACTGAACTTGAGGTCTAACTTCATTCCTTACCTTTCTCTTTAAAACACTTACATAGCTGGAACTTGTTACTTCCTAGGTACGGTCTTTTAAATGGTAAAAGTCACAATTGTAATTTGGTTTTCTCTCTGTAATGGGTATATAAAACTATGCGCTCTAAAATGCAAATGGGCTTCTAAACATAAACGTTACTTAGGCTGCTTTGACATTTATAATGAATGTTCCAGAGTGATATTTGACTAACTGTCCACTATCTTTGAGGGGAAACTGATTTTGTTATTTGAGTTTATAGAGGGCTTACAGACTAATTCCTTTAAATGATTAGAGTAATCGTATTTTGAATTTTATCACCATCTTCAAAGACATATGGTGTCATTCACAGACTCAGTCGTTCTACCTCTAATTTGTTTATGGATATCCAGTCAAGGCCTTGACTTTGCTCTAGCTTTGACCCGGTATCATCACACTTATTTAGTTACTGTATGCTTACATATTTCACACAAATTCAAGCCAGTTCATTTTCATTGGTGTCCATGATATTTCTGAGAAGCTATTGATGATGTGTTCTTAAATTTAGATGGTGACATTGTAATAAATCAATATCACGTTTTAAGAAAGTTTTACATTCCTCATCAAAGAAAGCTCTACACTTGGATATACGTATATAAATCATACACCACAGAATTCGATGACCTCATAAATATTTTCTAATGTCAGTGATTATGGGATTCCATAAAAGGGAAAATTGTAGAGTACCTAATTGATGAAAGCTCTTTTGCTGGTATGTACCAGGTAGGTTCAAGGAATAAAAGTAGCTACTGACCTCCTTTTGCTCTGTGTTACCCATAAAAAAATGCAAGCTCCACAACACAGAGCACTGCTCATTACCATTTCTGTAACCTCTGCTAAGGAACAAAACTTTCCCCTGCTTTTTATTTATATATTTATTTATATCCCTTTGTTTCAATATAACTACTTGAGTGTGCATTATTACTACCCCGTGCTCAATTTATGTCTGAAGCGTCCAGAAACAATAGTTCCACAAATCAAGCTTAAGCAGGCTCCATCTCTGGCTGCTGTTCTACTCCAATACATTCCAAGTGATTAACACCACCTGTGGCACTCCTAATTCACAGCAGCAGACAATTATATCCCTGGGATACCCATTACGGGTAATTATTCCCATGACAGACTATTAGATATGGGTTGTGAACATTTCAGCTGTAAATTTTTTTTGCCATTTTATTTTAATTCTGATATTACCATTGAGAGGTATATTTGGGGAACAAATCAGGGTTACATTAAAGGTATGCTTGCAACAAGCAAAAGTTAACTTTTATTGCTGGAGTTGTGGTCAGATTTATTATTTAAATATGTGATGAAGGGAGATTTTACATGTTTGCCATTAAAAGATTATTTTATTTCATTCTTTTAGTACAGAGGCAATAGCAGATCCTGCTGATGAAGTTGAACTAAAGACAGTTATAAACTAATTGTTGTATTTTAAAGACTGTTTCTCTTCTTACATAACTTTTTTCTTTTGTTTTCCTTCTGAATATATAATTTTGACCCCTTTTAAGTATGTAGGGGAATTCTCAGTGTGAAGAAAGTTCAAAATTCATAAAATTTTTCTGATGCTGCAGCATTAATTATAAAGGTACTTTTTTTTTAAATGAAATAACAAGCTTACACTCAATCAATATCACCATCATAATCTCTTTGATTTCCTATGACATGAAATATGGTCTTACGTTGAAAACAAAACACACTCTGAATCTGAATTGAGAATTTATTTTCGGACAGAAAGAAGTGTACTGAAATCAATAGAAATGTTTCTTCTTTGTAGATTAATTTTCAAGATGTTCATTTAGGAAACCATTAGTATTGGATGAAAAAAGAGAAGGGAAAAAAAGAAGAAATCAATTTACATGTTTATTATATTAAAAATGAAATAAAATATTGTTTTCAACATAGAAGGAAAAAAAATAAAAATGCAAAATTAAGAGGAAAAATGTTTGCACATGATGTGAATTTATCAGTCATGGTTTCATTAGTAAGCCTGACTTCACATTGGATTTTTCTGTATTAACTTAGACTCTGATTAACATGAAGAAAATGCTTTCTGTAATAGTCCTATCAGGATCCTCTCTCTAACCCCAGGCCTTTATTGAATAAGTAAAAACCTTATCTATTCATCACACTTAATCCTCAGTTGGGGACCAAGGAACAGACTAGGCATCTGATAAGGGCTCCATGCTTCTTTCACACAATTTATTAAACTTTTTAAATCCTGGAGGCATTTCACAAGTGCTATTGAAATGGCCAATATGATAGGCATTTTTTTCTGTAATATGGAACAGAAGTTAGGTTTGCATCCAGAAGAAACAGAACAAACCCAGTCCTCCTCACTGTGGACTAAATGTCATGACAAATGGCATCTGACTCTTTTGCACATACAGTCTGACTTTATCACGATTTGTCACATGCCAGTGGATCCATGAGAGACATGGAACTGACGAAAGTAAATGGGATTTATACAGAGTCTGTGTGCACTGTCGGTTTGTACTGTGTATCAAACAGTGTGGGAATTTGAACCAAAGCTACGACATCTTACAGCCAACAGTGTGGGCATGTATAGCTCTCTCAAAGAGTTCTTCCTGACATGATAGTTTTCAGTCAGCAGAAACACAGCATATCTTCCTTAAAGTCTAACTGGTACCACGCCATAAATTCAGAGTTGGAAACAGCATTACTTTGAATTGCTGTAATTATTTCTCAGTTCCCCAAGCAAAACTTAATTCCTTATCCTCCTTTGACAGGTCAAATAGGTGATGCAAAATATTTATGAAGTTATCTTCTATGGCTGAGGACTATCCTAAGGTAACTCTCGGATTAATTCTTTTTTATATTCAGATTGCTCTCAGGAATTCACAGTAACTGTACAAGTCTGAAAATAAATGTGATCAAAAGACAATGTATAAAACATATAGATGTTTAGATTTTTGAAGTTGATGGTTCGGTACAGTTCTTTGTAAAAATACAAGCATATTTCTAGGAAATCAGAGAGAGAGTTATAACAAAGTATTTTTCATGAACAGAGCTCTTGTCTGTATTTACTGATATGAATATGATAACTGACAAACACTGCAGTATCTAAACCAGAAATCAAACCTATTTAAGAAAAGTAGTGATTAAGGATGTTTGCTGCTAACATATATAATTTTTTCCACATTGAAGGACTAAAAACAGTAGCTAGCAGGACTGTGGAACAGTCCTGACATTTGAAAATATGAACAAACTCATGCATACTCAATATACATAGCAAATGGGAATGATTTCAGTTTATTCTGATCTTGTCCAGTGAGACCACACCAATTCAATGAACAGCTAAAAGCAGTTAAACATTTCCAACGCTGGAGTTCCTGCAGTTCCTGAAAAAAGCAGGATTATTTTACTACGCATGAGGCAGTGTAAAAATCAAGATGATTCTATACCCTTGATACCACTTCAAGAAGACACATCACATACGTAAGTTCTATCACTAAAATTCCCTGAAAAAGCTCACACTGGGTGGGTGGAGGAGGGAAGGGAAAAGAGGGAGATAAGAAAAAACCCACACCCTCTTGAATAGAAGTTGCTTGTAGCAACTTGATTTTATAAGCCAGGTTTCACATTTAAATGTGAAGGACTTTGTTGAATTTGTGATAGAGACAAAGCAAAACCTCTTTTCTTTGGCTAGATATAAAAGTTCAATATGGCTCATAGAAGTCAGTCAGACTCAGAGCAAGGGTTTGGACACTGGTACTCTACAGACTGCTTTTTGCTTTTCTCACTTCATCCATCACAGGTCAATTGCTAAATCCTGGCAGCTTATAAGAGCACATCAGGTGTGGAAAGCATTTGCAGAATACTTAATGGCCACATGCTAAAGATTTTAAAGTTCAATAGCACCATCAGAACAGTTGTCTGAAGAGTCCTCTTAGAGTAATCTGGAAATTACCATTAAATTCCAAGGGCACTTTCTTATACATGAGTGTCAAAGGTAGTAAAAAAGGCTCAGTGTTTACTGCTAACACACTGATAGGCAATCCAGGGCTTCACTGGTATCACTAAGCGTGAAAAGTTATTTCTTATCTAACTGAAATAACTGAAAAGTTGATTCTTATCTAACTGAAAAAAAAAAAAAGCTGAATCCATTTTCCCCTTCTCCTTAAAAAACAAAAACAAAAACAAAAACAAACCACACAAAAAAAACCCAAACCAAACCAAAAACACCCCAAAACTAACCAACCAAACAAAAAACTGCTGGAAACACACACTGACCTTTCTTGTAATTAAAAAAAGCATTGCTTTCTTTGTGCTGTAATTCATTTTGTTGATAACTTTTTTATTTTCCCTGGAACATTGCATATTTAGGCAATTAAAAAACTTGTGGAGCAGGTGTCAAACGTCTTCGGAGTTGTTAGAAGTGCAGGCTCTCTTTCACACTCTTTATTCCATTACTGCCAAAAGGTCTTTCAGACTTCAGCCCCATTCTCACTGTGTTTATTAGAGAAAAAAACAATGCCATCTGTCATTCATTTTCTCCATAGGTTGAAATTATTCTCTATTATGAGTAGTATATCTGAAAATAGACCTGCAGAGTATTTCTTTAATGTCAGTAATTAAGAAGCCACTATCTAATTAATAAGTTGGAACTGATGCTATTATCATTTTTTTTTGTGTGTTCAGACTACTGAGTCCACCAAAACAGGTTCTACTACTGCAGCAGTAAAGAATTGAAGAGATTTTTGCATATTTCAAAATTTTCAAACAACACTTAGCTTTACCACTAAAAACATTTTAACAGCTCTGCTTTAGGAATGTAATGATAAAATGAAATTTCTAAACTTGACAAATTTAGAAAACAAAGAACAGCTATTATATTTATACTAAAAGAAACTTGTAATTTTAAACATTTATCTTTTCAAGATAGGTAGTTGGCTTAAAGTACAGCTTTTACTTTTGACTACTAACTTCCTCATAATAAATGACATTTCAGTACTTTCAGCATTCATGTTTCTATTTATGACATATCCCTTTGCAATTTGCCAATTTACTCAACTATGAAATGGTACTTGAATGTGAATTGTGATAGAGATATTAAAAATAAAATAGCATTTTCTGCAAGTCTGTCTTGAGGAAAATGTTTATTTCATGTTAAATTTCAGAAGATTCCACTGAAAAGTCTACTTTCAATTTTTCAGATGACAAAACCTAGCTTCTTAATAATTTTCAAGCTTGCAAAGCATTCGGAACAGTTCCAATTAAGTAATTTTTTTTAAAAATCTCTTTTTGCAAACTTTTGTCATCTTCACAACCATGCTATATATTGCTCTTCATTGTGTCCTGTAAAATAAAAGTGGAATCTGACCACCAGAAGATAAAAGTTGGGAAATCCTGCAAGGGCATCTCATGTATCATCCAGAAGTTTTAGTGTTGCATATCTTGAATTTCAATGAGCTTCATATCTGTTGAATGCCTTTGCGGATTGCAATCTCGATATTTCACAATTTTCAATAGAAGACTGGATTAAAAAACAGTGACAATTTTCTGTAAAGTATTTAGTAGTCTTTCCCAACCTAGCAGATCTGACAGAGTCTTGTGCCCTATATATATTTTCTCCTACTTGATTTCATCCAGTTTATTTTAGTATAAGAAGCTCTTATTCCTGCTTAATATTCAGGTACTTAGATCCTGGTTTGAATGTAATAGAATTTTCTGTATGTAAATTAAAGAGTAAATTAAGGAAATTTCTCTGTAGACCTTGTAGTTGACACCAAAACAGATGAGCAAGCCTTCAGAAATTGTTCCAAAGAAGAGTCTTAAAGTGAAATGAACTTTGATGACATGGTCAGAATGAGAGGTATCTGTATAAAAGGCATTATAGCATACAGCTGAAACATGCTCCAAATATTTGTGGAAGACTTTTCTCTTTATCACCATTGCTGCAATAATGTATACAACTCTGTAAAAACTAATTATGTTTAAAGCAATAATGTGGAGATTACAGGTGCAGAACTAATAGACTGGGAAGGAATTAGTCAAAGTTACAGGCATAATTCTATAACTTGCTAGGAACTTGCATTGGCAACATCAGCAAGAGCCTGTAGAGTGATAAATCCTAGCAATTAGCATCCACTACTGCTACTTTACCAGATTCAAGTGCTGCAATGCTGAGACAATTTAGAACCATCAAAACACATTATATATGCCCTAGAGGAATATTAAAAGGATATAGAGCAAATATCACAGGCCCACAGACTAACAGAATGGCTTGCGTTGGAAGGAATCTTAGAGATCACCTCATTCCAACTCTCCTTCCATAGGCAGGGACATCTTTCATTAGACTGGCCTTGATCATTCACAGGGATGGAGCATCCACAACTTTTCTGGCCAAGCTCTTATAGTGCTTCATCATCCCCATAGTAATTAATTTTTTCTTAGTATCCTAATTGTCGTGGGTTGACAGCCTTTATCCCAATATCGTGTGT
>JAHXMQ010012338.1:83113371-83127064 GCA_020466415.1 Ammodramus savannarum pratensis | reverse complement strand
GGGGAGCAATACAATGAATTCAGCAAACACACCACTTCACCTCCTGGAAGACAGCCGTGGAAGGGTTGGCATCGGCATCTAGCCTGTGGATAGGATCACACCACTGCAGCCTGCGGAGGACTCCGTGTAGGAGCAGGTGGATGTTCCTGAGGAAAGTGCAGTCAGTGGAGAGGAGGAGGGCAATATGTATGAATGTGTTAAGATGGTTCCCTGCTACTAGGGTTGATGGGGAGCAGAAACTATATTCAGTGGCTAAAGGGAATGGTAATGAATTTTCCCTTCAGAGATTTTATTTACACTGAGATATCTTGGTGTTGTGTTTCAGCAGCTCAGCACAGGTAGCCAATTAGGATATATTTATATCGTTACTTGCATATCAGTAAATCCATGACAGCAGCCACTGGATCCTGAATGATTAATACTTTAGACAGATAACCTACATAGTGCAACATAACAGTGCATCTGCTCTGCACAACATCTCTGTGCCTTGACAGTCATGCCACATCACTGCCACGTGTCTTTTTCACTGGGTGATAGTTTTGACATCTGTGTTACAAAAGATGTTCGGCAAAAGGAAAAAAAAAAAAAAGGCATAGAATTTTCAGTCAGATAAAGCCACCAGAACAATAGGGAGGGTTTTAACTGCTACCTGTGAAACCAAGCAAGACCAAACAATATGTAAGGCTGTAGTGAAATGTGACAGTCTGGGGTTGCACTGTGAGAAATGCAAGTTTCGGATGTTCAGCAGACTATAAAAAAATTCTATTGAGAAGGCAAAATCCTCACATGCAATCTTTTAAATT
Source organism: Ammodramus savannarum pratensis (assembly GCA_020466415.1). Lineage (NCBI taxonomy): Eukaryota > Metazoa > Chordata > Aves > Passeriformes > Passerellidae > Ammodramus > Ammodramus savannarum. The sequence continues at coordinate 83,126,261 of JAHXMQ010012338.1, read as the reverse complement.
TTTAATTTTTTAAGTTTTTTTTCCCCTCACTACTAAACTCTCTCTGCTCTGATGGGTATGTGGGAAATGAACTATGCAACTCATCTCAGAAAGGCCTACATAAGCCCTTGATCCTTGCTCCTGCTACTCCGTCTCTTTCAATATTTTCTGCTACACTACCAAGAATCCTACATGGAAAAATTGTTGCATTGAGAGCTTTAATTTAAATTAATAAAACCTCCTGTCAGAAAAATAACCAACCAGAGGAGCAGAAAAAAACTCCTGAAACAACAGAAAGATATTCTTATATTCTAGTACTAAGGAAAAAAAAAAAATGTTTCCATTAGATCACCACAGAGTGTTCTCCCATAAGGCATATTCTTATTATCCATTATTTCACTACATCTATAAATGTACATAGTTTTAAATTAAAAATTGCCAGGAATAAGTACATGGACCACAGGGCAGTTGCTTTTCCTTCAGTTATCTTGCAGTTCTTAAATTGATTTTTGTTCACATAAACCCAGAAAAAATATTTGGGTGGCTTATTCCTGATACATTTTATCCTCAAACAGAAGGGATGAGGAAGTTGTGAATAACTGAAATGATGATCTAAAATAAAAGCTGTTACATAAACACAAATGTTAGCACTGCTATTACTGCACCAGTAATAAAGACAACCTGAAGCCAAGGTATGGAACCTTGAGTGCCATTTCATTAGATTCATCTGAGGTATTTTTAAGTTCTTGGTGAGCTCACAATCCACAAAAATAATGCAGTGAAGTAGAGGATGTAGAAGAAAAAAAATCACAGACTCAAATGTTAAATTTTTTAGTAATATAAAATTCATTTTAATGAACAGATCTGCAAATTAGTTTTTTAGCAAGTAAAAGTTTTGAACTTTAAAGAGAACATTTATTTATTGCATTCCACATAAAATTTTAATGCACTATTTAAATTACTTTTTTCTGTTGCTTCCTAAGCATCTTGAAAAATTTCCAGCACGAAATTAGGTCATGTGATGTCTGCTAACAAATTCTCTTTTTTAAATGCTGTGATTAAAAATAATTGGAGATTTATAATGTACATACTTGATAATTTTTTCTGTAAACAGCTTGAACTGTCTTCTTGTGTGCAAAATGGCAGCACAAGTTTAGGCCCTGAAAGTTGAAAGGAAAGAAAACTGTCACAGGGCAGGGCGTAGCAGGTGGTGGTTGTGGTGTAATTTGTCCTTTTGTATCTGGTAGTTCAGGGGCAAAGAGGTTTGGGTTTTGTTATGGTTTTGTTTTGTTTTATTTGTTGTTGTTTTTGTTGTTTTTTTGGTGTGTTTTTTGTTTTGTTTTGGGTTCTTTTTTTTTTTTTTTTGGTTGGTTGGTTTTTTCCTTCAATTAAAAAACCTTTCTGATGTTTTTTAAAAGGCTAAAGGATTAAAGTCTAGTAATGTAAATTTTGTCCAATGGCACGTACATAAAAATCCTGATAGCTGAGCTACTAGAGGGAGTCACTGTACTCGATTGTTTCTCATCAATACCTCATTTCGTTAAAAAATTTCCTTGTCATCTCCTGAGTTCTAACAGTGGAAGGTTAGTAAGGAAAAACCTTGAATCTGTTCTCTCTGGGCTCAATTAACTCTATCAAGTTAACAGAGCAAGGAACAGCACTTTACACTGACAGGACTGTCTGAAATGGACTGTGCTCTAGGGTCACAAGTCATCTCCTATTCAATTCTTGTTCTATAAAGAAGTCTTTTCAACTTTTCATAGCACTGCTTATGCATTGCTGTCGTGTGTTCACTTTGTGATAGGGACCAGAAATCAAATTAAGAGAAGCCAGGTCTCTCATATTCTTCGTTATCTGGTTCTTGCACACATGATAGTAGGCTATGATTAAAAGAGACTCTCCAGGTTCCCTCCCGTAATAGCATTCACAGCTGGATGAGGCACTAGCAGGAGACTTACATGCGTGGTCAAATTTATGCATAAAATTATCCTATTACTTTTTTTATTTGATGCTATATTATGAGAAACTACAAACCTTTTCCAACTAATTTTGTTCTCACCATTGAGTTTTGTAAAAATCCGTCACTTCCCTTCTCAAATATATTCTCTCAAAACCAAAAATTTATTAAAAATTTCTTCACATGAAAGCTGTTTCATAGTTTTGAATAACTATCGTTTTTTGTACTAGCCCGTATTCTGTAGGGTCCAAAATTTAGGGTTTTTTTCCCCTTTTTTTTTCTAACCAGCAGAACAGAAACCTGGATTTAGAATGACAGGTTTGTTTTTTTTTTTTCCTTTTGATCTCAGTTTCTTTCCTACTAATTAACTGGTCCTCAAGATTTTTTCTGTAGGAAAAAACAGTATTTTCATTTCTATTGGTGTGTTTGTTATTTGAAAGAGCACACAATAAATAATTGTCAGAAAAGACAGTTCTGAATCTGCAAAAGTTTCAAAGTGATTTTTTGTAGTATGAGAAAAGTAGATCATCCAACTGCAAAAATTTTGAAAATAATTGAATAAAGGAGTCTTCTCCTTAAAGAGGTAATAGTGATTTAATTTTAAAAAATATTACATTTGAAAATGAAATATTTTTTGTTCCTCATTATAGACCTGTGAATATAGAAATAAATCATTATTGGGTACTATTGATAAACTTGTTATCTACTGATAACAAATGATATCAAAATTCTAATGTATGGAAAAATGTATCTGGAAAGGAAATGCATATTGATACAGATATTCAGCACTCAATACAAGACCCGAGGGAGTTTTGCCTTTGGTTTCTGCAGGGACAGGATTTTCCCCACAAGCTTTTATTAATACAGCTGTAGTTCTGTTTGAGGGCATGGAATGTTTTATTCACATATATTTCTGTAGATTGGTTCTAGTCCTTAGATCATTTCGTGCAGAGTGCTTAATAGTTTGCTGTGATGGTTTTCTTATCACGTCCTGAATTAGCTGTACTTGTATCATAGAAGTTAATGACATAAAATTAAAGTGTTAAGAGATTGGTTACCATTATTATCAATGTAGCACAGTAACTGCTAATATAATATTGATACAGATGCAAGACATTTCAGTGCTAGATATTTCAGCAATATTTTTCAGTGAACAACCTAACTTCTTTATGATTTTGTTGATTGTCTAAATAAAGAGCAGAAGGACTATTAAAAGTTATGAAATACAGCTCTCTAGAATTCTAAGTCTCTTGAGGATTTTTGACCTTGAAAGGATTAAACAAAACCTGAATCAGGCATCTGTACACAAGAAAAACCTCTCATAAGACTGACATTTTCTGGCATATTTCCACTTGTGCTCCATGCAGTAATGTAGAAGGATCAACATTAACCTAAATACTCACAGGAAAACACATGAATAAAAAAGAATCATCAATTTCAGATTTTAACACATTTTTGTAAGTCTTTGATTTGCTGTATAAATATTTGGTTGGTTCCTTTTTCCTTCTTCTCTGTACTCTTTGATAAGAACACTAGGACATTGGAGTTTGATTCAGGATACTTGATTTCTATTTTTAGCTCAGCTGCTCCAAGACTGACCTTGGACAATTCATCTCATACTCCTAAGATTTATTTTTGGCTTTTAACTCTTTATTCTCCTAGACTTTTTAGATAATACTCAATTGATTCAGGACAAAAATTGTACCTTATTATTGAAAGTAAAATATCTGGAGCTGCAGGTACTCAGACTGCTTATAATGTGTAGGCTATCATTCACCTAAGTATTACAACTCTGTATTGCTTTCTCTAAATTTATTCCTTTACATGAAATATGGTGCATTAGAATTACAAATTTTCTTTTGTGAGATAAGGGCTTTTCATTAAACAATTGAAGTGTCTTTATTGAAAGTTGGAAATTGAAAATTGTTTATCCATAATAAAGCTACCAAAAATTTATCCATAATAAAGCTCCAAATCTGTCTCTCATTTAATATTTGGTGTGTTTCATATTTTCAGTATCAATTCAAAGTGGAAAGGTGTCAAAATTTGGTTAATCCCCACTAAAAAGCAACATAGGTGAGTTATCACTCTTGGTTCTTCAGATGACACTGTGACATAAATGTCACACTGCAAATCCTGAAAAACTGAGACAATTTTGAACTAAGAAGAAACCTACCAGAAAATGTTTGGCATGTTCTATGATGCAAAGTTGAAAGTTCTTGAGAGGTATTTGGTCAGAAAGGTCTCTCACATCTAAATAAAACACACAGGGGAAAATTCTGTTGCAACATTGTGATCTTTATAGATTGACTTACCTCATAAGAGTCAAGAGGTAGATCAGATTTCATAACAGCTCCAAGTAGATGGGGTAGGGTGAAGTGCATAAGCTTCTTATTCAAGAATTGTAAGCTTGTGGCTGGAAGCATGGCCCATAAATAATTGCAGTAACAAATAAGAGCAAATAACATCTGTGGTTACACTAACTCAGGAAAAAAAATTTACAAGGGCCATCAATCTTCATGCTTTAGGGCATGAGCAGATCACCAGCTGACATCCACAAGCAATCGCTCTCGTGGTGTTTTATTATGCAGTAAAGTAGATTACGAGGTTTTGTGATTTTGGAGAAGGAGCAAACATTGCGCATGACTACTGATAAGGTACAGGACTACAAATACCATTGCTCCATCATAAGATTACAAGACTTTTTAAAATGTGTTACAACTTCCTAGCAGATTTAAGATTGATCAAATGTTAGGTTATCCAGTGAGACTAATTAACTAATCACTCTGTGAGAATTTTTTTTAAATGGAAATTCAAGGCAAAAATTAAAAAAGAAAATATTTAGCAACACTTGAATTTAAATCATACAAGAGACATTTAGGACACTAGGTAAATATTTGGTAATTAAATAGATCATTAAAAGGCATTCTTCCTTTGTCAACAATCCCAGAAAAATAATCCCTTCTCTCCTTCCTTGAGAAAAGTCTGAATTATGTATGTTCTCTCACTCAAATTAGAAATTCCCATTCACATGAAAGTCACATGAAAACACAGAATGGGTGAATTTTCTTTATATCGTATAAATTGAAACTTTTTATCCTATCCACCACATAATTCGGGGAAAAGTAAGGAAAAAAAAAAGCTTATGTATTGGTTCTTTTCTTTGTTCTATGTTATTGGGTTTTTAGACTTGTTTCTATAGCTTAAAAGTTCTAATAACTTCAATGTATTGTTTACATGGGTAAAGAAAAATGTATTTCCAGAGGTCAAGCTTTATTGCTACCATTGGAAAGATACAGGGTTCCTAAAAGTTTGAATAGAAAAAGGTAAAGACCTGCATAATGTTAAGTAGCTTTTCACAGCAGCATTTTGAACATGATTACCTAGGGTGATTTTCACAGAAGATAAAATTTTGAGTTTATTTTGAGAAGGAGAAAAAAGAATCAGTGTAATAGAGCATAAGTTAGAGATTGCAAGAGACTGAATATGAAGTCTCTGGCGCCACTCTAATAGGCAATTGATGAAACAGAAGTAAATATTAGCATGTAATATGGTTAGAACAACATGCAAATAAAAGACCCAACATAATGACTAAAATATAAGATTAAGTACTACGTAAAATATGAATCTTTAAAGATACATAATGCCTTTAAATAGCTAAAGAAGGACTACAAGAAAGCTGGAGAGAGAATATTTACAAGGGCATATATTATTAGGACAAGGGGTAATGGCTTTAAACCTAAAGAGGTTAGATAGTACAAGAAAATTCTTTACTGTGAGGATGGGGAAACACTGGCAGAGGCTCCTCAGAGAACTTGTAGATGTCCCAGACCTGGAAGTATTAAAGGCCAGGTTGGAACTAGATGTTTTTTAAGGTCTCTTCCAACCCAAAGTATTCTAGGATTCCATTAATTAAATTATGAATAATTTGGATTTAAAGCCCTTTAGCCTATTAATTATCTCTGCTCTATGTCATAGACAAAATTTGTAGTGTAAGTTTCCCGTGGTTAATTTGATTTTTATTGATGTAAGATTCACATAGTTAAGATCTGAGTGAGACTTTGTTATATACAGGTAAGAGGAGGAGTACAGGTAAACTTTTCTAACAGAAAAGTAGGTCAGCATAAGAAATGTTCCAAAAATATGGTATTTTAGTAGAAACCCTGAATATCATAAAAGAGAAGCTGTAAATTATTTTAGAAGACAACTGATTAATGGCATCAAGCACTCTTAAAACCCTAGACTTAGATTTCTTTTTTCATCTCTAAAAAATAGACAAGATAAAGTAGATGGCCAGCTTATTTTAGCTGTTTGTATTTCTCTCTCCATTCAATTCAACACTCATGGGTCCAGAGGAAGAGAATAAACAGAAAAACTTAATTATATGCCCCAGTGAGAATGAAATAACTACAGAAGACTGGGAAGGATTTTCTGTTCTTCTTTTTTATTATTACTTTTTAAAATTAGGATAAAGAACATTTTGACTTTTGGGAGAATACTTAATAAAGAAAAGTTTTTGCCATTGTTATAAACTAGTAAACTATGTATGCTCATGAATGCATCTGGGCACTGGGGCCAGGTGGCAACAAGCAGTGAGAATCAATCATAGAGAGTAAGTCTCCAGAGCTCGGTGTCTATGCAGAATTCCTCTTGGAATGGTTCCTAGAAAATTATACTGCCTAAGGAGTGTCCAGACTCCTGTGGGAGACTGCTAGTTGGCACATGCTAAAATCACCCCGGGGAATTTTCTAGCACTTTGCTAGTATAAAATATTGTGTTCTGATGCTTGGGAATGTCTCCAAATACTGTTTAATTTGCCTTTAAAGACACAGCTTCTAGGAAGAAATTGTCCCCTAGATGTCTTCTATATTGGGAGCTGCATATTCAAATTTTCTCTTGCTCAGTCAATTCCATGCATTTTTGGCCCCATTAACTTTGAAGTCTTGTTGTTGCACAGCTAAGACAGTTAGTGGGGAGAATGAAAGAGAACTTCCTGTAAACTGTTGTGTCTTGTTACTTAGCTTCCAGTGAGTGAGGCACTGGAAGAGCTTGTCCAGGAAAGTTGTGGATGCCCCTTCCCTGGAGGTTTTCAAGGAGAGCTGGATGGACCTCTGAGCAACTTAGTGTAGATGATGATGTTCCTGCCTAAGGCAGTGGGGATTCGACCTGGACAATCTTCAAGGTCCCTTTCCCACCCAAACCATTCTGTGATTCTGTGAACTTTCTTTTCTTGGCAAGACAGAGTTCCCTCAGGATAAGGTAGATCTAAACCACCCATTTTCCTTATCTGTGATGAATAAAATAAACAGAAGTTTGTGGAAGAGGAAGTTCCTTTTGCTTTACAGCTATCATCACGGGAAAATCAGGCATTCTGAGTCCTTACGTGCAAAGAATACCTCTGAATCAGCCACTTGTTGATAAAGCTACTTATTTAATGTTATCTCTTGGGTAGCTACTGGCCATCTCTAAGCTGCTAACATTTATCATCTGAGGTCACTGTATGCTAGTTAGCTGTGCAGTCAAAAGAAAAAGGATTTATCTCATTTAGCTGGTTTGAAAAATCCTGTGTAGACCTATGCTTCTCTCCTTTGGCTATAGCCAGCGTTCTTTACTTAGGATGTCTGGATCATCTGTGACACAAAGGAGAAGTTAGGTATATAAAGCACAGATACTGAACCTTATCTTCTACTTAATCTCTTGGAAACAGAAAGAATTCCACTGAGAAAGGAAACACATTTTATGGCATACAATGTACAGTAAAGGTTCATCCTACTTCAGAAATGTCACTGTATTTTTCTTCTGCCCTAAAAAAAGAGGAGCCCTTTAGGGTGCTTTATCTGTATCACAAATACTAATTTTCAAGCAGATGAACCAGTTGAATAAGCAATGTCCTCTGAAGCCTTTATTAGTTCTATATCTTTGCATAAAACATATTTCTATATGTCGTACTATACTAATTCCAATAGTGGTATTTGCTAATTAAAATGTTATTGTTAGCTTCCAAGAAATTAAGGAGGAAGGAGAGAGCTTTTCTAAAATGTACAGCGGTAGAAGTAGTGCTTCTTTTCCAGAACCCAACTGTCACCAAGCCAATTTTTGTTAAAAAGATCTGTAGGAGGTTTTACTAGCCTCTGAAGCATGTGTGTTAACAGCTTTTTAAAAAAACATGTAGCCATTGTACAATGTATGAAGCTAGAAGAAAATCATCATGCCCAAATAACCAAGAAATAACCCCTTTCTAAGAAGTAACTCTAAAGGGTGCCATTTGCTATTAAAAGCAGCAAAATACAGAATAGAAGTCGAACAAAACATATTCCCAAGAGAGAAATATTTCATGCTTCAGAATGCAGCAATTGCAGCCTAAGAGATTTAAAGCATTTCAAAACAGATTTATGTTCATGCTTAGAAGCAAATGCTTTCAGAATGGCAATGATTACTGATGCAAATGATTTTCTTACTGAGTATTTCAGCCTGAGACATGCAATTCTGGTAGTTGGGATATCTTTCTAATCTACTCTGGAAAAAACACTGGCAGAACAAAGTGTAAAAGTCATACTGTTGGGATTTTTTAAATGCAAAAAATGGTCCAGTATTTCAATTCTTCTTTAAGTTATTACTTATTCAAAGTTTTATTTAAATGCAAAAGACTAGGACCCTGGCTAAATCAATTCCTATGGACATTGCTGAGATCCAAATATTTCAAATATTTAAATGGGTGCTTTGCTCTACAGTGGATTAGAAATGAAATCTTCATATACTAGTAAAATGAATTCTCCTGTTCAAAACAGATCTATTTAGAAAACCACTTCCATTTATGTATGTAGTCTCAATAACACGGCTTGGTCATATTCATACTTCAGAACACACACAGAAATACCAATAGCTTTTTGTATCTGCTAATAAATATAGCTGTGTATTGCCTTTCAGCTCTTTATGCTGCCATACCCTTATGCTCCCACGCAGCCCTTCCTTCTGTTGTCTGCTTCCTTTTGTTTATGAGGTGCTCAGATATATAAAAAAAAAAAAAGTCACTTATAGACAGTAAAAATTCTAAAATATTTAAAAACATGGGATTTTATACATAGAACAACTAGATTTACTATATATGCTTGTAAAAGAACATATAGGTGAATATCTTATATGCATCTATACACATCTATAAAGCTTTAGAAGTTGAGTAAAAAATAGGTGCAAAGTAGATGAAACACTATGTAACAGGAACTAACCGAATAAGTAATTAAAGTTTAATTGTGAAGAGACACTGATTAAACAAAAGTGAAAGGCAACCTTGGGTTCCTCCACTTTACCAGGCTGTGGAGAAAGCCCTGAAATGTCTGCAGTGGTGAGCAGATGCTTCAAAAAATAGGGGCGTCAAAAGTATGGGTGGTGTGTGGGTAACTGGCTTGTAGGGTTTCATTTCCAATGGTTACAACACCCTTGTAGAAAACCCTAGTGTAAATCCCATCATATGTAAGGAATAGTCTTCTCCTTTGAGTAGGATTTGGAGGCCCCTGCATCCAGCCCAACCGAATGATCACACAGTATAACTGGGACTGACTTTTGTTTGCACAGTGACACACAAGTAACTCTTAAAAAACGGAAAACCAGAGCAAAATGCAGCTTCAGAAAAAGTGTGCATAGCAACAATAATAAAAAAGACCCAAACAAGAACCCAAAAAATTTGGGATCAACCCATATACTGAATCAACTGGAAAAATCAGTCAAGGGGCTAATGAATCATAAACTGGATTTTGAGATACATATGACAGAGAGAAGATAAGTAGTACTGGAGTAACTTCATTTCCCAGCGGTTGAGGGGGATTTTACAGGTGCCTTGAAGATCACAGTGGGGAGCAGGCTGGTGCTGTGTTTTTTCAGAGTATTCTCTCTACTGCAAAAGCAGTGAGACAGGTTTTGGGATACAGACTGCAGTTGCATTCTTTTGAAGACCACATCTACTGCAGAAATCAAAAGTAGATAAGAAACAGAAATGGGTGTATATCAGAGCTGAAAAACCATGGGTATTGCCCAGTAGAGAGGAGAAGCTGGCAGTCTGCCAATACTAAAAGAGCTACCTCTGTATCAGTAGCACCTATACTACTGTCCTATAGTAATTGAGCAGTGAAACCTTGTTTGGAGTTTGGTTGGCATGTTCTTATAGGACTTTTTTAATAGGACTTCAGAAAGAAAATACTTAATAGACTTAAAAAGACCATGTAATAGTAGTTCATGGAATCATAGAATCATAGAATGACTGGAGTTGGAGGGGATTTTAAAGATCATCTAGTTCTAATTCCCCAAAGTAGTTTGGGATTCTTTTCCTTAAGGCAGAAAAGTGATGAACATGAGCTATGACAAAAAGCCTGTAAGGTCATGATTAGCAGTGTTGTTTTCCCAGATAAATAAATGCAAAGCATCAAATAAAGGTGCCAGTTTCAAAACAAAAGGAGACTACTCTTTATGACATCTTTAAACCTGTGGGAATCCATGGCACAAGTTATTAAGTATTTTATAAGTACTGAGACTTATCAGAATATTCGAAAGTGTTATAGAAGATAAGTGATTAAAAACTTTTAAATTATAAAGTCGTGTCTTTGAACTTAGAAAGTATCAAACTAACATAGTCACGTAGACCGAGATGATCTTCTTGAAAACCAACACTCATTGCATTACTACCAAAAAATTAATAAAAATAAAACTCCTTAACACCAACGTAGTATTAAGAAGCAGGCATTCTTTGTCTGGCTGATGGATGAGAGGATATCTCCTCTAAAATACCATGTATGCTAAGTTCAGAAAAAACTCCTACTCATATGCTGTATTTTAAATATATATTCATTGATTTTCCTGCAACAGACCCACATATGATAATAATTTCCCAAAATCATTAACACACATTGCCTCTTCTTTCTGTATGCATTCTGATGTCCTGAGCATCTCTTTGGTGGTCCCTGGTGGTCAGCAACTCCCAAAGTCATATTTAACCACCAGGTGAACTGGTAAAACTTTGCATATCTGGGCTGGTTACTCTCCAGCTCTTCTTGATCAATGAGTTTAATTTCCAGCTGGTGCTAAACCACCACAAAATAAAAAAACATAAAAAACCAAACAAAATGATAAGCCCAACCTAATTTTAATTAGGCAATAGAGATAATTTTATTTTAAGCTGCAAAGCTTATTATGAAAGGACTCAAGTTAATGAAAAGTTAGCAGCCCTTTACCCCATCCTTACTTCCAACCAGACAATTTAACAACCTCTGTACAACCTCCTTAGATTGAATTTTTTCTCTCTACTGCCTCTGAACCTGTCACACTTGCCTGTCACACAGCCATGATCCACTTGCCAATGTCTTAGTCTTGACAGAACTGTAAATTCCTGGGAATATCTCATAATCCTATGCTATATCTAAAATTTTGCAGTCTCCTGGAAAAACAATATTTTTCATAGAAAGTTCAATACACACTGCTTGACAAAAATACTCCATATGATCCAATCACTTCAACTGTTAAGAAAATTTAGGAAAAAAATACCATTTACAGCTCCAAATAATGAAAACAACTGAATTACAAAATAATAATAAAAGCAAACATTTTAAAGTGGTTTTTTTTCCTAAACACTGAAATTTTCTACAGAATAATATTGTTGAAAGGTTAAACTTCCTACATTTTTTTTGTCACTACTCATAAGTACCAATCCTTACTCAGAAAATCTTAAATGAAAGTTAGTACTTGGATAAATGAAAGAAGGGAAGAAAGTCTACAAAGAAAATTATCAGTAGAATTAAACACCACTGCCTTTTAACAGAATTTAGAAGATTTCTATTAATTTTTGCTATCATAAACTAGATATATTGAAAGTCTGGAGTGATCTAATAATACTTAAATGAAAAAAAAATGAAACAAAACAAAGCAAAAGAAAAGTCTTTCTCTTCCTATCAATATAATATACAAAAGGGAAAATTATTTCATTACATGATGGAATATGATACTTATAAGACACTATAGTAAAAAAAAAAAGGCTATTATAACTGTTTTGTAAAATGGTTTAAACTTCAAGACTTTTAGTAAAAGTGGGAAGACTTACATTTTATAAGTCTCCTAGATTTTGCAGCAAGGAAAAGAAAGCATCAGCACTTACACAGTAATGATGAGGCTGCTAAGGGAATACTGTAATTACAGAGACACTTTGAATAGATCTTTTTTGAGTAAGATTTTTTTGCAATTCAAATAATAGATACAGCTAAAAAAGGTTATTATCAGATGGTCAGGTCATGTTGAAAAGAGCTGTAACTGATTCACGTTAAATGATCATTGCCTCAAAAGATATACAGAAAATACAGAGTGAGTTCTTTACAACTGAGACAAAATTTGTTATTTTAAAGTGAAGTAAATGGAGAAAAGGAAATAGAGTTCCAGTATTCAGTAAATTGAAGCCTGTCTATATTAGGTAGCTAGTTCAAGAGGGAAGGAGGTAGGTAGAAACCAAATCATGTCTTAAACTGATCCATAAATAATATTCAATAGTTATATTTTAGAACCAAATTAAGACAAAGTATAAAAAATAAAACAGGGAAAATGAATTTATTATTCTAGTGCAGAACTGAGGCAATTATGTTTTGTTCCAGCTGCATTTTTAGAGAAGAAAGACAGAAGAATTACTTTCTGGTTATTGTCCTTCAACAAAAATGATTCACCCTCCAACCGCCTTCTTATGATGGCCTTAATCCACAAGGCAAGGCCTCTTAAACACCAAAATACAATGCAACTTATATTCCCTTTGAGGGACCTCAGACTCTCCCAAAAGGATTATATCCCAACTTCAGAATGCTGACAAAGTCCATACAAATATCCTCAGCACTAAGTGAAAGACACAAAATGATCTCCAGAACTGTACAGACCTCGTCTATCTATTGAAGTGAAGGGAGCCGACCCACCTTTTTGATCAGCATCGAGC
>JAHXMQ010012338.1:83085712-83113271 GCA_020466415.1 Ammodramus savannarum pratensis | reverse complement strand
TATCCATAAAGTTTCACTGTTAAGTCATCTCCTGGATGTATTCTAGTCTCCTCAAAGCTTTTGCAAAAAGTAATTGAGCAGGACATCCCAGAACTAACTGTGCTAGGTGATCTCATGAGGAGGGATCATTTTCTGCCATTCTCTACTTTGAAAGCATGGACACAGAGAGGGGAGTAATTTCCATGCCATGGAAATATGGATTTTCCTAGTAACCTTCCTTTAAATACATTGCCCTCCACAGCCTTCCTGTCCACGTCTTTGGTTTGCTGATTTAGTCTGGTTGTCATCATCATCTTCGCTTTGTAGAACATGCATTATTTTGGTACAACTATTCAGTGCAACCTTGAGCTGTATTTTTTATTCATTAGTAATTTAATTTGCAAACAGAAGCTTAGGAAGCTCTCATTTCTATAGGAAAAAGGGGTGAATGTGGCTTTGTAGGGTCTTCTGAAGTAAGTTTACTTTGCATCTCTGCTTGATTACATAAAGGAATTTTTATCTTCATCTTCCATTTTTTCCCCATGTTTGTGATAGTTGTGTTTGATACTATTAGGCTTTTAGCTGTTGCAAAACAAATTTGCAGCTCACTCTGAGTGAAAACAGCCAAAGCATGACATGCATGCCCTGTTTAAAGCTAAACAGATTACTATGGCTACAGTTTTATTTAACAGGTACACTGATGTTACTTTTGCTACAGAAGTTAATTTTGTATGCTGTGCTAATTTTATACTATATGTAGGCTGTTTGGGTTCTTGGCTGAATTGAGGAATTCCTGATTATGGAGCTATTGATAGTGGTGATGTGTAGACAGGAAAGCTTAGCTGCACACATAGACCCAGCTCAGCTCTCACAGTGAAATCACCTATCACCTCCAGGGCTAAACTCTCTGGAAAGTGTTAATTACCCAGTCCTGTATTACACCCTGTAGGCATTCATTAGCTGCTCTTCCTACTTAGAGCATGGCAGGTGGAGGCAAAGGTTCCTGTGGATGGTATAATTCAAAGAATTGCAAAATAATATCCACCTTTCTTAGTTCTGCAAAAGAAGCAGAACCATATCTGATTTTTACTTACTTATTTTCCAGACATCATATTGAGGGAATGTGGAAATTCACTTCCCAACTGTTTTTCAGTTTCTTGCTTTTACATTCTTTCTCTTTCACAGTCAGTCTCTTTTTTGGCAACTTTTAGCATGTACCAAGATACTACAGAAACAGATTATACAGTATTTGAGAGTAAAAAACAATCATTTATTGTCTACTGTACACAGCATATTGCTAAGATTACCAGACTACTACAGTGATCAATAGTATCTTCATCATGCAGTTGCATAGGGAAAAGTGAGCTTTTGCTGCATTTTGTAGTAGGATGACCCTCAATATTGCTGAGTTGGTGTCTTCTAATTGATCTCTTGTACTGGGGAGGGAGGGCGAGAAAAGGACCTTGATGGCAATATTATTACCCTTAAATCTTTTTGGAGCTGGCAACTCTCACCGTTTTACCAGGTACCCTTTTGTCTGTGTTTTTACTTTTCTCATTTTTTGTGGTTTTAAAGCGTAGACTTTTTCAGACCTTAGCAACAATTTTCTCAGTATAATTGATCCAAGGTTACACAGCTGCTTTGAATTAAAGTAGGCCTTGAATTAGAGACAGCTGAATTGGGTTGAGTATGGGGCTACTTCAAAATTAACTGAGTTGGCTTTTCAGAATAATGACAGCGCTGTGCCTCCAAATTATGCAATAATTCATTTGCCTAAATATGAGGATTTAATTTTCTGTGAGATGTCCTGTTTTCTGTCCTATACCCAGGCATATCCACCTGGTTTCTTGAAAATCTTCAACTAACAAAAATAATATAGAAAAATAGATAAAACCTGATTTTTCCCTAATTAATTCTTTAGAGTACTGTGCAAACTTTTTTCACATTAAGAGTAGATACATGTCTTTAAAGTGTTTCCAAAAGAGTTGATTCAGCCTCATTGATTTCTTTAGGTCTGCTTACTTAAATTTTGCAGCCTTACATTCTGAAGTAATTTTCACTTAATTTAAATTCTGCAAAAAGTTTTTTTTTTTTTGAATGTTATGAAAATTGCTGTCAGTTTCCTTATGCTGTAACTGGATGTCACATCCTTTTCATATCTTTGTTTACTGGAAGTATGAAACACGGTGGCAGCTTCTGCCGATAGAGTAAAAAAGTACTGAATCTGAAGGATAACACTCACTGAAACAAACACTTGCAATCTGAAAAAATCCCCACCTGTCCCTGTTACTTTCCGTGTCAAGTGCATGAGCTGCAAAAACCTATCTTTTGTCTGCTCAGTTGTGGAAAAGGAAGTGACAACTGCGGCATTTTACAGCTCGTAACAGTGTCAGAAGCCAAGTCAGTAAAGAGGAAAATACAGAGAGGAAAAAAAATCCCTCACAATGCTCGCTTCATTGAAGAGAAAAAAGAAATAACAAGAAAACATCTCTGCATTGACAGCAAATACATGGAAATACCAACAGAAGAAAATATAAATATGTAAAGCTAAAACAGAAAACGATTCATAAAAGAACATGGTTACACTGGTGACATTTGTACTCAGAAAAACATAGAGACACCTAGAAAAAGAAATGTTTCTGGGAAGTAGGGAAAAGTCTAGGAAAATTCAAGTTAGTCGAAGTTTAGATTAAGAGCTAGGCAGACATGGGGGAAGGTATATATGCTGAAAATACTTCTGTCTTTATCTGACTGAAAAAAAAAAAACCTAGCATTCCCAGCATTCACATAAACTTCATTATTCTGGATGTCAGTTCTTCTGGTAATGGATTATCAAGGTTTAAATAAAATTTTCTGTGTTGTATTGAAATCTTAGTCTTAAAGAATTTTCTTTTATTTCTGTGCTTTTGCAGAAATTCTTGAAATATTGTGCCCAAAACCAAAAAGCAGCCTAGGTCCTGAGGATCAATAGAGGTATTTCTGCCCATTTTAACAGCCTTTGAAACCCTCCTAAATTAAAATTTCTACACTGGTACAAAGGTACATAGATGATAAAATCATTGAAAAAAAAACCAAAACACCAATTTAAAAAATTAGTTTTTTTGAAAGAAGATTTCCGGTATTGAAACAATGTCAGCAATTCAGTCTCTGACCCATTTCACCCCAAAAAATCTTTTGCATGATATGACTTTTGCTACTATTTTATACAAAGAATTTCAGCCTGTATTAGATTTAATAATTGGTTTTGAAAAAGTGGCTCATCTAACATATTATGCTTATCTGTGATGACATTCATAGGCCTGGAATCTCTAGCCTCCAGATAAGTACAAGGATTTGAAGCTGATCTGAGACTGTATGAAATGTAAAAGTATTAAAGAGTTAGGGTAAGAGGTAACATGAAGAAACGTGTTTCTGCATATTAAGTCAGTAAAGATACAAAATTATTTTTAAAAATGCCCTTGACATCTTATCTTTCAGGAAGCTAGTGCTTGGGAATTTCTACTTTGTTGCAGAATGACATGTATTTTCACATTTATCAAAAGAAGAGAAAAAACAGGGAACCCAGTTACTGATTATTAATAAAGATAATGAGATTATTTCATTTGATTTGCTGAGAATGTTAATAATGAGATCTATGCAAAAGCAAAATATACTGGCAGCTAGATGCAAGAGCAAGATTTTCTTCTCTGAATATAGAGTGTTATTTTGCCATAGTAATATTCTAACCAATGAGAACCATCATCTATTATATAAAAAATAATCCCCTCTCCAATCAAATGGCACATATTCTAGTAATACTCAGAAACAAAAGACTTAGGATCCTCTTCCAAGAGAAGGTATATGTATTTGAGTTTCTTCACATATTCTGAAATATTTGAATCATGTTTCTCAAGTTTGCTTGCATAAGAAATTCTTCTAGGAAAAAATAAGTATAAATTTATGCTAATAACAATTCAATGAGTAAATTCTTATGACTTCTGTTATTTAAAAGCTTTGAAAGGCTAGAAGAGAAAGAGCATTTTGAATTTCTGCCATTTAATAAGTCTACTTCTAGTAAGCAAGTTACCTACCAAATAGAAACCCTGCAATTTATAGAAGTGTTATTTTTTTAAACTTAGGCATCACAATGAAATCATAAAATGAAAAAGGAAAATAACTGTTATATTCTGTCTTTTGTAGTATGGCAGAAAATATATTTATTCACTATTTAATGAAAAAAAAAATTAAAAAAATAACATTGCTGCAAATTAAATGTTATGGCTTTTAGGTGAGTGTTTGTAGGCTCAAGAAGTAAAAGGCAACCTGACAGAAATTTGAAAAAAATATGTTGTTCTTATAATAAAATTTTGCTCCTTTCTGTTGTGAAGAAATGGTTATATCAAGTGTGAGATTGTAGATAAAGCATGATTTAAATTAAAACTGCACTGGGGTGTGACTTATATCACAATAAGGTACTGTTAGATTTGTATGTCTCTTGTATGGGTTCTGAGTGGAAGCCAAGAAATGTGCCACTGGCTGTATGACCAGAAAAAGGAACTTGTAGGCCTCATTCCATGATGATGAATAGAGAATGCATTTCAGGGTTTGCCTTGAACCAAGACTGAACCCTCATTCCATGATGATGAATAGAGAATGAATTTCAGGGTTTGCCTTGAACCAAGATTGAACAATCTCCTTTTCAATGAAAGAGGGAGGAGGGGCAAGACAGATAGACCAGCAAAGTGAAATTAAGTGATTTCTGGCTCTGATGCTGTTCGGTCAATGGAAATTTCCATCTGACTTAGTTAATTCATGGTTCAGCCTTTAACAGGGGACCCAAAGAATTCTCAAGCTCATTCATCCAAGCTGCCCATATATAAACTAATGGTTTTTTGTATGTGTAATCGAACTTGAGTATTTTCTATTGCTCCATTGTTACTGTTTCCACCTAAAGGCACAATGACAATGTACACTGTCTTTTACTGACCCACAAAAATAAGAATAAAATGTTATCAATGTAGCAAAATTGCTTTGATTTGTAAGTTTTTGTTTTTGTTTTTGTTTATTTTTTTTCAAAAATATTTCCTTGAACATATTAGGAAAGGAGGAAAGCTCACAAATGACATCAGGAAACAGATGGGAAGGGAAGAACACAACATATTGCTATTGTTCTGTTATGTGAGTCGGGCTAGGAGGGATTATGTCAGCTGTTAGTTCATTTAAGAAAATTGCAAAGAATTTAATTCTCAAGTGCTTCTGAGAAAAACTGCAGTTTGGGGAATCAGCCACCTACAGCATGTGCTTAACGCAGCGGTAAGCATGTATTATGTACAACTCCTCTGTACCCAATGGCAGAGGATATGAGTCTTTTCTAGCCCTTAGCTGTAGACCCAGTCCTTTCACTGAAATGGTGGAGAGTTATGACATCAGGAGCAGTGGAAGTCCCTAGATCACATTAAGACAGTAGCTGTTGCACATCGGATCACATAAAAACAAAGAGCAATGCACAACAACAAAAACAGCTAACCAGTTCCAAAGCAGAAATAATAGCAGGCATTGGGCTTTGAAAAAATGAAAACAGTAAGAAAAATTCCTTCCCTAGTCCTCAAGCCATTTGCCATGTGTTTTAAACTACCCTGGACAATGAGACAGTATGAAAAATACTGTCTGGTGTGCAGCAAACCTGTAAGAACTTTTGACATGTGGGACCACTGCCAGAAAGGTAAAGCCTTTTTAAATTGTACAAGGCACGATTTGCAAAATGAAGATATTTAAGTGTGAAAGGCAATTGAAATTAGGTTCCTAAAAGATTAGGTCTGCTATTGAACAAGACATTAAACATCATTCATGTGGAATGTGCAGAATTACCTTGAGAAAAGCTAATCACAGACAACTTGCTGTCAAACTCCAATTTCTGACTTGCAGCTTCTGTGGGAAGGCTCCTGCAACAAGACAGAAGAGAGGAGGGAACTGGTACTCAGTAATGTCTCACTCTCAGAATGAAAGCAGAGTTCTGAATTCCCACTAAGGTGCTTCAGCTTCCAAACTTCAGAGTCATGTTTCATACAGTGGTGTTTAACATGCCAGCACTCAGCAAGCTGCTTGTTTTGAATACTAATTTGAGTTCCTGTATTTGGTGCATTGTTATATCTAGGCACCTAGATCAGCACTGCATATTGAGTTTTGAATACCTACATTTTGGATGTTGCAGCCCTAAACATCACAATGTGGTCTGTTGAATCTCCCACTGAACCATGTTTCTCTAGGGACTAGAGAGAAATACAAGATTAGGTATTTAAAAGAGTACTAGAGTATGTAAGTCACATATTGGTAAATCTGTGCTTAAGTAATGCTGATCTTTGGTATATATAAAATATATTAAGCTCAAACATCAGAATGTCTTATATATATTACAGTTCTACGCATAGTTTGATCTTTTTTATGAAGCAGATCTCAGGATCTGCTTCATAAAAAGCCATCTTCAAACTGTGTTACCATACTTAAAACACCATAAAAAGCAGGCCTGTTATATTTTTTCACGGCTTTTTTCACAGTAGAAACACATTTGAAAATATTGCCATTGTCATAACTTATATATAACATATCCTGAAAAAAAACCCCACCAACCCTGTTATTATTATTTCCAGATGAAAAATAAGCATAAGTACATCATTCTCCCTTCCAAAGTATTTTAAAGGATTTTAAAGGACAGGTAATTGTAACTCCTGTTAGAGTGTTACAGATACTTCTTTTAAGACCTTTAAATAGATATAGTTTTATCCATAAGCATTATTTTGGTCAAAAGACTTTTTTGTAGTTTCAAACTACATAACTATATAGAATGAAGTATAATTACTATAAAAATATTTTATGATGTTTAGTATTGTATTTGCTAATGAAAATTTTAACTGTAATTTTAGTTATTTTCTGTCTATCACTTAGGTAAAAAACAATCAGCACCAAACATGGTGAGTTACTGTAAGATAAACCTCCCAAGCTCATCTGTACAGTTGCACTTCCTGTTCTCAGCTATGGCAGATTCTAGTGTTTAACTTAGCATGAAAATAAAAACCTACTTCTTTCATCCGACTTGACATATTATCATGATTTAATCTGACAGACAGCTAAACACCACATAGTCAGTCATTTACTCTCCTCCCCAGTGGGATGGGGGACAGAATTGTGGAGAAAAAAGGAAAGATTTGGGGGCATAGATAAAGATGTTTTAAAAGGACTGAATCTGAAGGGGGAAGAAGAACATTAATATTGATAGATAAAATAAAATATCCAGAACGATGCACAGTGCAATTGCTCACCACCCACCAAATGGTGCTCAGCCAGTTCTCGAGCAGCAAGCCCTGGTCAGCTTTCTCCCCAGTTATGTACTAAACACACCATGTAGTACAGAACTTGGTACTACATTGGGTAGTACAAAGTGCCTTTGGTCAGCGGAGATCAACTGTTCTGGCTCTGTCTCCTTCCAAGTTCTTATGGTCCCAAGGCCTGTTGTCTGGTGGAGTGTTGTGCAGAGCAGAATTATTTTTTTTTCTTAAAAGAACAAGTCAGGAGGAAAATCTTAGCATTTTTTTTCTTGGTATAAACAGCTTCACAAATGATCTGGAGCTTACAGAAACACATGAACTTTTTATACAAAATGGACAAAAACCACTGTACCAAGCTATTTCTCCTTGACTGGTTGGTTTTACAATGTTTTCAGTATGACATTGAAAAATCCAGTTTTTCAGCTGTCATGTTAGACACGTGTTTCTGCAGAATCTAGTTATATATACATTACTATTGCAGACAGTAACAAGTGCATGCAGAGCAATTGAGCAGGAAATATCTATTATGCAGAGTGTAGGCACTGTATTTTAGGTAGCTAACTGCTGCTCACCTACTTGGCAATAACACTTTCATGCTACTAAATTTTCATGCAACAAAGTGTTGCCTGATAAACCAGATTGTTTAATTGTCAGGTCTCTCTCTGAACCTCTTGTGGACAGTCTTCAGTTGACTCTTTTCAGGTAGTTAAATCCAGGGATGACTCCTACAGATAACAGGAAAAAAACATGTTCAAGGATTGGCTACCTTCACTCCACATAGGTCTGTGACTTTCACACAAAGAGCTTTGTACCCTGTACTACCATTACTTGTCCTCCTAATACAAAGAAAATGTGAAATGTGCTCAGTTTCACACCAGGAAAGACGCAGTCAGCTGAGCTTTTCCAGTTTTTAAAGCATTTTGACTAGGGGGGAAAAAAACCAAATGAAAAACAGAAATGTAAAATTTCTAGGAAAATAATTCTATCTTAAAATCTGCAATCTGGTATACAGGGAGCTGGCCCTAATGAGGGGGAGATACCATTCTATTTATCAATACACGTAACTATAATGTGCTATAATGAGATTTCCTTTCATCTGATTAGCAATGAAAATTCCTGATAATCACTCTTACCTATGATGCAACCATAATTTTGTGCTTTCAGTAGAAAGAAATAAATACAATACAACTAAAACAGTCATCTGTTACTTTTTTTCCCCCTAAAATTTCACCAAACACACTCCAGTATGCTATGGTGCATATTATACTAACAGTGCAATAATTCTTCCTTTTCCTGGAAGAGTATTTTGCTTATTTAGACTTTTTTCCTGGCTGTATATAAAGACAGTATAAGATTGCAAAAAGTACAGTGTAAATGAATTTTCTCTTTAAAAGGATTTTTCTTTTGTTAGCTTTTTAAATGTTAGTCTACTGCTCTTGTAAAGACCATTCCTTGTTGCAATCATATTTAATTATTTTCAGTGTGAAAGGCTGACTTATCTTTCTGTAATGAAGAAGGTAGCTGCATTACTAAATTCAACCTTTATATCTGCAGTAGCCATAGCTTAGTTAGAGATGCAGAACACTTGACTATAGAACAATTGTTCATCAATTCAGTTGTCTTGGTGTTTGAACTAAAGACATCTTGTAGACCTATAAAGTGAAAAAGGAGAAAGACTTGCGAGATATGGCTCAAACTTGCTAAGTGGTGCAAGGCTTACAAGAAAATATAAATCAGAAGTGGAAAAGCTGTTCTTAGGTAGTCAATATTTCCTCCACCATTGGTTTTTCCTGTCTACACCTCTGTACTTTTACCCCAAGTTTTCAAAATATGCTAAAGGGAAGAAAAAAAAAAAAGCAGTTTGACATCT
The DNA here is from genome assembly GCA_020466415.1 of Ammodramus savannarum pratensis. Classification (NCBI taxonomy): domain Eukaryota; kingdom Metazoa; phylum Chordata; class Aves; order Passeriformes; family Passerellidae; genus Ammodramus; species Ammodramus savannarum. The sequence continues at coordinate 83,104,121 of JAHXMQ010012338.1, read as the reverse complement.
GGGAGAAATAACAGAAAGGGAAAGATGAGAAAAGCAGGAGGGAGGAAGGAAAAAAGGTAGACATGCCTGTATGTAACTATTCAGGTTTAAAAAAAAATACACTTAAGTTCTAAGACAAATATTTCCTTGGAAGCTGAAGTTTACAGCTCCTTTAACAAAGTAATTTTTGCCATTTTTAGTAAAGATTTGGAAACTCGAAAGTAGAGTGCATTTTATATAGAATGAGGCATCGACTAATAAACTGAGGAAAAATTAAAAAAGAATATGAATATATCTCCTGTGAAATAAATTACACTATACAAATCATAAAATGCAATGGCAATATTATCATCAAGATACCATACCAAATCTGTGGGAAAATGTAGTTTTTATCAACATTCAAATGATTGCAATATATTTAATCTATAATTATTTTTACATTCTGATAGCAATTAATAACTGTAATAGATTGTTATCATTCAGTACTAAGGTATAATTTACTATCCAGCTCTAAAATTACCTTAGCAATGAATTTCTTACAGTATTTTTCCAATTTCTTTGCCTTGAGTCTTAGAACTGGTGAGGTGGCACAAAGCAGTCAGTCAAGATATGGATTGGCATGTTCAAAATGTATGTACTCTCACTCAGCTCAAGGGAATGAGTGAATCCATGTCAGTGTGAAGAGTACACAGGAGGAAAGAAATGAGCATGTTCTTAAAGTTTGGAAATAAAGAACATTTAACTTCTGATTATCAGAGCTGATTCAGAATACTAACCCTGCAGCAGCTTTGAACTCTCAGGGTACAATGCATGGGAAAAATTGATGGCTGAACGCACCATAATATAAAAGTAAGAGAATGCAACTAGTCCCCTACTGTGCCAACTAGAACACAGAAACGAGAGTATATCCTTTTTTTTTTTTCTTTTTCTTCAATTCAATTCAGGCTTCCAATATAGTTGAAAAAAAAAGTGATTAGATATAACAGATGAATTCTTTATTTTCAAAAGCTCATTTATATTTTCCTCTTCTTTAACACGTACAATATTCTATGGCTCTTTCAGTGGCAGGGACAGCATTCACAGCCATCTAATTACATAACAGATAGCTCTACAATAATTATGTTGCAATGGATATATATCACTTGCTTTACAATTGCAGAAATATTTCTTAACTTGCTTTGCATTCCTTATCAGACTCCACGTCACTTAGATTTAGGTATCTGGGCTTATGTTTTGGATCTCTGGGAATAGATGCCTTCCTGCTGAAGCCCCCAGTCTTAACAGAACACACTGGATGAACATAAAATGAAGGGAGGGATGGTGTCCTCAAAGGCAATGTCTTCCATTCCTGCTGAATACACATCACAATTGCCCTTAGTAACTGAGTTAATAAACTTTTGCATTAAATCCTTCCATCTGGAATGAAGCTGCCTGGCTTCACTTTAGAAATGGCTGTTCAATATCACCTCCAGAGGCTTTTTTCTGCCATATTCTTTCTCATTAATCTGCCTACCCTTAGTTTTTTTGCTGTTTTTCATCTGCCTGTCTCTTCACAATAGAATCTGAAAATTCAGGGGTTATCCTTTCTCTGTAGATTGATCCTTCAAGTCTCTGATTACAAAGAGAAGTGTGTCTCCTAGTCCTGGTTACTGTCATGTAAATCCACTGCAGATCACTGAGGAAACTAAGGGCTTGCCATTCTCACAAATTCCCTTGACACAAAGTCCTGCTGGGCCAGTAATACATTTTCTGGTATCTTGCACTGTTCTTAGTATCAGAGAATGCATTTAAAGATAAAAGTGTATTTCACATAACAGGGTGCATAAGTGAAGACAAATTTTATGTAAATTAAGTTTAAAATCCTACAGACTTAATTGCTTGATTCTAACCAGGGAAGTCTAAGAGAATAGGCATTGTTCAGCCTGGAGAAGAGTAGGCTTTGGGGAGGCCTAATTTCAGCTTTCCAGCACCTAAAGGGAACTGGCAAAAAAGATGGAGAAAGACTTTTTACAAAGACATGTAGTGATACAAAAAGGGGAAATGGATTCAAACTGAGAGAGAACAGGTTTAGATTAGATGTCAGGAAGAAATTCTTTCCTGTGACAGTGGTGAGGCACTGGCACATGTTGCCCTGAGTAGCTCTGAACGCCCCAGCCCTGTGAATGATCACGGCCAGGTTGGATGGGACTTTGAGCTACCTATTCTAGAAGAAAATGCTCCTGCTCGGGACTGGGGAGGTTTGATGATCTCTAAGGTGCCTTCCTAACCAGGCCATTCTATGATTCTATGACTTTATGATTATGAAAGCTGGTAGAGTGTAATATGCATGAAGACATTTCTCCTGCCTCTTGACAATTGAATTTTGATTAGCTAGGATTACTGTAGTGCTGTGCATGTCAACTAGGAATAAAATGATTGTTAGCACTGGAGAATAATCTGCTACTAAGAAAGACTTAATGTGCAATAACCTGTGTGGTATGGATGCAAATTTTGGATGTTTTAATATGTAAAATGGGCTTAAGGGCTTTGCAGTATGTCTGTATAGACATATTTCTCCAACCAGTATTGGAGCTTAGCATCAGTAATGCAGTACATTCAGCAGTTGAAGCTTTTTACCATTTTCTGTGAATGTTCAGTCACACAGTACTATTAATATTTTATGACACTACATTCATATAATTTTATTCTGTAACTTGACTTTGGGAATGTTTATATTTTGAGTAATGTATTTGAAAGATACACAATATGTGGAAACCAAATAAATCCAAGGATTTAAAGTTGTTCCCTTTGGCCATGGCACCCAGAAGTATTTGAAACAACTGTCTTGATTAAAGCCAGTATAAAAGAGGAATTCACAAATTAAGTTTGTTATTGCACAGCTGTTTCTCAAGATGCTGCTATTCACCTTAGTTTAATAAATTTGGAAACCTCTTGTGTCCTGGCACTACCTAAGTACTCTCATTTTTAACTGTAGAGAAAAAGTTTCCCATCTGGCCCTCTATACTTTAAAACAAGTGACCATGACAGTATTTTTTAAAATAAATATCCTAAGAGGGATAGTGCCACTGTATTGGTTTTTACAGTGTAAAAGAAACACTGGGTTTACACATACAAGCAAAATCTCTTCCATATCAGGAAGAAGACAGCTTTTTGAGGTAGTATTCAGCTGAAAAAGTTACTAGGAGCGCCAGCAGCTAGGAGATTGGAATGTAACTGGAATGTTATCTAGATTAACAGCACTGAAATCAACTAGTAACTTACACACAAATTTAATTAATTTAAAAATTAAAGACTAATGAAAAATAAGTTTTGCCTCTTCTCTCTCACATACAGCTGAATTTTGCTCATTGAACTCACATTTTTTACTTATGAAAGTGCTATAGGTTTTCACGGATTGTTCCCAGTGCAAGGGACAAGGGTGGCCCACAGTTCTTGTTGGACCTTGCAGTCCTCACCTCTGCTGTCTGTAGTGTGGATGGAGACAAAGCAGACATCATGTCACCATGCCGCTCCTGCACAGGAACAGCCTGACCAGCGAGGTGACTCAGTGATGACTAAACACCTCAGCAGTTTTTTTCTCACGTCTGCATTTACTCAAACTTTCAGAACTATGAGTACACTATGAGGCAAACATAGTTGAGTTCCCGGAGGCATAAACATAATTGCTAAGCCCACAATGAAATCCTACCACTAAAATAATAAAATTAAATCGGTGTTTGAAAAACTAAAGTTCAAAAATACCGTATCAGCAGGTTTCAAAAACTTATAACCATTCCAAAATTTTTTTCTCTGTAACAGGAAAACAGTAGATATATACAATTTTAATGAGATATGATGACCTTTTCAGTTTCAGTGGTTAATTTTCTATTGAGCAGAGACCACAGATGTCCACCTCACTCCTTCTTGACATATTTCGTTTCATTTTAACACATTAACTGTCTCAAAGTGTCCTGCTCTGGAAATCTGAAGATTGGTGACTTGCTTTTGTTTTTTAATGTCAAAGGTACTATAGATTTAGTCTTGTATCCCTTCTCACCCGTGCTAGGGCATAAAATGGAATCAAAAATCTTCACCCTTCCTTGTGCAGACCTCCTATAGAAGATAGGAACAGTTTTTGTTTCCAATCTACTCTTGATTTGGTTTTCACACTCTGTTTTAGAGAACACCTCCTTACCCTAACTATTTATTTTTTTATCTCATCTATAGGGGACAATATGTTGAATGTGCAGATAGGTTTCTGCTGACCCCACATAAAACAAAGCCAAAAGGAAGACATCATTCATCTCTGAGTTAGAAAGTGTCCATACTGCTTTCTACTTTCCTTTCAGGATTTGGGCTAAAAGCATTGACTATTGCAGGGCAAGGAAGGAAAAGCAAGTAAAGAAAGACAAGGCAAGACAAAACCATACAAGCTCAAAAGTCTTCATTTGGCTACAAATAATGAATTTTTGGGGTTTTTGTGGTTTTTTTTTTTTTTTGTTTTTTTTTTTTTTTTTTTTTTTTTTTTTTTTTTTTTTTTTTTTTTTTTTTTTTTTTTTTTTGTTTTTTTTTTTGTTTGTTTGTTTTTTGGGGGTTTTTTTGTGTCCTTCCTTCCTTGTTCCTTCCTTTCTCTCTCACTTTCTTATTTTATTTTAGTGGTGTCAAGGCAACTCAGAAGAATTAGAACAATATAAAAAGATATAAGAAATCAAACTTCTTTTCTCAAAAAAAGCAAAGCCTGAGAGGATGGATTTAAATCTTGACTGAGACTGTGATGTACTTGGAGATTGTAGGAACTGTAGGAACAGTGGCATTTCCTTGTAGTGAGCAGGTTCAGTGCAGAATGACTACAGCTATGAGACAAAAATGCAGAAATAAATAAGCAGAAGTTTGGACTCCCTGTACAGCCACCCTTGACATCAAATAATTTTTGGAATAACAAATTCACTATGAGGACTGAATTTTAAATAAATGTAAGATTCTCATTTCTTTGGAGAATAAATATCAGCAAAATGGCAAATTAAGAAAATTTCTTATTATCATCTATCTATCTATCTATCTATCTATCATCTATCAATCCATCGATCTATCCATCTATCTATCTATCCATCTATCTATCATTTCTCTCTATCTTAATTTGCAAATGTTAGGCTTTGTCTGTGCTTTGTTCTAGTTTTAACAAAAAAATTGTGGGAAAAGTAGTGTTCTACCTGAGCACAGACTGCTTTTTGTAATGAAATACAAGTATTCAGCTTCTATTTTATAAATGGTTGGTCTTAAATAATTCAAATAAGTATTTAAGAAAATATTTTCATTTCCAAGCTCAGTTTTTAATTTTTGTTGCTACTGATGAGATGGATGAAAATAAAAATTAACTTTTTGTTATGTTAAATCTCATTGTTGATATTTTTATGTGTGAAAAAAATATGTTGTTCTAGAGTTTAATACTCGTAGTGTAAAGAAGATGAGTCAGAAATCTAGCTTGTCTCTCTGAAGGATTAATACTGTGTATTTGTGTTGTATTCATTAATGCACTCCAAGACACCTCTTCAAAATTAGACCAAATAAAATTCATTTAATTTCACTTGACTAAAAAAGATGCATTTATTTTCCTGAAGCAAAGACTTGTCATACATTCATATGTTCCCTTCCTTCCCCAAGAGAACACATATGTCACCTCCATGCTGCCTCAGCCCACTGAGGGAATAATATTTTTTAATAAGACTGCTATAAAAAGACAGTTAATTTGCATGCAAAGTGTCCTGTTATGAGAGCAATTATAAAGAACAACCATGATTACAGATATCAAAGCAAACAACCCTGAAAACAATTTTATTGTCTGGACAACACCATCAGAACACTATCAGGTAAACGTGGTATATCAGTTGTTTACCGATGAGACAGAACACAATCAAAACCAATTACTACAGTAGTGGAAACATGTAAAACCAAATGTCTTTTGAAGAAAATAAAACTGACATATTTTGAGAAAAATAAACCATACTTGTACTGTTATACCTTTCTTCAGACCCTGAAATTCCCTTTTTGTTCCAGAAAATATTGCTGGATCAGATATGGGCAATTATATCCCACTTGTGAAATCAGAAGCTGACTATGTATATATATATATTTGTGTGTGTGTGTGTGTGTTCAGAACTGGATGGTGTGTGTTTATTTAATTGTGTTCTCCCCCAAAGGAAAGGGCACAAAGGCAAAATATTGCTTTCACTGGTGGTGGATAAACACAGTTTTATATTTTGGATTATTGGCACTTATCACCACAGAGCTAAATGTCGCAACCTCTGTCTAGAAGGAAACAGTAGAAGGTAAAATAGAACATCATAAACTGTGGGTGCCTGTCAAACACAGATAGCAATATCTGTCAATAGCAAATGAGAGTCTATTAAAAGAATGGTATTATAACTGAATTGTGTGGATTTAGAACACTATTAATTACATGTTTTTTCCATAAAATGTATAACTACAAATTACTGACATAGTGTCTATTTGGAAAAGCGTTCACTAGATATGATTGTACTTACTGGAAAACATTTAGATAGGAAGATTTTGACTGAAACACTTTCAAAGGCACTGACCTTCTTCCACTGAGGAAATGTAGGCTTATTTCAAAATTAACAGCCTACTAAACGCACATAATCTAGGCTCATTAGGAGTCTTTAGCTCATATCTTATAAAGTGCTGCTAATACCTTCCAGAACATTTCCTAAAAAGAAGCAATGCGCTGTCTAAATCAAAGTTCTCTGTCACCAGGGTACTTCTTTAAATCCTAACACATGTTTTTTATTAACTCAATAGCTGAACTTCATAGGCAGTTACCTTAAGATAGATATGCTAAAGATTTATAATAACACATAATCTTTTAGATGAAATTGCCTCAGTTCTGCAGAATAGCTGTGCAGATACTTCACAAAGAAGCAAGGTGCTGTTTGTCAGTCAGATGTGCACTTCTCACACTATAAAACCCACACTGGATATTTGCTGACATGAACCTGTACATCTTCCTGGTAAGATTTTCCTGACATCTTTTTCTTGTAGTCATTTTGAAAACTATTTCTTAAAGACTGTATAAGTCATTGGTATTCTCTCATGAAGGAGAATCATTTTTACCTGGAATTAAAATAAGTTTTGCCAATGTAGACTTCCTTCTAGTACATTGGTTTGTTCCACTTTAAAGTACTATATATATCCTGCACATTCAAGCTCACAAACCAGTCCTTTATTCAGTGCTATAAATACCGCATTTGGGCTAAAACTTCGTAGACGTCTGCTGTGCAAATTCTTCTTGTTTTTGCAAATGCTTGGGAATCCCATTGTGACTATTTTCCAAAACACTGAATGTGTTGTTTTGTCGAACATTGCACATGGCCTTTTTTTGTCTTGCTATTTGCTTGTGTGACTTCAACTCTGAATTCAGAAAACACCTTTCGGATTCCCTTTCCTCTTGGTAATTTAAAATTATCCTTATTACTACAGGACCTGAGTATCCTAAACACTACATGTGCTTCAGTCCAGACTTCATGACTTCTTTGCTTGGCAAATCCAATTTGAAGGGGTAATTCTGGGTCTCTCATCTGACTTTGAGTGTTTTGTTGCATTATAATCTGATCTGCCATTTAAACTCCCAAATTCAATGAGACTCATACTTCAGTCTTATGTCTGGGACAGATTGCTTTATGATTCATTCCTGTATCCTGCTTGAAAAAGCATGAATCGATCACAATGATTGCTACATCTCTGTAGCGCTCAGAATCTAGCAATGTCTCTTGTGCCTGAATTAAATCAAAATTTTGAAGGAAAAAAATATAAATCAATAACAAACTACAGCAAAAATAACGTTAACTGGTATGTCTTCCTCCTGGTGCCAGAATAAAATAGTTTGAACTTCCACTGGCTGTTGTCTCCACGTTCAGAAGTTATTCAAAAGTTTGTTTGGGGTTTAATTGATTCATTAACTGAGATTTTACTAAACTCAAATACTAAAATTTTCTAGTGGCTCCTTGAAAATGTGCTTTACCCTTAAGAGTTCTTCAGTTTCCAGTGGGTTCCTCAGTTTTCTGGCTGCTTGCATATTTCTTACACATCCCAAGGATATTAATTAACCCAGCTGCTCCCCAGCTCCAAGAATTTTGTCAGAGTCATTGAGTTTGCAGTCCCATCACCATTTAAATTCAAACATCTGTGGTCAAACTTTTAGAAGTGCCATGAATTAATGCAGGTGAGAATTCCCTCACTGGTCTTCTTGTCCTTGGCATCCATGGATGTGTTTACAGATAAACTCAAAAGTTGATTAAAGCTGAGTAAGAAATTAAAGGAAATTATTCTGGTCAGAAGAAGGATTTACACAAGGTACATAACTGATTACTTTTAGTCTGGCAGTGATTGTGATAACGTGAACAAAAATGTCATGTGATTTTTTTTACTCATCTTGCATTTGCTGCCACTGCTCTTCAAAAGAACTTTCTTACTCCTCTAGCAGGAAAAATTGAATTCCTCTTAAGAAGGAGTATCTATGTGTTCAGAGTTGTATATATCTTTTTCCTTTAATTCTCAAAAATTAACTTTACTGTACTAGAAAATCCTGTGATACACAAAGATTTTTAACAAGTGTATTGTTTATTAAAGTCTATTTATTGTCTGGTTTATGCCTCTAGAACAGAATGGAAAAAGACTGGGAAACAGAAATAAGAAACCCAGGTTTAGAAAATTAAAAGCCTTTGGATTAGATCTGCATGAATTCCACTAGATATTATCAGTTGTGTTCGGATGATAATAAATGTCTCCATTTGCCTTCCAGGTTAATTAACAGTTTTGTGAGGACTCTGCAGTGTTGGTGAACACCTGACTAATTTTCTGGTGATTCATATATATCTGCAGGACATGGTCAGGAGGAGCAAAATACAGGAAACTGCTAAGCAGATGCTCTAGCTGTGAGAAGTACAAAAAACATGTTGGTGCAAATTGGTTAGCTGCTGCTTTGTTTGTCCTTTTATTGGGTTTGCCTGGCAAGGTTCTGAGAGCAGGAAGGATACATGGCTGCCTTCTTTGAGAAGCTGCCAGAAGCTTCCCCTATGTCCAAGGGAGCAAATGCAGCTGCAAGACAGACCCACAGCTGGCCAAGGACAAGTTCATCAGTGACAGTGGTGATGCATCTCTGACAGTGTATTTTAGAAGGGGAAAGAGTTACTGAAGAACAGCATTTTCAGCTGGAGAAAGAAGCAAAAATATGTGGGAGAAACAACCCTGCAGACACTAAGGTCAGTGAAGAAGGAGGGCAGTAGGTGCTTCAGGCACCAGAGGTTCCACTACAGCCCATGGTGCAGACCATGGTGAGGAAGCTGTGCCCCTGCAGCCCGTGGAGGCCCATGGTGGAGCAAAGATCCACCAACAGCCTGTGGAGGACCTGACACTAGAGTGAGGGCATGCCCAGAGGAGGCTGTGATCCCTTGGGACACCCAGCCCAGAACAAATTCTGAACACAGCCTGTGGACTTTTGGAGAGAGGACCCCACAGTGGAGCAGGTTTGCTGGCAGGGCTTGTGACCCCACAAGGGAACCAAATGGGAGAAGTCCATTCCCGAAGGACTGCACCCTCTGGAAGGGACCTATATTGGAGCAGTTTGTGAAGAACTGCAGCCCGTGGGAAGCACTGTATTGAAGTTCATGGAGAACTGTCTGCCATGGGAGGGCCCCCACACTAGAGCTGGGGAAGAGTATGAGGAGTCTTCCAGCTGAGGAGTAAGCAATGGCCCACATATGTGATGAAACAACCTCAATTCGCATTTCCACATCCCCCTGCACCACTCAGGAGGGAGAATGTAGAGAAAATTTGGAAAGAAGTTGAGTCCAGGATGAAGGGATGGGTTAGGAGAAGGTGTTTTTAAGATTTGGGTTTATTTCACATTACTCTACTCTGATCTGATTGGTAATGAATTAAACTAAAGTCAAGTCTGTTTTGCCCATGATAGTTACAGTGGAGTGATGTTTCCCTGTCCTTTCCTTGTCTCATGATTCTTTTGTTATATTTTCTTTCCCTTGCCCAGTTTAAGGAAGGGAGTAATGGAGAGTCTTGATGGGCAACTGGCATCCAGGCAGGGTCAACCCTCCATATCACTGCAGTCACCTACAAGCCTCTACAAGAGACCAGGTCAGTCTTGGATGCCATGAAATTTTAAATGTCCAGGTTTTACAATTTTAAGCAGGTGAGCTACTTAAATGTTCAATTATCATAGTAAAGGAAAAATGCACCAGATGAAAAAGAAGTACCATGACTGAATGAACATTAACCTGCTTATCTGATGTTTCAAAAAGTGTCAAATCAACATTATCTCTTAGATGAACAATTTTTAATAGAGTTTTCTGATGGTCTTAGAATGCAATTAGGCTCCCATCTGAAGTGATATTTATAGAGAAGTCATAATTTACAATGTGGATTCTATTACTCTAATTTCTGAAAGTATCAAAGAATGCTTGACTGTTAAGTATGGTATTGCATACATCTTCTCAGGAGTCAAAATTGCTGAGGTGAGCCTCAAAACTCTGTATAATGAGAGATATTGCAGCAAAAGAAGGCATTTTATCAGTGCTGGCTTTTTTTTTTTTTTAGACTACTAGTACTGAGGTCTCTGCTAGAGGTGACAAGATGCTGTGATGAAAAAGCTTGTGGTCCTGAAGCACAGCTGCTACTGGAGTACACAAGCAGATATTGAAAGTATGAATGAGATAAAAACATTTGGCAAACTGAAAAGAAATGTTGGGATATAAACTGAACTTGAAAAAACCAAAATTTTTCTTGTAATACACCAGTGACCAAGTAGTAACAAGTGAACTAAATTACCTAATTGTCTGAAAAATTAGTCATAATTCCATGAAATTTGGTGTAACACTTCAAAGAAAAAAATCTATAATGATGAAGAAAATGTAAGAAAATTAATTTCTGTTTATTTGTTTTATTCCTGTTTTTAATTTATTTAAATTTAATATTTTTATTTTGACAATTTGGGGTGCGAGAAAGAAAAAAAAGGACTATTAAAAATTAATCAATATCAAGTCAGATAAGGTTTTTTATTCCTTAAAAAGGCTATAGAATTGATTTTGCCCTGCAGAAAATTTTCAATGAAGAGAGACCTTGGAAAATAAAGATAGGTTGTTTTATCCACGGACCTTGTAGTGTGAAAAGGTGATCTGCTGTGTGATAATACCATTATTTCTCCACACTTTACTATATCATATCTCTGAGCCTACATATCTTATGCCAACAGGAGGTGTGATTCTAATGGTTTACAGCTTCTTTACTGGATAGCTTGCTTTAAGGGCACAATTCCCCCTAGTTTATAATTGCAAGTAAAATAATGGAATGCAGGGAGAGCTTGGCTGCATTGAGTGACTAGTCTCTGGAATTAATTTTGGTGCTTCTGTACTTTAAAGAACAGAAAAGGTATTTTCTTGGAAATTTTGAAAAATTCCACTAAAATATTCAAACTTAAATTCCTGAACAAACACATTAAGTTCTGAGTTCATCTGGTCCCAAATTCAGTCTCTGGGGAGCTTTACAGTCTCTGTAGATGGAACTTTAGGCCTGAAATCTTCTTTCAACCTTGTTCTCTGGTCTTAGGTCTCAGATCAGGCCTAATTTCCCAGAACATAAATGTGATGTCCTGATCAGCAAATGATCTTAAACTGAAAAAAGCTCAACCTGCTTTCCCTGATGCAGAATCAAGCCATGAATCTAGGCTGGTAAGAAGTATGGCAATTTGAAGCCTCTGATGTAAATGTCTTCAAGGCTTTAATATAACTTGTAGTTTTAACAATGGCTCACACCAAAAGAAACTGTTACTTTAGTTTCAATTTATCAAGGAATATATATGTTTTCTAACACAGAATTGATGTTAAATGTGTGGAAGCTGCAATTTTATATAAGAGCTACTTCAACAGAAACTACTCCAGATTCCACTCAGCGTTCTCTTAGGTACTAATCATCACCATATGACTGATACTAACCTGATTTAGGCATTTAGTGTGAAATATATTCCCATCACACATATCACCAAGTATAAGGGAAACAAACTCCATCTTTATAATTCTAAGCAGAGAAGACAATGGATAGTCTCTGAGGCAGAACATTTTTTCACAGCAGTGTTCCAGAAAACTGTATCTTATTTTGAAACAATGAAGAACCTCCTAAGAAGCAAGTAATACATAACAGGAACATGACTATTTTTTTCACATGTTTTCATAATGCTCTAATAGTATAATACAGCATAATGCCCACAAAAGAAATCTTTTCTTTATTCTACCCACTACAAGACTAGAAAATATTTGCTAGTATTATTTCAGACAAAAATAGTAGGATTGGAGGGAAAAAAAAAAACCCATCTGCATTCAGATATACATAAAGGGGCCACAAATACCTACATATTCCATGAGCCAAATGTTGACTCCATAACAGAGATATAGATTAGAACTTGACTTTTGTGATGCTTTTAACTTGGCCACTGACATGTCATGAATTTTAGAATTTCATTCTTCTACCATGTATTTTTAATTTAATTGAACACATTTGAGATATTTCTGAAAATTACAAAGAGAGGAAAAAAAAGGAATGCAATACAAATTGTAATATGAATACTAACAGCATTTAAAAATAGACACCTTTTTGATGACTAACAAAAGGCAATATTTCCTCTCTAAAAGGTGTAAAACATATATTTAAAACCAGGCTGCAAAACCAGTTTGAGGTATTCTACCACCAGATAGAATCACTGTGATTCTCAGGGCTTAACTCCATAGAAATATAGAGTCATAGAATGGCTTGGATTGAAAGAGACATTAAAGATCATCTAGCTCCCATCCCCCTGCCACAAGAAGGGATGCTACCCCTTTTGGATAAACTTACTCAGGGCCATGCCCAACTCAGCCTTTAACCAGACCCCAAAGATTGGGCATCCACAAATTCACTGTTCCAGTGTCTCACTGCCCTCTGCATAAAGAATTTCTTCCTAACATCTAACATAAATCTCTTCTGTCTTATTTTAAAACTGTTCCCCCTTGTCCTATCACTATATCCCCTTGTAAAATGTTGCTCTTTCTCTTTTTTAAAAGCCCTGTTCAGGCACTGGATGGCTAAATGGTCCATGAACAAAATGGTTCATGGACTGTTAGGATATCAAAAGGGCACAGTTTAGGCTTTACTATTACTATTAGAAAGCTAGCATACTGAAAATACTGGTTATTCCTGACAAATCCTGGAAAATCTGGGATTCTATGAAAAATATAATTTTTTTTTTTTAACATCTAAGCATAACATTGCATCTTCACAGAACTGCATCAGCATTAATGTGTTGGCATAATGCTGGAAATCAGAAGGTAGGAAGGCTGCACAGTGCAGATCTTTTCATTTCATCTGTTTGGGAGCATATGCAGAACAGCTGGTAAATGCTAGTGGGAACACAGAGATCATCTCCTTTGCTGGCTCAGGAAATCAAATTAGGAAATCTGGATTAGCTTCCTCCTGGATTTGATCAAAATCCAGAAATGAACCATTAAGCCTCCTTCCACCCTTCATCACTAGCTGTAGGCTAATCACAATGTGCCTGTCTGCTTCTGCAGAGCAATGAGGATCAAGTGACAAGACCTTATCAAGACATGGTAACACACGATGACAGAATCAGGCTTTATACGTAATGTAGCATTAGTTGACATTTCTTTTAAAAAGGACTGTGAGTACCAACCTCTATTTTGAGGAATAATTTAGGACTTAAAACAATGACTAAGGATACAACAAATTATCCATTTATATTCAGGATGTCTATACTTAGGCAAGATGAATCTGACTCTGGTGACTTTTGTAAAATTTGGATACTCCTCAGGTAACAGGGAACATTTTGCTGCCTCGTTTATCTGGTAAATCTTGAGGTCATTTCTGCACAGTGGACTTGCTTTAACAGCAGTACTAGAACTTGATCCAGAAGCTCGCCTTAAATGAGCAGGCAATCATTTCTTTATGAGGGAGGTAACAGTAGGTGCTGGGTTTTGACTTTCCATGCAGGATGTTTCTTGAACTCCCTAAAAAAGAGTATTTGTCAGTATATTAAAGGTTGAATTTCATTCATTTCTTGAGGAGAAGGGAAGGGGCACTTTTGGCTGGAGAGCAATTCTAGTCTGTGCACTAAATATCTGGGTCTAGATGTGAGAATCCATATCAGTAACGACTTAACTTGGGTTCAAAGGCAGCTCATATATTTTCATGTCTTTTCATATCTACTCATATCTTTTTTGTTGTGTAGAGATCCTGGGCAACAGTTGTAGTTTAGCTCCAGCCAGCAGCCAAGCCCCATGCAGCTGCTACATGCTCACTCCCCTACCAGCAGGATTATGGAGAGAATCAGAATGGTGAAAGCAAAAAAATATCTTGTGGGTTGAGACAAAGAGATTCTACTAGAGAAAGCAAAAGTCACTCACACAAGCAAGCAAGGAATTAAGTCAATGTTTCCCATGGACTGGCAGGTGTTCAACCATCTCCAGGAGAGCAGGGCCCCATTGAGGATAACACCGACTTGGGAAGACAAACACCGTCACTCCAAATGTCACCCTCTTTCTCCTTCCTCTTGATATATCCAGCAGGACATCACATTGTCTGGAATATCTATCCCCTTGGTCAGATTGGGTCCCCTGTCCTGGCTGTGCCTCCTCCTGCCTCCCATGCACCCCCCAATTCCTTGCCATCATGGCAGTACAAAACCCAGAAAGGTTTTGGCTCTGTGTGAGCCCTGCTCAGCAGTAACTAAAACATCTCTATATTATCAACCCTGTGTTCAACACAAATCCAAAACACAGCCCTACACAGCCACTGTGAAGAAAATAGCTCTACCTCAGCTGAAACCTGCACAGCAACTAATACTCCAATGTCATGACTCCTATTTAAAATCATATTTTGATACCTAATAACTGGTTAGTTTTTAAAATATTGAATACAATCATGTCAACAGCATCTTTCTTAAAGAGCATGGAGCATGCACACAACTACGCAAATGTAATCCTTCAGTAGTGAAACAATATCATTCATATTTTAGTTTTTGAAAGCATTTTTAAGGAACCCATGTTAATAATTATAGAAAGTTAATAAATTAAATCAAATATCATCTGCTGCATTATTATTCTTGGAACGAATATTGGGTAAATGGTCTATAATTGTTCAGGTTACCTCACTTGCCTTTTGCATAGAATTAACTTGGTCCTTGGAAGAGTGTTTTAAAACTTTATTTGAAACCTAATAATATCTGCTAATTTTCAGAAGTCTAATTTTGGTAGTCAGTATTTATATCCTTCTGGCTAATGTGAATATGAAGCATATGCTGTCAACATAAAGAAAAAATACTCTCAAAGATTTTCCTCCAAATGCAGATTAAAATAACAGAACACTTCCACCCATGCTTGATCATTAGTCTCCATGTTTGATTATTAGTGATTATTAGTTGAATAGGTGTCATATTTCTATAAAAAGAGAAGACAAGTGGTACAGTTAAAATAAGTACATACTTTGGGCAGCAGTAATTTTTCTCCCATCCAGTAGATGAAAAAACAAATGGAACAGGAAAAAGGAGCTAATACATAGCACTGTATTTTAAACCAAACTAAACCAAACCAAAATTAAAATAAACTTTTCTTAATTACCTCTGTTTCATTTTAAAGAAGAAGGCAGGGCACTATTCCTTTATTCTGCTTAGTGATGAATCCTAGAAGCCAAAAAAAAAAAACCATCCCTCTGTGTTTGAGGGTAAACACCTCCCTCTTCTGGGACTTTCTATGAAGTGCCTGGCAATTAAGATTCTGGACACTGCATGAGGCACTGATCAGTCCTCCGTGTACATATCATATAGGAAAGGTGGCCTTTAATTCTTTTAAATCCAGTGTGTCATTAGCTCAAGGAAGTATAGAAACAGGCTTTTTTCTGCTTATTCTCCTTGATATTTTTTATGACCCAAGGACCTAATTTTCTTTGTTACAGAGCTAATCAAAAATGGTAAAAGCAAGGCAAAAGGAACATATGTTTTTAGGATTCTTCAGCTATTAGTGCTAACATTATTAGCATAAGGCAAAAGTCCTATCCCATTTGGTTTAAATTATTTAATAGACTAAGACAAAATAAAAGACACTATCTTCTTATCAGACAGTTATATGCACTATGTTAAAGGGTTGGCCAATTTTCATGAATTATTAATAAACACAGCAATTTAGCCAAAAGAATGTTAATTAATTTCCGAAGAATTCATAATTACAGTCTCCCCCTCTCTACGAAGCAAGTATTCCAAAATTGTATCTACTGACAGCAGGCACATTTTTTAAAATATATGCATGTATTTCCAGCAAAGTGCTCATCAATTATAAACTGTTCCCTAAATTTATCAGCAAGTGCCACAGACAGACAATACTATGCTATTACAGACATTGCTGCCAACCAAATGATCATGGATTTATGTAATGGTACCACATTATGAGAAACCACTTGGGACTATGTTAGGAGAAAGTGTTGCTAAAATGAAAAGGGTAGTAGACTTTATCTAGACTGTTAGTACAGACAATCATAATTCATGGCATAAATATTGTCTAGCTTGTAGGATTCTGAGATTTATGAAAAAAGTAATTGTGAACAGTTCACAAGTATATCTTGTAGTCATTTTTTGTACAAAACTGTAGGGAGATAGACCACAAGTAAATAAAGGTAATATAGAAAGTAATCTTACCCCCTAAAGAGTTGCAGCAGAACTAATTATTAAGGATTAGGAGCAGATGTTAACAGGCCACACCTGCAGCCAAAAGAGTGGATTGGTTGGTTAAGGAGAACTGGAATCACTTGGCCACTGTGAGAAGAAGGATCAGTGCTCAGAGGAGCTGCCTACAAGGAACATCAAGGAGGTATGAAACTCTAGCAATATGGAACCCTTGCAATGTAATGACAGCACAAAACTGTAGAATCTGTCCTGAATACATGTAATTAAATTATGTCTAATTATAAACATTTGCACTTATGCATATGTACACAAATGTTCATGTTTATGCACAGAAACACAAAAAAGTATCTTTTTTTATACACATGAAACTTATCACTATCATGACAAGACTTCATTTGGAAGTTTGATGTATGTGAATACACAGCATGTGCACACAGGCTACTTGGTGAGCTCTTATACATACCAGATTTGTCTTTTGAAAAAGGTAATTTCTGGTCTATGTACCATGTAAGTGCTTATGTGATTTTGCTTCATTCCCTTAATGGAGGGTAATGAATTTTGTTGCGAAACCACGAATTATATTAAAGATGTTTTAAATATCTTTTTTCTCATTAACTAGTTTATAAGAGATAATGAAGAGTTTGGAAAATCTTGATGTTTTCACAAATATTTCTGCTCATGATTATATATTATTATTTATAGAAATTAGGGAAATGTTCCCTACAAATTGGAGGTTTGGGCAGGGTTCTTTTCTATGTTATTTTCTCACACTTAGTGACAGGCTAGTATTTCCACAGCCATAGCCAAGTTATCATGATTTATCAGTATACGTGTATTAGACCAAATAAACCACAGAATGGTTGAAGTTCAGCAGGATACCTGGAGGTTATCTGGTCCAAACCTTCTGTTCAAATAGGATCCCAGCAGATTTCTAATAGCTCCTCATCCTCCCTGGGCAATCTGTGCCAGTGCTCCTTCACCCTCACAGTAAAGTGTGTCCTGATGTTCAGAGGGAACATCCAGTGTTTCAGTGTGTGTCCCATTGCCTCTGGAGCTGTCACAGCACTTGAGAATGGTCTGGTGCTGTCTTCTTTACAACCTCCTTTCAGTATTTCTACACATTGATGAGGTAGATCCCCCTGAAATTTTTACTTCTTGGAATGAATTTCTCTCTCACAGGAAAGATGCCTCAGTCCCTCAATGACCTTTGTGGCTGTGGTGGTTTGACCAGGAAGAAGTAGGAATTCTGGGATGCTGTGGTCAAACCAATGAGCCAATGAGTGATGGGCACACCTCCGGGAACACAGAGGGGTTAAAAGCAGAACTCCGGGCCTGGGACCTTCCTTTTTCTGGAGACAGCGAGGAAGAGGTCGCATCTCCCTCCCTCGTCCAGCAGCCGATGCTGGGCGGGGGAAGGGACAGCCACGCGGTAGGCCTGGGCCTGGACAGATATGGGGGGTGAGGAGGCTCTGAGGATGGAAGGGTGGAGAGCCCCAAGAGACAGACATCGGGCAGCCATTCCCCCCCCCCCCCCCCCCCCCCCCAGGAGAAAGAAGAGCCGGCACGACGACACAGATGGGAGGAGAAGGGGAGGGAATGCAGCGAGTGCAGCGAGGAGGAGGAGGAGGCCCCGGCCGAGCAGCAGCGATGTTTATGTTGCTGATGTGGGGGAGTACAGGAGCACTCTGGACAGACAGAGACTGA
>JAHXMQ010012338.1:83060115-83085612 GCA_020466415.1 Ammodramus savannarum pratensis | reverse complement strand
GGCCTTTTGCTGAATTCTCTCCATTATGTCCATGTTTCTCTTGTACTGAGGAGCTCAGAACTGGCCACAAAACTCCGCTAGTGCTGAGTGGAGGGAAAGGATAACTTTTCTTAATCTACTGTAGCAATCCTCCTGATACAGCTCAAGACACCGTTAGTATTTTTTCTTCTACAGTCACATTTCTGTCTTATGTTCAGATTGGTATCCACAAGAACTCTCAGGTTCTTTTCTGCAAAGCTGCTTATGTTGGGGCCAATAAGCCAGAATACTGATGCACGAGTCCTTCCTCTCTAGTGCAATGGTTTGTACACCCCACCATCCACCCTGAAATGAGGATGGTCTCATCACTTCTGCCTTGTTATTTCCACTGCAGAAATAGCAACACAACTACAGAAGAGAGTGAAGTAAGAGCCCCTGGTTTCAGCCTGTGTCAGAACTTAAATCTACTTCCTCCAAAACTGTGAGGAAGAAGACTTTTCCTTAGTTTTATTTGAAATAGCATGGAATGCATATTATTACAGTTTTTACTAAGATGAGACATGAAATAATATTTTTGCAGTATGATTTATGACAATTTAGTAAGTGCAAGACATGTTTTTCCAATGTGGTTCAATGCTTTATGAGTAAAAAAAAAAAAAAAAATAGTATTATTTGCATTCACAATAATCAAGCAGCAGTGACTCATCTCCAGGAGTTTAAATAGTTTGCTTATAATGGATCAAGGTGCTGTTTAGAGGTTTGATTATGTTTTTACTCCTAATGTGACCGTTATTCCAATTTAACAGTGATATTTAAGTGGTCTTTGTGCGACCCCTGGTGGAGAAACGTCTCAGTAAAGCACTATTTACATGAAAAAAAATTAACAATTAGCAATAATAATACCTACCTGTGTTCAGCTGACCCAATTTTTTTTTTTTCTATTTTTCCCTTATAAATATTATTGGTCAGATAGACACACATATTATTATTTCTGTACTTTAAGTAAAGAAAATTGATGTAAATGGGTTGGCATGTCTGTGCACCATACATGAATCAAATTCTACTTGTAAAAGTTTAGTGGAAATCCCTTTTAAGACAGTAAAATTAAAGGACAAAATAAAATGCACAACAGAGTAAAAATTTCAGGTACTGATTTTTCCAACTTTAATTTCACTTGCAAAAAAATGGAAGCTTTTAGGATTTTTTTTTCAGATTGATGGAAAGGACTTTACCAACATTATCATGGGTGCAAGTCTAGCACAGAAAAGCATTTCATCATTATAAAGTAGCAAAATCCTAAACCAAATCTGATGTGAGGGTGGTGGGGCACTGGAAAAGGCGACCCAGAGATGCTGTGGAAGTCCCAACCTGCAGTGTGCAGGCCAGAATTTATGGGACCTGGATCAGCCTGGTCTAGAAGAAAGTGCTCCTAACTATGGCAAGGGAATAGGGACTGGAAATATTTTAAGGTCCCTTCCAATCCAAACCATAATTCTATGGATCTGTATCTATATTTGTACTTTTATTTTCAAAATAATTAAGGCACAGATATTCAAAAGAGATTTTGTGGTACATCATAGGTCAACAAAGCGAGAGAAAGATGAAGCAGAAAGGTTAGGTCGAAGTTCAGAGTGTATCTTCCCAAAAATTACTGTTCAACTTAACAGGATCAGAGTTCTTTAACCGTTCATTTTATTAGAAACAGATTCTCTTGTTCCCCACATCAATACTATGAACATTGGGAAGTGAAATTGCAAGTTTGAAATTCTCTTTTCTTTATAGATTTTTTTTCTAAAATCTGAGCTTTTTTTTTTTTTTTTTTTGAGCTTAATTATCCTTTCCCCCTTACCTTGCTGTCTTTTCCCCAAGGAAAAAGTCAAACAACTTTACAGTTCATTCCAATCTATCAGTACTTGAAGCACTTACTAAACCCTGGGAAAACAAAATCAAGTCATTATTTTTCTTCCATGTAGAATAAAGTCATGAACCCATATGTTCCACTTCTTCACAAATACTCAGTAGAGTGTCTGTACTAGGAATGTACGTGGAGCCAGGAAAAAATATGAAGAGCTGCTACATGACTGCTAGTATGCATCCTGAAATAGTTTTGCCAGTGCCAGGTGGTGCTTGCTAACACAGTGTTGAAACATGAGTCCCAGGATGTTACATGACAGAAAGTATTCTTAAAAGAAATAGAGAGGAGGCTGCCCTATTTTTTGAGAGAAAAAATGTTTTTAGGCAGGAGCACACAAGAGGTACTGTGCTGTTTATGCTTGCAGCCAGGTCTGTTTTTATAGGAACAGACATGCATCTTTTGATGCTTTAAATGTTCTTGACTGAGTCTCCTTTCTTTATGTTATTCTTCTTTGGAATCTGGACATGAGTTATCTATTAAAACATGGAATCCCTATGATTATTTCCAAGACATAATGGATATGAAAATATTATAGGTACATAGGTTCAACTCCATTAATTCAGGATATTCTGAAGAAGTACTGTAATAACTCATGTATAGGGTTCCAGTAGATTATTGTCCTAATAAGTGTCTTTTGCATTCCAGGCATCCAATCTGATTAGTCAAGCAGATGGAAGAGCACTTTGTTCAGTCCAAGTATAGGCTTCAATCTATTTCTGAATTGCTTGACTTAATTTTGGCATTTTGTGCTGGCTGGTTGTTACAGTTCCCCATCACAGCACAGGTTGAGTCTTCTCAGGCTGTAAATGTTTGACTCAACTGGCTTACCATAACTTTCTGAAGTTGAAAAGCTTAGAGATAGATCTCCTGTTATCTCTGGGATGATTTTCAAATACTGACAATGGAGCGACAGGACCAGTGCCAAAAAGAATTTTTCATTGATGCAGCCATTGTCTAGGAAAATAAGCACTCTATTTTCACAGGCCTAAGAATTGGTCTGGCAAACAAAGGTTAAAATAAGGCATCTGAGGAAAATGTATGCAATTTCACATTGCTTCCTAATTTCATTTTTCTTTGATAGTTTAAAATACCAATCTTTTCCCATTCTTTCTTATCTAAGTAGGCATAGATAAATAGAGGAGAAATCACAATGGTTTATGAATTATGAACAATTTACAAAGCAGGGACTTCTTTTATCCACCAGAGATCGGAGATAGGCTTTTGTTGGCAAGCAAGCATCCACTTTAAGACTCTCTACTTTGTTGCAGAATGTTTTTTCCCCTGAGGTGATGTGAAAGGATAAATAACACACCATAAAAAAGCTCAATAGAGAAACTCAGATCTGTCTGCTCTATAACGGTAACTAAATGCAATATTGCTCATTTCAAGGAAACCCTAGAGCTTTTAAGACCAATGGTTTTCCAATGCCAAAGTGTGACTTTTAATTATTTCCAAAAGAACTTGCTTTGCCATTATCTGCATAGCTGGTGTCTCAGTGTGTTTTATAATGGTGAATAGCTGCATTTCTCAGACTTCCTTGCTTATCTTTTAACTTGCATGTGCACTGTGATAAATGAACCCTTTAAGTACCTAGATTTTATGTTTTCCTATGTTTCTGAATAGTTTTTTTTTCCACACTCCAATATTTTGTGCAATAAATGGGTAAGATACTGGTGAATAGGGTTTCAAAGTACTGGAACGTAATTGTTTTTACTCTAAAGCACATTAATGTGTAGGACAAAGAAAGGACTTCACAGCAGTTATTGTTGTCATTTGCAGTAAAGCCTAACCTTTTCTAACACAGTGAGTGCCATTATCTGTAGGACACAACTTGATTTTTCTTAATGCAAGGTTGACATTGTTGGTTTTATAAGGAAAATAAAATGAAAGAAAATCAATAACAGAATGGCATTATTGGAGAAGCATAGCGGGGAAAAGATTGCATTTTCTTTCAGAGATATGAAAACTGAGGAGTGCTCTGTGCCACTGTAGTCTGACCAGCCATATGCACCTAAACAGTTTCCTTCTACTTTCTAACAGATTAAGTTTAGGAACTGCATGTGTGCACAATTTCACATGACACATATATACACTCAAAATACATTCCCTTCATCCCTCATTTTCATTCTGTAATTAGAGACTATTCCAGTGCCTTCATGTATAATATGCTTTCAATGTAGATCTGCATCTCCTTTGGAAAGCAGAAGCTGCCCATGCTCCGAGCTAAAGACAAGTAATACCACTACATTGGCATGATACTCACTTGAACCATCAATCAGAAAGATTTATTAGTTTGGACTTGGTGCTCTGCTATTGCTAAAAGCTAAGTCAGCTTCATCATAGGCAGAAACCACTTGGAACTTTCTGCAAAATGTTAAGCAGACACACCCCTTCATTTTTATACTACTGCTAAATTGCATTCAGTTGTATTGCATTTTGAATTATATATTCATAGTTATAATTTATTCATGTAACCAGAATCTCAGCTGACCTTCTGAATCATGTTGGAATTGCATTTAAATTGCCATGATCTGTTAATTCTAGGTTTTCCTTTCAGAGAAGCTGGGTAATGCCAAATTATAAGAAGCCGGTTTGCACCTTGTCTCATCCTGAGATGGAGCTGTGGTTCAGGCTGGGACAAATACTATACTTAGCAACTCACAAACTCTCAGAGGTTTATTAGCATAAACATAGGGTGGCAATATCCCTTTGATGATTGGATGAATGAGGTCTTTTTAATACCTTATACACTGATGAAATCATGCTAATACTTAAGTTACTCAGTTAAAATATGATTTAATCATGTTTTTACTTTCAAATCCTTTGGTGGGTGAGTTAAAATTTGGAAATAACACTTATTTCTTTGACTAATAGGATAGACCTATATCCTTACATGTGCAAATGTTTGAATCAACAAATATTTCTTTACTTATACTTCTTATTGCCTGTACATTTAATTATATTAAAAAATAAAGATTAATTGTTTAATTTCAGAATGTCCTATGGACACATAACTGTATAATTTTTTATATTAATTAATTAATAAAACAACATTTCTTCTAGTTCATGCATATCTTTTCTAAGAGGATGAGACATGGGGACCTTATATTGTAGACAAATGCAAATAGACTATAATTTTTGTTCCTGTTGTTTTATATCAAAAATTAGAATTGCGAGAAACAGAAATCCTGACAACATTAATACTAACAGAACTATTCCCAGCTGCTGCCACATACAAATTTAAAAACTTCAGTATGTCTCTTTCTTGGATGCAGTTCCTATAGGTCTCTAGCTTTTGTTTTAAAACCTGAATAATTCATGAGCAACAAGTCCAGGCCCTCGGGAGAAAACTATGTTTAGAATACTAAGACAGTAAGGATTTTCTTTAACAATTTTGTTGGAAGAAAATATGAACGGTTGCAATATATTGAATTTAGTTCTATTCTGTGCATTAACCTGTAGCTATTAAATTCACCTCATCTCTTCCTTTGCTTACAATACAAAAAGATAAATATGTTGTATGTTCATGTCCTCATCAGGAGATTTATTTAAAAAAATAAGCAAGCAAATAAAATGCAGATAATTATATATTCTGAGGAATGCATTTTTGAGTGTTGAAATTCGCAGCATGGGTGGTATTATGAGATTAGAGTCCTGTAGAATATGGGGGGGTTAGCATTTATGCACCCTTTTTTTGTTCTTTTCTGAGGGCCATTAAAGATTTTCAAACTTTTCATTTCCCCAGTAATATTAAATTAGAGAAAAAAACAAAACCAAAACTGATTTGAAAAGAGAAAGCTGCTTTAAACTCACCAGAGTTTCAAGCAGCTATAATTGCTGCCATAAAGCTATAGTTTTGGTAGAGGATATGTAAAACACAGTACAGCATCTCTTATAACTTACAGGACCAAGAGGTCCCTGAGCTTTGGTGAACGCTCTAAAAGAGACATCTGTAGCATTTCATGGATGTCACTTTCTCTTTAGGTCTGTATAGATATGAGATTGGTGGTATATTTTTCAGAATATAAATTTAAATGGGGAAAAAAAAACCCAACAACTTGTACCACATTCAGAATATTTCTCTCAGGGACAAAACTTCTAGGAAAAACGTATATCTGACTTTTACTAAAAATGTAATGTTTGGACTGAAAAATCTTCCATCTGAAAATTTCTGGGGAACAGGGAAAATATATTTATTTGAGAAGGTTGAGTCTGATCAAAGTGACATTTTCTAATGGAATACACACTGGCAAAAAATATTTGATAAATTCTATTCTAAATGTAATAAACAAAAATAATTATTTGTGAGTTATTTATGGACATTCTTCTGTTAATTCAGCTAAGATTTAATATTTCTGGTGTTTATACACACACGTGCACTCATATTTTTTGAAGACTTTCAGAGCTAAAATTTAATATCATGTATTGGTTGAATGCTGCATTTCAAATAGCTTGAGTTCACAGGGTGAAAAAACAGGTCAAATGCAATTTCTGAAGTTCAGTGTGAGCCAATTAAAAAATAGATAAGGGATAAATGAAATTGTCAAATTATAGGCTTCATAATTATTAACTCAGATAAGTAGTCATTTAGATCAGTTTTTTAATGTATGTTCTCAACTAACAAAGTGATAAGACATTTAAAGGACATTTTGCTGTATTGTAATTCCATATAAAGATTGTATTAAGAGAAAGTTAAATATACTCAGTTCAGTGTCAGGAAATAAGCAGTCTAAGTTACATGTGGTGAACCATGCTTTTGTTTACAAGTACAATGTTGTTTCTCAGTGGGAATAAAGGACAATGCCACACTTATTGAAATACAAGATAAATCACTTCCAGAAATTGCTCTACCTTTCAGAAGAAGCAAAAAATGAAAGGCAAATTTGCCATTAAACTTGCTGGGCACGTCTTTAGCCAGTCATAACTACTGCTTCCACTTGGAGAAACTTTTTCTAAAAGTTAATTAGCTACTTTGGTAATAAATGTTTTAACATAAATGAATTTTATGAATAATAAATTAAATTAATTTTATTTTTCCTGGTGTATGTTTTTCAACTGCAGTAACAGATTTGTTTTTCAATACCTAAAAGCCTGTCTGGTGTTTAAAATAGTCAAAAAGTAATGAAACACATAAAATGTTTTGGTTAATACTTCTTTGGAAATGCTCATCATGAATGACTATAAACAAACAAAATCTTCAGAAGGACAGTGATATTGACTTTCTGTCCTCTGAAACTAAGGTGAGCAATTTACTTGAAGAGCCTTTCTGGCACTTTGTCTGCATTATTTCCAATTTCACACAGTATTTAATGATACAGCTGGAAAGGAGCTGCGATTATCCTGTAACATCAACAAAGAATTTCAGAAAATACTAAGGAAATTCTGACACGTGTGTGTCAGAATAGTGGCTATAATTGATTGTTTCCAGTTCCCTAAGGCATTACATCTTCAAAATATCCCCTGATGTTACCTTACAAATAGTATACACTGCTCAGGTGTGTAGAAAATTGCCTAAATTGCTGGATTGATCACTTAGTAGCAATAGTAGTGAACTGCATATTTTGAGAACTGTATTTCTGAATGATGAAAGTATGAGTTACAGCATCATCACTGGGAACAATGAAAAACCCTGACACCTGTTCTGGCCAATGGGATATATTTTCCATTAAAAAAGATGTGACTTTAAATTTGTGTGTCCCTTATTTTTGATTTATGTAAGGAAATTTAAATCAATATAGTTCAAACTTGGAACCTTTTTTATTGTATCAGATTAGATTCCTAAAATACCAATGGATACTGACAGATCTAGAGAAATAAAGACACAGCACAAAAAATTTCCTGCATTAAATTGGATTCTGTTTTGAGTAAATTAGATGAGGTTTAATGTGTCATTTCTTTAAAGTTTTCAGTAATACTTAAGTTCATAAAGAAACATTCTGGAACTCAGAAATAAACAGAGGTTATTTTGTTTGTCTTTTGTCTGGTTTAAGGGGTTTTGTGTTTCCATGAAACTTGGAAGTCATCTTCTTACAAAAAACAATAATGGAGAAAGGTTTTTTTGTATCATCCCAATTTGTGCAACTTTTTTTAGGTAATATTGTTCAGTTTTGGAGCACATATCATTAGGTTTAATTTCTTTTGAATGCTGATACCATATTACTTATGGTAATTAGTATTTATGTGGTACTTCTCACTAAAACAAGCTCAGAGACAAAGGTGATCTCATCTTTCTAGTATGGTAAAAGGATGACAAGAAATGACTGAAAGCTGTGCTGGAGAAAGTCCAGACTGTATTTTAGGAAAAAAATCTTCATTATGGGCATGGACAAACAATGCAAAAAGCCCCCTAAGGAAGTGATCATAATCTCAAACCTACTGGTGTTCAAGAAGCATTTCAATAATGCGCTTGCATGTTTTTGGTTCAAGTTTTAGACTGCCCTTGTGGGGTCAGGATGTGGCACTGGATACTCCTGTAGGTTCCTTTCAACTCAGGATATTTAATGATTCTAAGAGAGAATGATTCACTCACAGATCTCATGTTAGAGTCATCAAAAAGCTCAAGAATTTTGAGTCTTCTGCTGTGATATCAAAATACCAGCGGAAAATTCTAAAAGTTCCTTAATGTCTGGTTTCAAAGCTGGTTGCTCAAAGTATCATTATGACTCATTGCTCATGATAAATGAACAGAGAAAAATTGCTAAGCTTTTTAAAAAAAACAAAAGATACAATGTCCCAAAACAAACCAACAGTTCTGTGAAATTGTTTGTTTTGAAAGTCTGAATATGCTGTTTCTTGAAACAAGCTTTCAAGGAATAACATTAGAAAGGACTCTACAAAATCATCTAATCCTTTAGGGCCCTAATGCTGAGATAATAAAGCACATTTTTAATACTCCTAGCACTTTTTCCTCTTCAAGACTCTTGGCCTCTGATCAAACATCTTCATTTGATCCTGCTGTTTTAAAGTTATTAATACGTTCTAGCATGAGTATGGTTTGCTTTAATTTAAATTTGTTTCTTTTCTTTTGCATTGTCCAGCAGGGATATGGAAAATGAAATGCTCCTTTCCTTTTTGCAGCAGCACTTTACAGTTCTGAAAGTTGCTTTAATGTTTATCCCAGAATGAATAACAGGGATTCACTCAATCTCATTTCATTCAAATTTCATAAAATCTTTTCTAATCCCTTTCAATTCATCTGTATGTGTCCTGAAGTGCAAATTTAGACATAATAATCCAGCTCAGACCTGCTGAAGCCAGGTTGTGGAGAGGGTTGCTCCATGTTCTTTATACATCATATGTATAATTTACTTTTTTTTTTTTTTCCAGCAAAGATCATTTAATTAATTTCAATTGACAGCACGGAGTAGCCATAGATCTTTTTTTTTTTCCCAGAAGCCGCTATGCATTCACAACATATTCTGTACTTACATAACAGAAATGCAAAATATTGTCAAGTCATAGCAATATACAGCACCAAACAATCAATCAATCAACCATCTTATGAAGGAATCTGATATTCGCAGCTTTTCTATTATCTTGTAGTTGAACGATGTATGCTAATATTTTTTCAATATGCATCATGAGTTATCAATAATGAAATCAATGGGTTTAGGTTTCTCTTCTTTCTGTTTTTTCCGTTATTTCAATCCCTTTTCAGAGCTTGATGTTAGCAATGCAAAATTTGCCTAGACTTTGAAAGACCTGATAACAAGGATAGCACAGCTCCAATATGAAAGTTTTTGAATTTCTAAATAATTACTAGGCGATTATATTTTTAAATTTAATGTTTCTATGGTTTTTGTGAGAAATTTTTAGTTAGTTTGAGTTTGGTTTGGTTTTTCCTAGGTTTGAATTTGAGTTTGTTTTTTGTTTTGTTAGGATGTTTTTTTATTTGGGGGTGTATTTTTCTCTAAATAAACTGTAAATGCAAGGCAATTTCATCTCTTGGTAACCAAATGTCCTAGATTTGGCTGGGACAGAGTCAATTTTTTGCTAGTGGCTGTTACAGTGCTTTGTTTATTATTCAGTATGAGAATAATGTTGTTAACAGACTCATACTGTAGTTTTTGCTGAGTCTGTACCCTAAATCAAGAACATTTTTTGTTACTCTGTCAGTGAGCAGGTGCACAAGAAGACAGGAGGGAGCATGGCCAGGACATGACCCAAACAGGCCAAAGGGATACTCCATACCATAGAATTTCATGCCCATATATAAACTGGGGAAGTTGGCCAAGCGATGCCTGTCACCACTTGGGGACGAGCAGGGCACGAAAAACAAAGTAAGTGGATAGTGAGTATTGCTCAGCAGTTGTTTCTCTTGCATGGTATTTCTTTCTCCCCTTTAGATGGCTGTTATTGTTGATGCTACAATTATAATAAGTTCAATTAGTATTACTATTTTTTCCAATTATTTTACTATTCTTATCTCAACCATAATATTATTATTTTTCTTTGATTTTCCTCCTGACTGAGGGTGGAGAGTGAGAGACAAGCATATTGCTTAACTGCTTTCATACAATAGCATGAAAGAAAAGAGGAATTATTATTTCTCTGGATGATGATTATTTATTCCCTGTTGGATTAAGTCCATCTCTATACATGGTGACTTTTATGTAGAAAATAGAGAAATCAAATAAAAAGTGTGAGATTCAGTTTTAGATTAAAATATTTCACTTTAAACTCCTCTAATATAATTATTTTTAAGGGAATCATATTTTCAATCCCTTAGTATTCAATAAAGATGAAGTTTCTTGTAAATAATTTGTGTTGTCAAATATAGATTTCTACCTTACTGTGATGGGATGAGTGAATAAAAAAAAAAAAAAGAAAAAACACAGAGAATGAAAACTCACTTGCAGAAAAGAGAAAAATGATAGAAAGGGAGAAAGTTCAACCATATTGTGTCTACTAGTTCTTGTAAGGGATCTCTGAGATCATGTAATTACAGAGAACTGGGTGCAGAAAGATTAAAAAATAAAGGATGAGAAAAGGTAACAGGCACTTTATGAGTGACCTTAAGAAGTGTACAAGGGAGGCAATGACAGTGAATGGATTAAAAAATAGTTATGCAGTTTTGGCTCTATCTTCAAGGATAAAATGCTCATAAACCATGATTGGTCAATTCTAAAATATAAAATTACAGACAAGTGTAGGAGAACTGGAATTGAGGAGCAGAGGAATTGAGTTAACCTAGACACAGAAAGGAAGTACAGGAGAGACTGTACAGGAGATTAACTGCTCAGGATGCCTATAAAAACAGAATTTGGGCATGAAAGATGGAAATTAGAAAACTGGCTGAATTGCCAAGATTAAAGGTTTATGAAGAGCTGTATGGAGTCAAGATAACCACAAGTTATTGATCACATTCCTCAAAGCTTGAAAGGATGCTTTTAATGTCTAATCTCTTTATTACTCATCTGGGTGACAGAAAATGATCAACAAGTTTGCAAACAATGCAAAATTGGTGGAAGTGATTCACAGGCTGATGGACCGAGCTGCTATTCAGGAGGATTGGCACAGGCTGGAAAAGGAACAATGCACTTGAGTCCTAGGTGGCACAAGAAAAGCTGAGGTATTGGGATTTATTCAGTCTAAGGTAGAGAAAACAAGGGGGAGTGGGATCTTATTGCTTTCTACAACTGCTGGATGGAAAGGTTTAGTGAGGAGTCACACTCAGGCACAACAGGCACAACTTATAAAGAGGGAGGTGTTTGTAATGTACTGTGACATACAGGGTTTACTCTCTGCTGAAATTTAATTAAAAAACAATAAAGTTCCCTTTTTCCTTTGCATTAAGGACAAATGCCTACTTTTTAGTATCCAGGTTATTATAGTATACAGAAATTAAATGTCCCTGCTTAGCCTTCACAGGTCATACTGACAACACTGTGAAATCATTGTTTCACAGTGATACTTTAATGTTAAATTCAGCAGCCTGGAAAAATTCCACTAATACCAGAAGCCTCAAATAAAGGAAACAAGCTAAGGAGGACTGAACAACTGCATTGCACTAGTGATTGTGGGTTACACACATGCATAGTAGATTGCTCAGATAATACAAATTGCTTTATATATTTTAAGTACATGAAAAAAGACGTGTGATAATACTATTGCATTTGCAGCATATCTGTATGTACACATAACCTTACAAACATAAATCTACCTATAGATATAGTATAAACATAAATTTACCTATAGGCATATAACCTTTCTGACTTATATCAATATCTGATAGTGTAGAATCAGCATGAAAATATCAAGGAAGCATGAAAATAATCAGATGAAGACATTACTTTCCAAATGATGCCAATGCTAATAGGATTTTCAAGAGATAGATTCTATGATTTTCAAATATAAAAAATAAGGGGGGATTCTTAAAGTCTGACTTTAGCCTAATGAGATTTTTTTCTTATTGGTAAACGCAGCATTTATATGACAGATAGACAAATATGTGTTTGTTCAAAAATCAGTTCATAGGAAGGTATTGTGCACGTCTCCCTCTTCAGCTCTGGGTAAGTTCATATAATATTATTTACTATGTACTAGAGGAAATGTAGGATGGTGTCTTCACCATACACATCAGCTGTAATGTCTGTAAGTCAGAATTTAAAAGAAAATGTACACATATTTTTGGAGAGGCAGTTATAAAAATATATGTGGAAATGGAGATGAGATATAATCTGTGTTAGAAGAAAAGGAGGGATAAAGGATGACAGAGTATTTTCTTTTGAAGAAAAATATTTTCAACAAATATCTCTAAACAGTTAGCATCTGTTTACTGCAATAAAATAAAATGTGCAATTTTAATTTTGAGTTATATCTTTGAATCAAAATCTACGAATAAAAAATACTGTGAAATATTCTAATCCTCTCAAGGTAACTTCAGATAAATGTTTTGCAGCATATTTAAAAATGAAGATCTCAGCAGAAGGAATTTTGGTGTCGATCACAGAGTTGGAATTGCATATTTTTAACATCCTGACATCAATCAAACTGGCCAAGTTGCAAAAAATAACATATTTTAATGAAATTTTGATTAGCACTGAACTTTAATCTTTAAAAAAAAGAAACATGTTGTCTTAGGTGGCAATATAAGATGCAGCCAACAGTATGTATTCTATCACCATCTTCATAAGCTGTTAAGAACAGGTGGGGCAGTGTTCTTTATCTCTTCCATGGCCCACCCCTTGTTACTTCCTCCTGGGGGCATCTTCTGCTACTGGGCCATCCAGACTCCCTACATGACTCATAAAATTACATCTACATCATCCCATTGTGAGATGCTCTGCCCAGGGGGAGGAACCAAACATTCCCACTGGATATAATCTGAGGCTTGGTATCCCTACTGGATTCCCAGAGGACAAGGGCTACATAACCACCACTGGACCATCAGAGGAAGACCAGACTCTTCTACAGGATCACTGCTTCAACGGAACCACATCAACCACTTCTACAGGACTGCAGCCACCATTTAATCACACTGCTACCACCCCCCTGACCAACAGGGTATCGGGTTGTATCTGACTCTGTCAGGTTAAGCCAGTGTTTTCTGCCTGTTTTTTAAATTTTCCTATTAAATTTTAATTCTGACCTGGAATCTCTCACTGGTTTGCTTTCAAACTAGCACACATACACGCATATAAATATAGACACCCAAAAAATATTAGTGGAAAAATTCTCTTATATATAACTGAGAGCTCTAAACTGTTTAGAGATAGATTAAATAAATGAATAATTCTTTTTGAAGTGGAATAGAATTCAACACTAAATGGATGTGTGCATATGACAATGTGTTTAAAAGCAATATCATATATCTGCTAGCAAGTATTCCTATTCATGCAAATACTCATTGTAAGTGCCAAAAAATTAAAGTTTGAATGTGGTAGTTTAAAAAAAAAACTGTCTACTTTAAAATATGAGAAGAAACATCCCTATTTGCAGAAAGCAATTAAGAAGCAATTATTTATAACATTTTACATATAAAAGCTACTCTGTTGAAGTCAATGGTAATTTTGAAAGGCCACCAATTTCATGAAAGATTCTTCATCAATGAGGATGTACAAAGTTTTAAAATATATTGAAACAAGGAAAAATCTGTCACCATCTTCCTTGATTTTAGTTACATTTAAACAAATGGAGCTACCAGAAATAAATCCAAGAGAACTATTATGATAAACTCAATTAATATCCAGAATATACTTTTTAAAGCACTAGTGGAAGTTGCAATACCACTCTAAACACCACATTCTACATCTGCTTTAAGTTTCTAAATTTGGATATTCTATAATCCAGCAGAGATATATCTGGTCATTTAGAGAAATGAAACCCACTGTAAATATGGTACAAGATGACCAAGATTCTTTCCTTAGATACACAATGTTCACCTGCGGAATTCTATGGAAGGCAAGTTTATATATAGGAAGCTTTATATATTTTTTCTTTTATTTCTTAATGTTATAAGGAACTCTGAGGGTTTTCAGTAAGTATTGTTTTATTGCAGAGTTGTAATTTTCTTTCCAGATGGTTCATTGTACACTGTAATCACTTTGTAGTGTTGTAGATGAGTTTTTTGTTTTGCTTGCTTGCTTGATTTTTTTTCTAGAAGAAATCTATCCTCTCACTTAATTCTTTTTATTATTCAGAATTTTTATGAAGATCAATATTTTTATTTCTTATTTCCAAATCATCATCTTTTTTCAATCAACTGTAATCTAGGAGTAACTTCAAATTTTCATTTCTATACTACCTAGAACATGTTTATAGATTTTATAGAATATGTTTATACTCTTGTGGTCATATTTGCTGTGTATAAACACAGTCATTCCTTTTTCAAAGATTCTTATTACATAGATGAACAATAATGGCTAAATCAAGGAGCTGGATTCTACCCTATGAAATTCAATTATGCTATTAAATGAGAAGTCTAGGGAAAATCTTGCTTAACATTTCCACTTGGCCTTGGCACAGAAAGCAAAATGTGCTGATAAAAAAATGCTAATGACACAAAGTTATAGAAAGAGTTAGTCAATAAAAAGGGCAGTTGGGAAAAAATACGCAAAACCATTGCTTTGAAGGTTGGAACAACTAAGGTAGGAACAAATTTAATAACACAAAATTCAAGGTCAACACCTATAATTAAACAATCCTGTGGTACAAATGGACATGGATACACGCCCCAGCTGAAGGATGGCTTTTAAATGCCCCTATGACACAGCCATGGAGAAAGCAAAACAAGCTGAAAAAACAACAAATCAAACAAGTTAAGTATTTCAGAGACAGGAAAATATTCTTAATGGGGTGCAGAGTCACTTGAAGCATGACACAGCGTAATCATACATGCTTAAAAGTAATTGAGGACCTGATGCCAAGAAAGGCAATTTGTATGATCAGAAATATGGAAAACCTGTCCTACTGATGAATCAGAGGGCTTCAGCAGTTGACTTTACCATTTAAATGCTGAGAGAACAGCTGCTGTTCATAAATATGTTGGAAAATCCAAGGAAAAACATTTTAGAGGAAAAGTAAAAAATTATGCTAAAATACTTTTCTACTCTCAGTTACAGATCCATTTAGACTGTGAAATAGGTGCATGTTCCTAGTGCCAGAACAATGTTGTTTCATATCGGTTTTTCAATAAGAGCAAAAGGAACAAAAATTCCTGAAAGGGATGTGAGATGTGGTGAAGTATTCAGATTTTCTGCTGCAGTTGTCATCATTATATGTCAGAAGATGCAAGATGTGGCATCATTAGGTACTAGATAATTTGATCTGTCTATCATTTTCTTGACACTAGACATGAAAGTTAATACTGAAATTCATCTTAGTCACTTCAGCAGACAGCTAGCAGAAACAGCTTTATCTATTTTCATATATTTATGTAAAGGAATTTTCTGGTGTTTTTTGCCATTTCCATGAAATTTGATGTAATGATCTATCTGGTTTATGCATGGGCTGCAAATATACTTATTTATTTTTCTGCTTCAAGTTTTTCACAAGGGTTCTAAACATAAAATCCAAACTTAGATGGCTGTAGGGTTTTTAGGTGTCACTCAGCTACACAGATTTATTTAATTTTTGTTTTCACATACACTGAATTTTATGCTGTATCTCTGTAAGACCTTTAATTAATCTGTATTATTCTCTAGAATAGTTATTTTCCCATAACTGGTTTTTAAATTTGTTTAAAAAAAAGAATAATATCTGCTACCATTGTGGTTTGTTATTGGTTGTGAGGTTTTTTTGGTTTATCTATAAAGCTTGGGGAAGGACATTAACAGTGATGGCGTTTGTCTTCCCTAGACATTGTTATGTGTGATAGAGCCCTGCTTTCCTGAAGATGGCTGAACACCTGCCCACTGATAGGAAGTGGTGAAAAAAATCCTTGCTTTGCTTTGCTTTGCTTGTGTGCACAGCTTTTGCTTTACGTGTTAAACTGCATTTATCTCAGCCAACTAATCTCATTTTTACTCATGGGCAGAGTGAGTGATTGGCAATGTGACGCTTAGCTGCTGGTCTGGGGTTAAATAATATTTTTCAGATGCAGATACAGGTGTTTATTATAGCTATAGAAAATCACATCTACTTATGCATTGAAAGAAACTTCTCTAGAAGAGGATGATCTGATTTTTTCATCTTCTGAACAAAACCCCATGCTCTGCTATTTACTATATTACTAGAGAGAAAATTACCTCAGTTCTATTTAATCTACATGATGTAGGAAGTTAAAGATAGGTACTGTAAATTAAAGCAATTCTAAAAGAAAAATATACCTTGGGAAGAAACTGATGCTATTAACATTTATATTTCTTTTCATTATGTTCTTATATTTTTATTGTCAAAATTACACGTTTACCATCTTTTAAAGCTATATTGGAAAATTAAAAAAAACAAACATGAACTTTTAATAGGATAAAATTTCATTGAGCTGCGAAGATTTTTTTTTCCTTTTGTCAGGTTAATGTATATCCACATATGGAGTAACTATTACTAATTTTATACTAAGACAACAGGGGCTTTCTAGGAAACTGCTAGATACTCTGTATGATCAATAAGGGAGAATAAGCAATATACTTTCTTTTCTGAACATTATGTTTTTCATTTCCTTTTTATAATTTCCAGAAACAAAAATATTTAATATATTAACAAGCAGATGCAAGTAAATGACAAACATTCAAAAGGAAAATAAATGTAAAATAACTAATAGAACTGTTACTTATTTTGCTATATTACTACAAGTACCAAATGTTCTACACTCTTAATACAGTAGAAATGTCTCCAGCAAGTAGTAAAATGCAGACATTTTCAGTGAAACTATCTGTCATTCCAGATCAGTGTTCACAGGTGTACAGGACTTAAATTGGACAGAGATAAATATCTTATGTAATGCTGACAGAATGTCAGATTTGGGCAAGAAATGAAGGGTACATAGAAAAGAACACAGAAAAAAATGTGTATAGGAAAGAAATTCTCACAGGGAGAACAACAATGAAAACAAAGAAAAATGTTGTTCCAACTGTGAAGTGGGAAACTGGGAAGAGAACTGGGGAAGAGAACTACTGTGACATGGTTGGTTCTATGCACTGCAATTTAACACACTGGAAATACTTTAAAGTATCAGCAGTTGATATTAGCTCTATGATATAGAAAGACCATGTAAAAAAGAAGTACAGGAGTGATTCAAAGTTCATCAAGGTCAATGAAAAGATTGTATTTTCTTTAGGTGGGTTATCATCTGTATTTTCATAGTCTAAGGCTCTGACAAGGCTGTGATCTATAGAACAACCTACAATGGGAAGCAGAGCAGAAGGTATCAGGTTCCATGCTTCATTTTATTATAATAAACTTTTGTCTTATAATTTTTTTTACCAATCTCAAAATGGCTCAGGACAATGGATTTCAGTTCAGATCTTTCAAGAAAGCACACAATAGCATGAGGAAATCTCAACACAAGTCTTTAAAAGGATCGGGGACTTGTAGAATAAAGTGTGAGGATAACCTCGCCTTGACTGAATATTTAATAGTAGAAACAAAAGTTTGAAATTGTAAAGCTGGATTTGAAATGCAATAAAAGCATTGCAACCTTAGATTCATTATTTGAAATCTTCTAGGTCTTTCAGCTGAAGAAATAAAAAGTACAAGAAATATCTAACATACAACTGTAGTTATACATCTTAGCAGCTGCTGCCATTTTTAGAATGAATAGGGCTTTGATTCTTTTAGAGATAAGTAGAAAGTTAGTAGAATTTAATGTGATAACATAACAAGACAATATAAAAATTAATGTAGTAAAGATTTAGATGAAGGGAAAATTCCATCTTAAGGTTTGGTGTAAATGATAATCAATTATGAGAAGCGCCATAGTGCCACAAGATACACTTGTGTACAAGATATTTATGTTCTAGGCAAACATGTAAGCAACTTCCACACCTTTATCAGCAGGCTATATGACTGCAGCAATCAAGTGCCCATAAAAGTTGGTCCTTTTACTTCTATTCACCATGAATATGCTAATGTCCTGGTGGATAAGATAACCATGAGCCAGCAATGCTTCCTTGTGGCTGAGAAGGTCAATGGTATCCTGGGGTGCATCAGAGGAAGAGCATGACCAGCAGGCCATGGAAGGTGATGCTGCCCCTCTTCTCAGTCCTGGTGAGGCCACATCTAGGGTGTTGTGTCCTGCTTGGGGCTCCTCAGTACGAGAGAGACAAGGAGCTACAGGAGAAAGTCCAGTGAGTGTCTGGAGCATCTCTCTTTTGAGGAAAGGCTGAAGGAGCTTGTTTAACCTGGAGAAAAGAAAGCTGAGGGGGATTTTATCAATGCATACAGGAGAGGATGTCAAGAGCATGGTACCAGACTATTTTCAATGGTACTCAGTGATATGAAGAGGGCCAATAGGCACAAAGTAAACCACAGAAAGTTCCACTTGGAGAAAACAGCAGGAGCAGGGATGCTCTACAGCTCCACTCAGCCCTTCCTGGCCAGACTGGAGCCCCCCTGAGCTGGACCTACTGATGGGTGTCTGAGAAGGAAGCAGAACTTTGGAACAATGAAGAGAGGCTCTTTGGAAGTTTATTTGTGTTTAATGATGTTAACAATATGTAAGTGTGATTTATCTGTTGCATTGCTTATATTGATCTTGAAAATATAGATAATTGTTTTTAAGTCATGTTCTCAATAAACAATTTCAGTTCTGATCTGACTTTGGGTCATGGGAACTAGCCTGCTCTCCCTTGTGACTAAAGAAGATTCTTTAATCTAACTCAGAGATGTTGACAGAGGATTTTTTGAATCAGGTAAACAATGTTACAGTTGTCGAGACATCCATTTACCCAACCGTACTTCCACAAAAAGTAAACTTTCTCCATG
Source organism: Ammodramus savannarum pratensis (assembly GCA_020466415.1). Lineage (NCBI taxonomy): Eukaryota > Metazoa > Chordata > Aves > Passeriformes > Passerellidae > Ammodramus > Ammodramus savannarum. The sequence goes on along the minus strand of JAHXMQ010012338.1, from coordinate 83,066,354 downwards.
CTATTCAAAATTCCTTTCTCTATTTCTCTTGTCTTTTAATCCTACTTCATTATTCACATTTATAAAATTGTCTTGTTGTATCATTTTTCAGATCTTTCCCATTAGCAAGGTCATCAAAAAAGTACAGGACTTTGGACACTTACTGTCAACTTCTGCTATGTCTTATTTCTGCTCCTGCTGTTGTTGACGTGGTGATCATGGTGTTTTATGTAGGTTTTTTTCTTTCCATAGAAGCAAATATATGTTTTTCAGAGCAGTTAATTGCTTCCCAGTGAAAGTTTCAAGATGGTGATTGACAGCACAAAGCTTAAATTTCACATTCCATATTTCTGGGGAGAAAAAGATTCCAATATTCCTATGTACAATCTGCTCTGGTACTCTAAAAATGTTCGTAATTAGTATTCCATTTTGCCACAAAAAAAAAAAAAGAAAAGGAATTCCATGTGAAAGAAAAATTTAAGTTTTATTTATATTTCCTTTCCCACTCATTTCTCTTTTCCATAGTTCTTTCTATTTTCATTATTGAAATTATATATTACATATGTACTCAACCCAGACTAGTTTAATATTTTCCACATTCAATTTATGTGATTAAATTTGAGTTCCTGGTTTCCTCAACAGTAAGCAGAAGTGATATTTGCCACTGAAAAAATTAAAATTTTTCTCAAAAATACAATGTGGGAATTATATAATGATATACATATTAATTTTACATTTTTTCATTGGTATCTCTATTTGGTTATATGAATATTGATTTGATAGTTTGAAAGCATTTTGGCTTTCTAAAAACTGGAAATTTTGATTATAAGTTAGAGAAAAAATATCTATATCTCTAACTTATAATGCAGGTTAATTTTCCCCAGACCACATTTGGGCACTGTCAATGTGTATTTTGATGTTACTTTTCCAATCAGAAATTATTACAAATTTTTCAGTTTATTTGAGTTATCTTGTTCATAGTAGTTTCCTACTGTCCAAAAATTGAAACAGAACAAATATTTTGGGGCATATTTGCAAAGAAAATTTGCCAAGAAAGGGACATTTTTCTTTTGCCGAGAAAGAAACATTACCCTTTCTAGTCAGGCAGATGTGTGGTTGTCACTGTGGAAAGGTCCCTAATAATCCAGCAGGTAATAATCCACCTTTTTTTTCTAATAAGGATTATTGTAAGAAAAGTCCACTTTTTCTGTTAAGTTATACTTGAATTTACAATCAGGGTAGAAAATCTACGTAACAATAACAGAAAAAAAAAGTAACTTCATTAAATACTAATAATTTGCACAAAGACTAGTCCAAAATACTTTATAATGTATAATCTTCAATATTTATAATGCATAAGTATTATTCCTGAATTAATTAAGCAACCTGACCTTGCTATTTGTTAATTAGCGAGGAAAAGTTTATTCTTTCAAGGACTTCTAATGCCAGCTCAAGATTAAAATTCCCTTCTAGCTGGCATCAGTAATTTTGTAGTCTCCAAATAATTATAAGGCATTAGAGTTTGCTAAATAATAATAAGACATTACATTTTTGTTTCTCTGCCTAGGTAATGAATAACAATTCCTACCTATCAGTAATGCATTGTTCAACTTCTCCAAAGTATAAGTTTTTTAGGAAACGTTAAAAATGCCACAATGCCAAACCTGAATGTGCTGTGGGTGTTCCTATAAAAATCATGACATCTGTAAAAATGCAAAGATGTTTGAGAGAGCTAAAGTAGTATCTGTAAAAATTGCAGTGAAGGATTTTTAAGTTATTCTTCATTCAATGAAAATATGCTACAGAAATAGACACAATCCAGGCTGTTGCCATTCATATGGACATGTGCATTTTTTTGTTCATTATTCCTATGCATTTTCCATCTTTCTATTTTCTTTATCTTAGCAACAATATTTCCAGAATGAGATGGCTTAGAAATTGATATAATGCCTTCATTTTTAGTAGATGCATAAATGCAATGTGGGGACATTACCTTCATTCAGTTTAGGTCTAAAGGTACAAACCATCCCATTTTGTACTTTTTTGACTTCCTATGGGCTCATGCTGTTAATATATTGTCAATATATTCAATATTTAGAGAAATAGCCCAAAACTTTACGGTAGACATATCGCCTTCACACTATGGCACAAATGCCAAAGTATTTCCTTAGCAAATAAATTTGGTACCTTGCCTAAATAAAAGTACAGGAGAAAGCCCGCTGTACTCTGTAGGAAAATAAAATGACCAGATTTTTCATCCTTTTGGGTTATATCCTGACTGGTTTTTTTTGCATTTTTGCTTTGCCAAATGTAAAAGTTTCATCTAAAATGGAGGAAAATGTTCTTTAATGTTGTTCTGCACATATTCAATCTAATTGGTACTTACTGGAAAGAGATACTATTTCCTTCATCATCTTTCCTATTTCCTTAAGCAAAAGCAAACGTGTCTGCTTCTCTTTCTTTAGTTTTAAAGTTGCAATCCAGGCATTTCTGATGAAATGATGCAGAAATTAAAAGAAGCCAATGTATGAAACAGCCCAACTTTATTTAGACTAAATCTCTAACCATAAAGAAGATAAATTTAGCACTCTCCAACTTTACCTGCATAGTAAAATCAGGGCCCCCTGATGCAGGGAAGGATTGGCATCTGACTCCATTGGTTCATAATGATGAACAGCTGCTTCATTAAACTGTATTATATCACATTATACTCTACTATATCTGTACTAGTAAGAATACTAAAGAATACTAAAGAAAAATCGTGACTGTCTCCTGACAATCTGGACACAGCTTTTTCCAATTGGCAAAGGAAACAAAACAATCCTCAGCAGAATCCAATTGACAAATCATTTCAGGTAAACAATCTTCCTAACACATTCCATGTGTGCAAAACAACAGGAGCAGCAAGTAGAGGTAAGAATTGTTTTTCTCTTCTTATCTCTGTGCTTCTCCAGGAAAAAAACCCTAAGAGAGAATTATGTCTCTCTGTTCAGAGAATGTGAATGCCACATACCTGTAATTAAACCTAATGTCTAAAAGATGTCACAGGTAATAATGTAATTGCTATCGAGATTCTCAGAATACTTTAAAACTATGCTCTTTGAAAAACATTTTAAGGATATGCAATGTAATACTGCTTCCTCTGGGTTTTCTTTTTTTTACAAGATGACAAATGAGATTGCCTATCATTTGATTTTAGAATTGAATGCTACAGGCTTTGCATTTTTTCTTTTCTGTTAATATTTCTGAAATATGCCTTTAATTACCTCATTAAAAGAAAACAAGGTAATGCAGAATTGATACCTCCAAACCATGCATTTCAGTTTACTCTCACTTATTCGAATTCTAAAATTCTTTTCTGAACCACTTATAATGATTTTTATTATTATTGTGAAATGCAATTAACATTAATCGTTAATAATATTGTGTGTCAATTTATATCAAAATTTATTTCGACTATTCATAAATGTCTCTATATGTTCACAAGTTAAGATCAGGCCTTGTTGTTTTCTTTTGAATTTTTGTGTGGTAAGCATCATTGTAGTTGGGTAATAATGGTGATAGTATGTGACAATCATCTGATGAAGGGTTTTGTTCAGAGAAATTTTGAGCAAAAAGAGAAACATAATTCTTGCAGACCATGAAAAAAAATAAAAATTGAGGAATAAATTTTTTTCCAGGGTGAAGCTTGCACAGAGTTAAGTTTTTGCAGATGTCTGGAAAAAATCCCGTGCTGAAGCTACATTTTCCCACTACTGCAGTACACTGCTTATTCATCAGCAGCACATGAGAACACAACTAACTTCTACCAGTCAAGTAGAACACCACTAACTTCTACCAGTTTCCCTGATGCAGATCACTCATTTACTAACGTCTAGTTTCATTTCAAACTTCTGACCTCCAATTCCATCCTCCATTCTAGGAATGCTTTTGGACCAACATTTTTAATACTTGACTATATATTGAATGTGCCCCAGGCTTTGAAAAATATGAAAAAAAGTGGAAATAAATGGGCAAATAAGAAACAGTGCTAAATCAATGGAAATTAATTGTCCTTTTGAGCAAACTAACCTGAGTAATGCGGTTAGCAATAAACGCAGGGCCCAAAACCTTGGTATATTATATTTTATGTATGTAAGTACATTCACGTGACTAATATCTTCAGAACATTCAGGGGAAAATTTTGTCTGTTGCAAGTTTGGAATAAAGCTAGTGACCAAATTTATAACTAACCCAAGTTCTTGTATCATAGAGAGAGAAGTTGAACTAGCTTGGCTTTTTTCTTTTTAATTTTACTATTTGCACAGAAAATTATTATATCATTGCTTCTGGCTTAACTCAGAAAATCATAAATATATTCTTCTCAGTGAGCTTTATGCATCAAGATGAAAAAATCCCTTCCCAGTGATTCAGTATATCTGCATAAAATCACATTAAAAGGGGTTTTGCCACACCCCCCAAATAATTCCAGATCCTAGAATTATTAAAATTTTACGTAGTGCAGTATTTTTGCACTAGACAATTGAGAAGCCTGTTACTTTGGTTGCTGATTTTAATTATTTATTGAGAAAAAAAATAAAAGAATACTTTTTTTCACTCAGGTGAGATTTTTTTTTTTACTGTCATGACCTCCAGTGCTTCTTTTTAACTGTCCCATTAAAATAGTGAACTGCTGACCTGTGGAGATGTGTTAGACCCTTATTCTTAATTGTTGGCCATTTTCTTCATGATTATTGTTTCCATAAGGATTTGTTAAAACATTAGATATTTTTGAGGAAACAGAAAAATAACTGATTAAAATTTGAATCTCCGGAATTTATTCTGATATTATGAACTCTTTTGGCAGTTTTTGCAGAGAAATAAGAAAAAAAAAGTAAGCATATTCTGTTCAGAAATATGTTTTGGAAGACATTTGGAGGAATACAGAACTATGACCTGAAGAATGCAGTAAATTTGGATGTAGAAATAATGCTTGTAGACTGGGTAGGAAATAAAATTTGAATAGAAAAATTGAACAATCAATTTGAGAGATTGTATAGAAGAAATAGCAGTAAAACACAATTTAAGAGAGTATTGGTTTTGAGGAATTGAAAGTAAAATAATATTAAAAATCATTTTCAGGAATGTAAAAAAAGCTTCATTTTAGCAACAGCTGAAAAAATGTGTTGTTATATTAACTGATTCATTATATTTTTAAATTGTTATGATGAATTTTAAAAATATTTTTGATTTATTTTATATTAAAATTGTGTTGAAATTAATAATATTTTCTTGGAAATTTAAAAAAAAACTCATCAGTTGAAGTGGTAAATTTGAAATATAAAATAATAACTGTTTCTGCTTTTATCATCCATGCTGTATTTTCTTATGTGCAGGTTTATAGCTGGGAATTCCCCATCATTGTTTCCCTTAATACAGTTTGACTAAGTTTCATAAAGGAACATACTGGATTTAGTTATATTTGTTTTTATAAACTATCATAATAATTATGGTATTCATTGATATTCTCCATTTTGATTAAGATTATTCTTCATAGTAGATATCAATAATGTGTCCAAATACGAGACTTAAAATAACCACTCTCATTTTCAATATTATAACCAATATTGCAGAATCAGAATTTTGAGAAAAAACATCTATTTTGCTGCATAAGCATTAAAAAAGCTGTTCATAAACTACATTGAGAAAAAGAGGAAAGAGTGGTGAAAGCACATACTGATACATAAATGCATACGTTCTAGATGCAGCAATTTAGTCAGTGACAACACAACATTTTTCATTAGTCTGGGATCAGTGTTTTCATATTAAATAAAGAAAATCTTTTTCAGTGACTCCAAGGGAAGCAAAGTTCTGTGATAAATGAGTCAGTAAATGGCTACACATATCTGACAACAGTAATCCATCTCTTTATTTCCTCAGGGAAAGACAGTAGTTCAAGTATATGCTACTAACCAACAAAAGTGTTCTGTCTTTTTAACAGGTGATTCTAACTTTATTCTTTCAAAGCACATTGCCAGTTGCTGTACTCTAGAGAAGACTTCAGTTTCTGTATCCTAACTGGATGAAATAAATTAACTAACTTAGACTTGAAGTACATCACTAGATCAGCTATATCTCTGTGGTCAACGTGCTATTTTTTTAACATAAATGTGATGACTTTAGAGAGTACACCTGCAATGTTGAACAAGAGAGACCAGAAAGTGAACTCTTAGCACTACAGCCTCATCACCTATAGAGTTACTTATTAATTCAATTTCAAG
>JAHXMQ010012338.1:83044266-83060015 GCA_020466415.1 Ammodramus savannarum pratensis | reverse complement strand
AATTCTCCAACAGTCATCCCACAGGAGTACTTAGGTATTGAGCATAATTTGATTTTTCTCTACTGTATCCTGCAGGGCGGATGGTATCCTACCAGCCTAAAGGGCACACGTGTGCTGTGGTTCCTGCACGAGACACACTACAGGTGATTCTGGTTCTGTAGGGTATCTAAAGCATCACTTAGATCACCACTTCTAAGTCTTGATTTCTGTCCAGATAAGTTCACCTCAGATCTGAAACCCCATGCAATCATTGCTTCTCCACACTTCAGAGTCAACCAGTCTCTACCCAAAATAGTGTATACCAGTGTGACTGTTCTCCTTGCACATAAATGCTGTCATTTCAATGTCATGATTATATTTCTTTTCTGAGTAAAGATATACTGGGAATTCTAAGACTCCTTTTCTTTTCATTCTGTTCTTTGAAAATACTCCACAAATGGGCTAAATCATAAATTTCTGAAGTACATAATGAAATATGTACTCTTAACAACAATACTAATGGATTTCTTATTCTGAAAGCTGTTGTAAAGAGGCATGATAAACAAGATCAGCAATGAACTGACTTACCAGAAATATATACAGAAGTTGTAAAAATGGTTTGATCATTCTTTTTACTATAAGCTGACAATTCAGCAACTTGGATTATTAGAAATTTCAGATTTTAACAGGTTTTTTTTTTTTAAACAAGCAATAGAGCAACAAAATATGCCTAAGGTCAAATGAAATATTACAAAAATCACAATCACCACTAAAAAACCTGTGTTGAACAGGAAGTAATTGAATTAAAAGAGCTAAATTACAGCAACAGTTGTACATAATTTTGCTTCCTTGTTCTCTTGCTAGGGAATTCAGTTCTTTGGTGAGTTAACCTATGTTGAAATCAAAGCACCACTGTTCACTTACTCCCTGCACCATCCAAAAAGGGACAGTGAAAAGAACAGAAAGAGAAAAAGCCAGAAAATTCATGAGTTGAGATAAGGATATCTTAATCAGAGAAGAAGAAAGAAAAATACATTAAAGAAGAAAGAAGATCATCATCACTGGTTATAAAACAAAACCCAGCTCAGCCTAATCACTGTGGGCAGCAAAGTGGGAAAAAGAAAAAGCCATGACATTGTGCAAACATATGCTCAATCATATTCAGAACAGCAGCAGGTTTTCAACATTTAGGCACAGACACTAAACACAATACTGTATGGACTGCTATGAGGAAAACAATAAGCAGAATAAGTTTTAAGGGCCATTTTTCAGAAACCAATTTTTATGTGACAGAAATATACAGTTTTGTGTATCGGCAGCAGTGGCACAGCCAATTATGTGGTTTGTTACTACACAGCACCAGGATCAGGAGTTGTTGTTATTTGGCTGAAACTACATGATTTGCATCATCTAAACCAACCTGTCAACCTGAAAGTGACCTAGCCATGATTTATGATTGTATTTTTCTAGATTATTAAAAAGAAAAAGGGAAAAAAGAAAAAAAAACTATAAAAGTAAGGGTGATTTTCCCAGTAATGCATGCTAAAGCCACCTGACATAAATGTTTACTGGTTTACTCTAGTGACTATTGCTTCTGTGTTGAATTCAGTACAGCACTCAAGCAGTATGTAAAAACTCTGAGTACTACTCCAACATTGCAAAAATTAGAAGCCATTTTTTAAAATAAGAGATCTTACATTCCAGAAATTACTTTTTGGTCAAATTAAGATTATATCAGAAGAGTGATTGAAAATCGATATAATGATTTCTGAGTTGCTAACATATGTGGAAAAAGTAAAAGCCAAGAAAACAATACCTTAGTTCTTTAGAATTGCATGTCTGAGGAATAAAAAAAAACCTCAGCTTTGTGCTGAGGTACCCTGACATAATTTGAAAATATTTATTTCCTATGTTGTTTTTTCATAATCTGTAGGAGATCCTCCCAAAAGGAGAGGACATTTTGTTTCCTACTTTCAGAGGAAAGCAAATATTTTGTGAGAAAATGCTTCTGCATCTTGATGGGATTCTTAACCAACAACAACAAGTTGTATGAGGAGATTCCCAATTTTTCCTGTTTTTACTAATTTCTTTCTATAATCTGATAGATAAGTGCAGCGATTGAAATATGTCCTTTCTTTCAACCTGTCAAAAAAACCTGTCAACCAATCTAAAATAAATTTTAGATTACTGCATATATAAGTACTGTGCTGGTATGGCGAGATTCAAGACATTTCAAACGTGAGAGAAATAGAAGTTATTCTGTACACTCGCTTGTCTAATCTAATTTTAGCCACCTAAAAGTTAAGTATGTGAATCGAGCAGCTCCTCTTGATGCTCAGTATAGTTAATGGAAGGAGACAGTGTGAATGACTGTTAGACAGATAGAGTGACTGTTCCTTCAGTTGTAAAATAACGACCCAAGACAAGTGGAAGAGACTTTACATAATTTAAAGACATATATAGATGACAAAATTGTGGTGACTTAAACTTTATAAAAAGAATCCCAATTGCAAAATTCATTTGATAACCCAGAAGTAAATAAAAGTTTAAAAATTCAGATAGAATTTGTAAACATCATCTGTTTTTACCTGGAGTAAGTGGTTCCAGGTGCACTTCCTAGAATGTGATTGGTTGTGAGCAGTAGTAAAACAAGTACCCAGTAAACCAGCTCAGAGTAGATGGAGTTCAGCACAGAAGTTCCAAATTGTCCAGGAAATATCTTTACACTCTGTAGTCTCATAAGCTTGAATAGAAATCCTATGACAAAATCTTTGATTAGGGCTAATCAGTATATAAACCAATAATAAGATACCTTGGTATCTACATTTCTAGAAGTATGCAGGAGATGGGAACTTTGAAAAAATTATGATCCAGAAATAGTTTTCTCCTCTATTGTGTCAAGTACTTCACTAGCGTATGCATAATTTTAAAGTATATATTTATCAGATAAAAAAAAAAAGCATAAATTTTCCATTTAAAACAGAAATTAGGGAGTTTGTGTTTAACTCATTCTACTTCCATCCACAGTTACATAATCATCTGAAAATACAAAATTTCCTTCAGTCATATATTCTATGAATCCTTAGTGGATGATTTTCTTCCTTGGGTACACTCTCTTTAATTGAATGCTTCAGGTGCAGATTTTAAAAATCTCTTGAAGGATACTACTATGTGTGCTTACACTTTTGAGAAAGATGGCAAATGCTGTAGTGGCCTTTATTTATTTATTTAATTGCCTAGATAAACAGATATGGAAAAAAAACAAAACAGAGACAAAACCAAAAGTGAAGTCTCCCACATGTTTCTGTTGAAAATCTCCTTTAGTGAAACTTCAACCATATATACTTTTATTATTAAAGCACCATTCTGGAGACAGGTATTCTGAAGAGATAGATCCTTGCAATTTTTCCTATTCCCTTCACTTTATTCCTGGTGCAGAAATTGGCTGTATAGCCTCTGCTGATGCTGTTCTAACTGGTGCTACCAAAAATGCAGTCAAATCTTTTTGCCTTTTTCACTTCATCTTTGATTTATTCATGGTCATAGTCATTGATTCACAACCTCCTGATACTTTGAAATGCAACTTTTTCAGTTATTGAAAAAGAAATTGACAATGTGATTGAAAAGAAAATAAATTTGAAGCTTCATCCCACTAGCATCTTCCAATGAAAGTAGCTGCTGGTGTAAACAGTACAAAGGCAAGTGGCTCTTTCCCTGTATTCCAAAACCTCCCTCCCCACCTTGCCACCACATATAAAGTTACAGTCACTTACTGAACTTCAGTAAAATCACAGAAGCTGGTCATATTTGGAAGTGGAAAGCACTAAAACTTTAACAATGTAAGATAGTAAAACAAGTTTTAAAAACCTTAGAATAACACTTTGGTTTAAGTGCAGAAATGGCTAAGAATAGATAATTACTGAAACTGAGCTATTAAGTAATTTAGCTCTGGTGGTTTGTGATATCTCTCTATATTTTGAGTCTAAGACAGTTGCATTGTGTGCTATGAGTCTGAATTATCTCTTTGGGTAACATTTAACTGCAGCTAACTGCAATTTAACCAATACAAAGTCTTCAAATGTTTAGAATTTTTTTTTTTTAAAGAGCCCCCCTAAAGTCTTAACTATACAATAAGTATGCTTTGTTGCAAGAGCAATCTGTATAAAAGGGATCTCCCAGAATAGACTTCCACCTCACTCTTCAGATATTGTCTTTGTGGAGCTAGGGAAAAAAATCCATTTATTGAACCTTACTTAATTATGTTAATGGTACTTCTGCTGATATTTGAGACAAGCTAGTTTATTTAGTGCATTCCTTTGGGGCTGGCATATATGACAGAAGATCTGCATGAGGTCTGTATCTTCCTGAACTTGCAGGGTTGGGCCAACCATCTTAACCAAAGCTTCTCAAGTGGCTTTCAGTTCCTACACTCAAGCAACTGAATTAAGCCACTGTTTCTTTGAATATGTAAAGTCAGTTTCATCTGACTTTACATACTTAAAGAGCCCTGTTGTAGCAGGGCACTTGGAAAATCTGTCACTCAATAGCAACTTGGCAAGTTGAATATGAACTTGCAGTGTGCCCTTGTGGCCAGCAGTATCTTGGAGTGATCAGGAAGAATGTGACCAGCAGGGCAAGGAAGGTGATCCTGCCCCTCTGCTCAGCCCTTGTGAGGCCACATCTGGGGTGTTGTGTCCTGTTCTGGGCTCCTCATGATTTATGATTACAATTACAATTTGTGATAATGTTTGCACCGAAAACATGCAAGATGGAAAAATTACAATGATAGAGGTAAAGCATGAGAAAGTTGTGCTGATGATTCAAATATCATCTTGTGTTTCAAATGCATCTAACAAATCTGTCACAAGATATTTGCAAAAATTTTTCAACAATAATTTTAAAATAAGTTAAAGCAGGACACATTCATATAAAACTCTCTACTAGATATTCTAAGTTCCAAAGACTTGTTAGAAATGGGAAAACTCAATTTCTCTGAATACCGTATTATTTGATAAAGGCACAATGTTAACCTTTTCTATGTCAATTCATTTGAGTTTTACAAAATACAACTTTCTTTCAGTATTCTTGTCTTTCTCCTAAAGTGAATACTCACTGAATAACTTCTTTTAATAAATTTACTGAGATGACAGTAGTTTCGCATATAAACTTCTCAGGATGACAGTATCTGGTTGATGTACCTATAATCCAAACAAACAATTTTCCTGAACTAAATGTAAGCAAGAATGAAAGACCCTTCCCACAAGCATTTTTAAACTGGCTTAAATGTAACCATATTGTCTGATTACTGTTCTGTTTTCCTTGATAGCTCTCAGTTTTAATGCTTGAAAAGTACAGACTTAAGGAAGTCTTCTGTCTGGATAATTTCCACTCAGATTTATTTGAAAATATTCTGAATTCTTTGGAAAAAGATCCATTTGTGGCAACCTTTGGGTTCTGTCTCATATAATTTTGACACAAATTAGAAAGCCCAGCCTCTCAGAAGAAAAGAATCTCAAAGTGAGAAAATCTGGGATATTTCCAAGCTTGTTTTGTGGATTTTGACTACATGTATTAGATCCACAGTGGAACCAAATGACTCCTGTGCTGGTGTGGTTTACTGTCTGTACTGGATTGACCTGGGCAGGCTGCCAGGTGCCCACCAAGCCATTACCTTCCTCTCACTCTGTCAGCAGGACAGGGGGAGAAAATCTGATGAAAAGCTTGTGGGTCAAGATAAGGACAGGGAGATTGCTTATGTATTCCCATCACAGGCAAATTAGACAGAACTTAGGGAAATTAATTTAATTTATTGCAAATTAAACACAGTAGGATAATGAGATTTAAGAAAAAACCTGAGCCCATCTTCTCCCAGTCTCCACTTATCCAAGAGATAATAGGGATAACAGAGAGGGGGTCCTCTCCAGGGTCACCAGTTCCTGCTAGGATCCTGCTCCAGCATGGGCTCTCCACAGACTTCAGCTGTCTTCAGGACATACCTACATGCTCTGGCATTTGGTTCTCTACAGGCTGTAGGGTGGATCTCTGCTGCACCATGGTGCTCCTGGGACTTCATTGGGACAGCCTGCCTCACCATGGCCTGCATCATGGCTTGCAGGTGAATCTGCACCTGGAGCAAACCCTCCCTCCTTCTTCACTGACCTTGGTGTCTGTAGATCTATTTCACATTTTTTCACTCCTCTCGCCATCTTTTCTCATTTCTTATATAAGCTATAACAGAGGTGCTACTGCTTTTGCTGGTTGCCTCAGCTTTGGCCAGTGGAAGGTCACTCTTGGGACCAGGAGGAACTAGATTTTTGTTCTTGGCCCAACAGCCATCCCTGCATCTTTCCACCCTGGCAAAACAGCAGGTATTTTGTTCTATATCAGATGTCTATGTGTCTGTGTCTGCAGGAGTCTATATTCTTTCCAGATCTTCTTGGGTTTTGTTCCCTTTTCCCTATTTATTATATAGAAAACAAAACAAAAGAAAGAGTCATGCCTCAGGTGAGCCTTCTGGGCTCAGCTACTCAGCCTTTTGCCATAGCCATTTTTCTATTATAAATTCAAAGGCAGACCTTATTAGAAAGAGAGGGAAAAAACCAAACAGCTGACAGCACTCACATATAAAAAGTTGACAGTATAAATTCTAGCAAAAACATTTTGCATATAGATTATAAATTCCACAGAAAAAATAAATAAGCCGTAAAGCAGAATAAATCTCATTCACTTTTGAAATGTGGTCAGGACAGTAGCTGCACAGAAACATTTCTTCATTTACTGCAGAATCAGATTTCAGCTGAAGACTGCAGTGCTGTTTTTGCTGTAGAAAAACCTTCTACAGATCAGTAATCCATAAATATACATCAGAGCTAGGACTTAAAGCCTAATGTGACTAATCAGTTTAAGTTTTGAATATAGAACTGAGCAGGCAATACCTGACTGCAAATACAGCCTTACTACATAGTAAAGGCTATAACAGAGGGCTATATTAATCTTAGGGATGGATGAACCTTGGAATTTCTGCCTGCAAAGCAAACTCACCAGCCTATCTGATGTGCTTGCAAAGACTGCAAGCGCAGCAGGGTGAGGTATTTGATTTGTGAATGTTTTTTGTTCAGCAAGAGAGAGCATGAAAAATAGTCTTTATTTCTAACCAGCTTGCGGCTTCATGTTTTGTTTACAAAAGTACATCTCTACTTCCTATATTTTTTGTAATACAACTTAAAGACTGCTATTCCATTTTGAATACCAAAACAATGGAATCCTGATCTCAGTCACATGAATTTTTAAATCTTCTTCATTACACCTTTTTTTTTTTTACCTGGAATTTATCTTTCTACCTTAGCTTTGGGGTAGAAATTATTGGCCTTTTCCAACACTGTAATTATTACCGGAAAGCAGCCCATGGAGACTTTAATTTTTGAATTTGTGAAAACAAGAAAGGTAATATTATGAGAAAAAAAAGCATCCTTGCTGATGCAGTATTCTTGTGATCCTAATACTGATACTGCATTGTTGAGCATTGAACAATGCTTCCCTCTGGCATTTCTGATGTTTCAAATAAACATTGTATTAATAAGGACATAACATATTGTTCGTAAGCAAAATTATGTTTTCAGTAAGTATACTTAGAATTGCTTAATTATTTACTGCTGATAATTTTGCAGAGTAGTGATAACAAGAAGCCTTCCTATAATCTTGTTATCTAGTAAAATGGTATTTTATCCCCTTTTATCCATAAATATAAAAGGGACCTTCCTTCCAAGTCCTCTGGAAGAACTTGTGCTTTTTGGTGGGTTAGAAAACAATATCCACTCTAGACGCTGAATCTCAGGGAAGCTACAACTCAGAATAGATAAGAATTTTCATTCCTGTGGGGAAAAAAAGGTGGGATATGGACATAAAACAAGTTGTGGAATCACTTAAGTATCTGCATCTCTTAATTTTCTCTTGCTGAAAGATTCACTCTTTAAATTACACAGAATTAACAAAGCTAACATACATTTTAATGTAAGAACACATTTATTTGTTTCCTTATGTTATTTTTGAGGGTGAGAAAAGCCATAGTACATTTCAAAGGAATATTGCTATCTAGTTTCACTTTTCATAGATAATACCTTTCATGAGTGATATCACAAGTATTATGAAGCTGAGTGTAATGTCCTTTATTAGTTCCTGTTAAGTTCAAATAATTCTCATGCTACATTTTCATATAAATTTTTCTTTTCAATATTATAGTACTATTAGTTTTTACTTTTTCCTCTTCATTTTCAGTCTTATCATTTTCTTATTTTTCTAGTTATCTTAAGTTTTAGCAGATGCCTTCACTGTATTACTCCACTCCTTGGCACAGATAATATTCAGAAAGAATCAATAGAGATGCCATTTTTGTTTCTTTTCACTATTCTTATTTCACTGCAAATTTACTAAAATCAGCCTGTTCCAGTTCTCATGGTTTGTTTTTTCTTACCCCCCTCTTATTTCCATGCTCTGCAGTGTTGATATACTTAAATTAGTTCAAACTGCAGTTTGCTCTATAATTCTGTGAAGCTCTCTTCTTGTAATCACTAATAGAAAAATTTTATTTGTGCAAATGACTCATGTAACATTCTTATATGAATCTTGACATAAATTCAGACTCTGTTAGCAAAAAATACTTGAGAAAGAATTTTATATCCTTACTAGAAACAATGTGCAGCCTTTGCTTGTGTTTTCAGGCATAAGAGTGATCCAGTTGGTTAGATGAGTGAAAATGTATTTTCCTACCATTCTCTTACCATTTCCTTTTTTTTTTTCTCCCCCTAGATTTGTTTTGTTCTGATTTTGTGAAGTGAATTAGTCCAATTAATGTCCAAGAAATACTGTAAAGACCACAAGGGGATTGAAAAAATCAAAAAACAGTACCTTTCAGTGAACTGCCAGCTCAACAGTGAAACAATATTACACTAGCTACCATATGTTCAGTTGAACTATATTTATAGATGTATACATCTATAAGTATAGATGAAGCTTCTAAAGTATGTTACTTACTATTCCATATACTAAAAATGGAGTTCAATATAGTTGGAAACATTGTAGATCAATGTTACCAAAGTCTGGCTACTCCCATTTCTGTTTTAGAAAAATAGGAGTTCTACTGATCTGAAGTTTAAAGTTGTATGAATTCAATTTTGTATGACCCTTCTGCACTTGGCTAGATAAATAAATCAGTTTCAAGCATCTGAGCAGTCTGCTAGTGAGTAAACCTATAACCTACTGCAACTGTAGAGTTTGGGTAAAGATAATTAACTCAATTATTTATTTAATAATATTTGAGACAAAAAATAAACTACCGTATATTTAAAGTCTGCACTTTAATTAAGATTTCATCTGATTGATAATATCTTTGATTCAGAACTTGTTTGACTTAAAGAAAATATTTTTAAAAATGGCTAAGAATAAATTAATTTAGTCTTTTGCCAATATGACAAGTTGACAAAAATTGTTCTTGTCATTGTTCAATTACAGTTACATTTGATGCTATAAAATTTTGTGTTTTAACCTTTGTGTTTAATCTTGTGTTTTAAATCTTTGATGTTATAAAATTTTGTGTCTCCTTGTGTTGTAATTGAAGAGGCAAAGTAATATTTTGAATTTTGAAATTTCTAAGTATCGAAAGTAGTTTTGCATTACCAGGTCATTAGTTTTTAGGGGTTCTTTTGAGTTTGGGCTTTTTTGTTTGGTTGGTTTGCTGTGGTTTGGTTTCAGTTTGTTGGAGTTTTCTTTGGTTTTGTTTTTCTGGTTTGTTTGTTTATTTTTATTTAAATAACAGAACACTTCAGATTAATATTAGTTTAATGAAGCTTTCTTTTATGTCTCTGACACAATTCTCATTTCTGTTAAACTGTTTTGCATTGCTTCAAAGTGCTGTTGATATATAAGTTGTAAATATGCAAAGGGCTAATTTGTTGTGCTTCTAGCATGCCTCAACTTTCTGGTTTTGTGTTTATTGTTATGCTTGTACTTGTTTGAACATCATTTCATTGCAAGAAAATAGACTGCAGCTAAAAGTACTTTAAACTATTTTGAGTCTAAGAGCACTCTGTCTTCATCTTAGAATCATTGCTGACTCCACCTTGTTCATTAATAAGGTTTCTGTTATTTTTCTAGCTTTTTTGCACCCATTCCCATAGTGACAAAACCATAGTAATATTACTTACATTAATATTTTAATAATACTCATTATTTAATTTTCTTTGTGTTTCCTTTGTGTGCAAAGAATAATTTCCTAATTAGTAATGCATCATGGCTATTAAAAAGAATAATCATTCCACATATTCTAACCATCCTTATGCTTGTGGTGATAACTCTTAAAAATAAAGTAAATATATTTCTCATATGGCATTGTGAATCAGCCCTTCCTTACAACGGAAAAGAAATTAAGACACCAAAATTAGGACAACGAAATGTATTTAGAAATGTGGATTAAGAATTAGAGGCCAGCTCATGATGGAAACTACTTCAAAAGCTTTTACCTTCTATTTGGCCCCGTGTGGATAACGTAGATACAGGAAGCAGTGTAGCACTCTAGATATTGTAGGTTAATGCAGAAGTGTGAGCCTATGACCATTCAGCACTGCCTGCACACTTTGAAGGGGTGAAGTGGATTTACTGGCTCTGCCATTCCAGCTACGAATGTGTGTTAAACATGGATATTTGCATGACATTGCTTTGGAAGCAAAGCCTAAATGCCTTTGGTAGGGTAGTGGAGGTAGAGGAAAGTCCCACATCTTTTGCAGTTTCAGCTTCAGTGAAGATTTCTTCAGCAATTCTTAGAGAAAAAAATATTTAAAGATGTGTATTCTTAAGTGTTTTCAGTGACTTGAAGGAGCTTTGCTCCCATTTGGTTAATATATTGTACACAGAAGATTAAAACCACAGAAAATGTCTCTCTAGCTGTCTTTTAAAAAGTCAGTTGAATGTGATGGTAGAAAGTAATGTTAATTGACTTAAACTTGATAGCTGTGAAAGCCTAAAACTGAAATTCTGCCATGATTTTGTCAAGGCATAGCGGTAAGGATACTTTACTACACATGGCACCACAGTTTCATTCTGGCAGCACGCAGGAGTAATAGTCTTGTGAATTTCTTTGTTGGATACAGGGCTGTGACTACAATTAAACCGTGAAGTTTATAGAAGAATAGAACATCTGAATTTGCATTCAGTAATATATGCCAGCAGGCTCTTTAGTTCATATCATTACATGCCAGCTTGCTGACATGCAACCAAACCAATTAAGGAAACTCACTGGAGTAAATGTATCTACCCCAGGCCATGAAACTGAGCTGAAAAAATATTTCACATCATTGAAGGCAAAGCAGCTATGATTTGCCCTGTAGTAAATACCTCTTGTTTGGCAGATACAGGTAGTGCTCTTCATTCTCTCTTTGAGGGCAGCCTGGAGATTTTACTGGACAGAGCATTATGGAGCAATTATGGGAAGGACTGAAAGACCAAGACCCGTAGCATCTAACAACGAGATAAATGGATGCCACTCCTGTGAGAGATAATAGATGATGCCTGCATTTAGTAGTAGTAGGTCCTGGACTGCTTATATGTTAAGCAGTGCAAAAGACCATGGAAAGAAACCACTTCAAGGTCAGCCACACTCCAAGGCTGCAAAAACTCTAAATGCAGAAGCAAAAACACAGAGAACCTTCATATCCCTCTAATACCAGGGAAGGTTCTGAACAACGTTGATATTGTTGAGTTTGTAGACAAGGACTGATAGACACAGCTACATAAAATGTCTCTATATTACATATAGAATGATTGGAGTTTGTTTGGTTTCTTTCATTTTTAAAGAAGGCATTTAACTCTATGGAGATAATAAAACATCAAATTTAACTCTATATGCTTCTTAATTATAGCTTTTAACATAACATGTTTGACACAGGTCTCTCTTAGTACACTGTATTTGAGTGATGAAAACAACCCCCAATAAAAAAAAACCCAAAAAACCAAAACTAAACTAAACAAAAACAAACAAAACTAAACAAAATAACAAAAAAAAAGAAGCAAAAAAATATGCAATTTACATGCTGTCATAAATTTGGCCACGTGAGATGAAATCTGGGCCAAAGAACACAGAGGGTCTCATAAGGTTCTGAGTAATAGATCTCCTCATGTGGAAGCAATGCAATTATGAAGACAGTGATCTAAAGACTGAAAAGGTCTCGTTGTATATGACTTGCAATGTATTCATAGAGAGATGATCTGTACAGGAGGTCATTACAACACCTGAATAATTTAAATTCTGCTTAAGACTCGGACACCATGTATTTTGAGATACAAAACGCAACTTCAGGTCATGGATGAACATAAATGGAAAATACATTCTAACCTCTAGGCCTGTAGATTACATAAATATATAACATACATGTTCCAAAATGGTTGACTTAGTAGTAAGGACTTTGGAAATCCAACTAATAACAATGTCTATGGATTAGGAATAAGCTTATTCTAATACCGAATCATGAATCTTGAATGTTGTAGTAGCATGGATGCTAGAAGAAAAAGCAAAAAGTCAGGGTCCTGATACTCTAGTCTATCTTGATGTATGACAGAACTTGAAATTTAGTCATCTTTAAGTTATGTACATGATAATATTACAATCCCATAATAATAAGAGTCACTTTAAATTCCTACTATCATAGCCTGGGAAGAAAATAAAATTTTGGGATTTGTGCTATGCAGAGAAAATGTCATATCAAGTAACTAAATATCATCCTAACACCTTCCTGAAACTGAAGTTTAAAATTCATAAACAGACACACTTAGACACCTAGTCCAAAGAGTAGGAGACTTTTATCTCAGTATTGAGTAGATCTGTACATGGGCTGGAAACAGCCCAGGAAAACGTGGATGATAATTAAGTAAGACTCTGAAAAAAAAAATTTGAGAATATAACATAGCTATTCTACCATCATCTCCACAAGGAAGCTTCATTTTATGCTTAGGACTGAGTTTCACTTGTTTCACATTGGCTTTTGTTAATGCCCACATAGAGAAGAAATTACCCATTTGCTCTACATAAAGGAGGTCTCTTCAGAATATCAAGTGCTCTAACATCTATTTCTTCTCCACAGGTGAAGGAAAAAAGAAATAGAGTCAAAAACTTCCAAACTTGCAGTCTCCAGACAATTTTTCCCTGCACTGATTTGGAAATAGCTTAGATGGGTGGATGGATCTGCATTTCCTATATATAAATGAAGCTAGGATTCAAATGAACTAGAAATGCTACATGGACTGTAAGAATATGTGTTATTTACAGTCAGTCTTGTTGCTACTTATTCTATCTGAATTTTGTCAATCTTTCACGCAAATAAGAAAAAAATGTAATTGTACATGCACGTGTCAAATCTGAATACAAGTTCATGCAAGATGAATATCAAATTTGTGAGTAAAGGGTTTCCAGCCTATGCTTCAAAAGCACTGTAAAGTGCATCAGGAAAATGCACTTATCCACTTATTTACATCTCCTGTACTGTCTGCTACCACTACCATTGAAATGTGATTCCCTCTAGTCTTACACAAAATAGATTATCTCCTGTAAAACTTCTAAGTCCTTCCTTTATACGTCATGTTAATGGAGCTTTTTTTACCCCCAATTCTTTAACTGAGAATAGTAAACTGTTTTGTTTTGTTTTTCAATGAATTTGCTGAGAACAAACAGACAATACAGCCAAGTAGAAAAAAAAAAAATATCTCACCAAAAGGATGAGGTATGTATCTAGAGCACTCTGAGAAAAATCCATGGGTCAGTTCTGCTAGGCATTATTACACTGAAAATGGTGAGAATGGAGGACTCTGCTCAAACATGCAGTATGATTCCTCTATTAATAATCTTGATTGTACAAAGTTCTGACTAAAAATTGTGTCATGCCTTCCATATGAAAAAATGCCTCATAATTGATGTTTTTTCTCACTTTGAAATGTGTTTATATAGAGCTTATTTCTTTCTGAGACAGCTTGTATCTGTAATCAACTACACCAGGGCATGGACAACTAACGGGAAGAGATGGAAGCCATAATGCTGCTAGAAAATGTGACAAGGCTACAACCTAGTTGCCATTACTGAAACTTGGTGGGGTGAAATACAGAACTGGAGTGTGGCCATTGATGACTACAAGCTGCTCAGAAGGGGCAGGAGAGGAAGAGGAGATGAAGGGCTTGCTTTGAAGACACAGCCCTCGTTGTGTAGGGATGGGGTGAGGAAAGCCAAAGCATGGCTGAAATAGAACTTGACAAGTACTATTCATTCAAAGAATGATTATGTTTACATGACTTTGTGTTCTGTAAATATAATTCAACATGAGAATGTACAAAGGGTGACAAGAAGGGCTTCTACAGGTATATGAGGAGAAGAGGAATGCAAATGACAGCATATGCCCCTGTGGAGCACAACTGGCAACTATAAGAGCTGAGGAGGAGAAAGGCAGGATACGCGGCACCTTTTGCCTCAGTTTCACCGGCAGTCTCTCTTCCCACATCCCTTGAATGGCTGGACCACAAGGGAGGGACTGGAGGAACAAAGTGTAAGAGATCAGATTCATGACCTGCTTGCTGGCAAGACCTCACTGATCTTCACTAGTACTCACACATTCATTCACACACCTACACTTGCTCTAGTTCCTGGTACCACTGATACAGATCTTTTAAGATAGCATACTGCCTCAAAAAGACCTAGACATTCAGCTAAAAAAATAAAATAAAATAAAATATAGGTGTTCAGAGAATATAGAAAATCATGTTCATGGCTACCTGAGAAACCTGAACATACATAAGTCTATGCAACCTGATGCCATGCATTCCAGAGCCCTGGGAGAACTGACTGATGCAGCTCCCAACTCATTCATCACCATATTTGAAAAGTCATGTCAAATAAAGTCTCAGGTAACTAGAAAAAGGTAGACATTGTACCCATCTTTAAAAAGGATATGAAGGAGGACCCTGGGAAGTACTGACCTTTCAGCTTCACCTCTGTGCCTGAGATCATAGAACAGTATAGGGGCCTGAGTAAATATATATATTGCAGTAAAAGATCTCTGTATTGTATAAGTGACCCTGCCCTGATTCTAGTTATTGTAAATGGGTTGCAGCTGTGATGCGCTTAATTGGGCAGCATCTGTAGCCCATGGAGGTATTTGGGATAAAAGGGGGTGAGGCATTCAGGGAGAGCTGGAGAGGAGCCCTGACTGAGAAGTAACAACAACCCTGCTGTGAAGAGCTGCTGTGAGAACACCACCCAGAAGTTATGAGACTCTAGAAATATGATATACAACAATATGAATACAACAGATCTTCCCAGAAGCTCTGCTAAGGCACATGGAGGACAGGGAAGTGCTTGGGCTTCACCAATGTCCTGCCTCACCAATCCAGTGGCCTGTGAGGGAGTGGCTACATCAGTGAACAAAGAGTTCAACTCAGTGAACAAGGTAAGAGTCCTAGCTGTCAGGTAGTCAGGGCTCTGTAGTACCTTTGACACAGTCCTCAACAACATCCTTCTCTCTAGACTGGAGAGTGATAGGTTTGATGGGTGAACTGTTCGATGGATAAGGAGTTAAATGGAGGTTTGCATGCAGAGGGTAGTGGTCAATGACTCAATGCCCAGACAGAGGCTGGTGACTGGTGATGTCCCTTGGCAGTCTGTATTGGGACCACTGCTCTGTAGTGTCCCGGTCTCGGCCGTACCTGTGGCCGGGAAAGGCTCAGGGTGGCCTTGATGCAGC
>JAHXMQ010012338.1:82769592-83044166 GCA_020466415.1 Ammodramus savannarum pratensis | reverse complement strand
TTCATTGTTTATTTTGAAGACATAGGAACACAGGATTAGATGGATATCTTGAAGCACTAATTCCTGTTTCTTGGCATTCATGAATTTAGCAAACTCCATTTGAAAGACCAACAAACAGATTTATGATGTGCTTTTCCCCTTAAGTCCATTGACATCACAATTAATAAAGATTATTTTAATATCCAGTGGCATTTATTCAATTAAGCCTTTACTTTCTCAGCAGGCTGCATGCTGTACAATACATGTCCTTAGGCAACAGATGAAGAAATCATGAAAGTCTAGACAGTTCCTGACTTCAATCTCTAACTTTTATCTGAGAAAGTTTTTCTATATCCAAGACTTTAAAATGAAAGATGAAATACCAGGATTAAAGTTCAGAGGTGGCAGTGATGGTTTAAGATGAAATAGAAAAAAAGAAAGCAAAAGAATCAAACCAATCCTCTGCAAATAGAGTATCTTGTTGCATTAACTATTACTACCAGTTTAAGAATCAGAAATGCAGTTTCAGCTCCATGAAGTGAGAACATTAAAGACTTAAATACCATTGATTCTGATGCTAACAGAGCTTTTCTCTGCAGAGTTTTGAGTACAATACCATGAAATGAAAGAAACATTTTGCAAGTTGGTTATTAAGCTGGATGGCACAGAGGTGATTTTTATATATACCTCTTTTTCTTGCTCCAGGTAACCTCATAGTGAGCCACATATGTAATTAAATAAAATGATTAGTGTCATACAAACATTTGAAGACAAACACAGCGATGCTTGCTTCTTTCATACTTGTGACAAACTTCTAGGATAAACTGGTTTTGTTTTATTTTTTTTTTTATTTTTATAGACATAGCAATGCAAATGCAAGATCTTCATACTACATGTTTCTTTAACACCTGTCTTGTATTTCATCTTCCTTACATCCCTTTT
This sequence comes from Ammodramus savannarum pratensis, assembly GCA_020466415.1. Taxonomy (NCBI): domain Eukaryota; kingdom Metazoa; phylum Chordata; class Aves; order Passeriformes; family Passerellidae; genus Ammodramus; species Ammodramus savannarum. The sequence continues at coordinate 83,043,245 of JAHXMQ010012338.1, read as the reverse complement.
GCAATAATTTGTGAGCTTATGGTTAATCAGAATGAGGAGGAAAAGGGCAATGAAACAACTCTTATGCCCTTGAAAATATATGAAAACTTTCTGCGTGTGTTAGACCCTACTAAAGCCCTGTCAAAATCACTTGGACAAGACTGCAAATGTCTGCTGTGGTACCAAATCACAGGTACCAAATTTTCAGGTCACAGAAGTGAATGAAGTGACCCTAACTAATGGCAAGGAGTCAAGAATGCCTCCATTCAGTTTCCAGCGCTCCCTCCACCAAATAATGATGTTGTTTACATGGCTTTGAATTCTATAAATAAAATTCAACATGAGAATGTACAAACTGCTGCTGACCTTTTTGTTAGTTGTTTCTGTGTTGACCCACAATCCCAAGGACAAAGGGAACTGATCGTATGAAACTGAAAATCCAAGGATTTATTGTTGCCAAAGTATAATCTTGAAAACACAACTACTGAGATTAGTCGAGCTGCAATATTATTAATATTTTCCAAATGACTACAGAAAACTTTGCTTAGAATCACTTTGAAATGTGTCAACAAACGTGTTAATATTAATGTTTAACAAGTACAATAACAAAATCAATTATTTGTCTTTTCCACTATCTCACATTCTTGTGATGTTAGATATTGCTGCCTAATTAGAACGACTGCAGAGATAAGACTTTCCACTTGCTACTCATTTACACATGCTAGTAAAGTTAATTCATGTCAAGGGATAAATTCCTTTTATGCAATTTTAATATCATGTGTTTGTGAAGGCTCATTATCAGTGGTTTAATATGCTTAATCAATTCTGAAAAAATTCAAATGTCAAAGAAATTTTAAGAAACAACATGTATGCAGATAAACTGCAAAGGGTCTTTTATCCATGTTTATCAATACAAACAGCTGTCTGATTATTATCTGAAGATAGTTCATTCACTGTAGCATAAATAGAAATTATATGATGACAAAGTATGACTTTCAAACTGGGAAACTTCCATAATTCATAAGTTTTCTTCATGATGTGTGTTTTTACCCCCAGTAAAAATTAACTTAAATCTACTTTTTTATTGTCTAGTAGTGGTAAAATCCTCTAAGGGAAAGTCAAAATCCTCCAAAATCTTTGAAAGATTTTATCTAAAATTTTTAGAGTTTTTTTGTTTACTAAATAAAAAACTGCAGTTGCATAGCAAAGTTTAATTGTCTTGACCAAAAGTTTTAGGGTTTTTTCCTCCCCAATTCAAGAACTGTAAATGCCACCAGGGGCTATTTACAAACACACATACCCATTCACACACTCACACACAGAGGCACAGAGATTAGGAAAAAAAAATAGAAAAAAAGGAGACAGAATATTAGACTGATGAGATCGAGGGGATAGTTGTATAAACACATTAAGTAGCTGACTATGTTTAATTATTGAATTAATAGTATTCTGTTTTATTTTGTCCACACAAACACAATGGCCTCTTAATATTGATTAAAAAAAACATTGCGGTGTTTCTGAGAGACTTTGAGATAAAGTGGTTTTCAGAATTTATTTCTCTCTAAGCTGAAGTCCTATGTACTTTTGAAAGAATGGTGGATGTTACCAATTGTCATTTTTCCACATATTTTTGTTCTGGGTATAACATTGTCATCCTTAATTCGGGATTTGGAAATATCAGTGATCCCAGAATATCTGTGTATATTTTTCCACCACAGACTAAAGAGATCTATGATTTTGATAAATCTAAACAGATTTGCCATCTATTCTTTTTGTCAGTACAGTGAAGAACACATTAAACAGAAAGGTGCCATCAGGTAGTTATGGGGCACAATTTCATAAATCCTCTAAAAATCCTCTTGTATCTAGTTTTAAAGCAGGTGGTAAAATCAAGTGAAATAATATTTTAAGGAATAAATTTGATTGTGGGGGTCTATGAAATATTTTAGGGTAAGTTTATAATTTATTTCTTGTAGGGTAAGTTTATAATTTATCTGTGTAATGTAAATTACCAAATAGCGATATATTCCTTCCAGTTTTCTATATCACATCAGGGAAAAATAAAATCTTGCTGGAATTAAAGACTGAACAGAAAAAGCAAAGAGTACTTGATTCTTCCTCCTGCACTGTTTCAAACTTCGGGATTTTCAAAACTGTGCAGATATGTCTGCCTTTCACTGAAGATAGCAGTTATTTTTATTCCTGTTATTTCTGTCCACTCTTTCTGTGTGTATCCTCGACCCACACAAAGAGGTATGTGTGCAAACACGCACACACACACACAGATAATTACATTTTGGGAGGCATACTCATTGTAACTAAATTAAATTGTAGTTCTAAAGAAGTGAACTGGGCTAATGATTATTACAGAAATTTGTTTGGAGAGTGACAACTGAATATGAAGTTACACAAGTACTTCTAATCTAAATATGCCATAATTTAAGATAAATAACATGATGTTTAAAATTCCGGCATCCTCTGAATCATTGTATAGATTAATCCATGTGTTCATGTCACTTTTGCCAAAGTTGAAGCTGTAAATAAAGTTGGGTTTTTTTCCTGTCAAAAAAGACAGCAGTGAATCACCCTAAATATATTTTTCTGTTTGTAAGGACTTTTCTTTAAATCATTCTGTATTTTTGAAATACTGTCAAAATAGAGCTTTTTTATCTGTTCACAGAAAGAAATTTAATAGGAATGTGGACAGTATCTGTCATTTTAAAATAAAAAATTAGACAAAATGCTACATGGTTAAACTCAGGGAATAAAATTATTTACTTCATGAAAATAGATTTTAGGATCTTTTTCTACATTGCAGACTTATTATACATATCTTTATTTTTAATACCCATGAATTAAGTAGAAACCATAATTATACTTTCCTGCATTATAGCTCAACCATTGCCAGAAAATAATCATAGGATGGCAAGAGATTAATCAGTAAAGCCTTTTTGTTTTCAGTTAAAGCTTAGGAAATAAAGGTTCTTCCTGACTCAGAGACATTTCCATGTTTGTGTTTTTCAGTAAGACAAAATTAGTTTTTAACCTCATTGAAATTCTCAACCATAAGAAGTTTTATTAGAAAAAGCAAAGAATAAGGTCATTCTGTCCTCTCCATGAAGAAGATTAAACAGGTGCTATATAAAAGCATTAGAGATGAGATTACCTTGAGATTCTCTAAGGAACTTCAGACATCCCATAACAAATTTGCTCCAAAACTATATAGATAATAAACAAACAAACAGGACTGCTCTGGTCTTCTGAATAAAAGAGCAGCAAGATGTATCACTGAATGTGAACTTAATTCACAAGGACATTTTCTTTTTCAAATGCTGCTGAAATTGAGCATGCAATTTAAAAAGCCTCATGCTAGTAATGAAAAGTGAGCTGCTTAGTCACAATAACTATGACAACCGAAATACACTTTTAGCAATATTGAAATAATTCTGTACATAAATATATTTAAAAACTGGTTCGTATGTAAAACACATCAGAGCAAAGGAAAGAAAAAGGTTATTTTTACTTTAGGTGCTGAGAATAAATAAAGCTTCAGGTTTATTTAGCATTCTGCAGCTGGGAATCTAGCATAACATTCATGATTAGTACTCACCATCTCTTAGCTTTCATCCTGCTTTTGCCGGTAAACAACCAACTTATTGGATCATCTGACTGACAAGATCATAAATTCAGAGCATCATTTATATGTTTGGTAGCTATACTGAGTTCCAGTTAGTATGTGGATGAACAGCAGAGGTTTGGTTGGTTTTTTTTTTAAAACATTATTGCTTCATAAATATATTATGAATAAATACCATAGTTTGATTTTGCAGGTGTGGAAAGTAAAATGCAAACGTATGTTTTCACACACTTAGCTGTTTGTGCCCTGCTAAAGTGCCTGTGTTAGGAGGGAGGTTCCTCTGTTTCACTGAGGGAGCACAATGCACTGCACAAAGAAGTGGCAGCATGTGGTGCCACTGTATATCCAGAAACTCAGTCTCCCAGTTGCCTTTCCTAGTCCTTAAGCAAGTGCCCTGCCATCACAAAGGGAATCATATCTACATCTCATCTTTTCTAAATCTACCTTTCCTCTCTGCATGAAGGCAGCACACAGGTGAAATCAGGCGCCCACTGTTTTAAACACATAAGCACGATATCCCTCCTCTTCTGGCTTTTTTCCTTTTTGCATTCACTTCAAGAGACAGAGAGGTAAAGTAGGCTCTCATTTGGACATATCACTGAGGTGCCTGGGCTAAGTGAGAACAATCCTGTCAGAAGAGACTTGGGAAGAATATGCACAGAACTAAGTTTGTGCTGCTGCTGACTTCAGGAGAGATCTTGGACTCTCACAGATGCTGGAACTGCTTATGACTCAGCTCTGGGTCAGAGCCAAGTACTCATCCACAATGCTCCAGTTTCCAGGGAAATGAAAGATGAACTCAGAGGCTAACTCTTTGAATTTATGAAGACACATCATCTAAAATAAAACTGAAGACAACTATAGTGAATCACTGCAGAGCTCTATATCCTGACTTCTGGCTGTTTTCTTTCCCCTTGAACAAATTGTGTCTATTTAAAGAGTATTAAAGATGGAAAAATGTAAATAGTTCCTAAAGAGACAGAAGACTTGAAATATTTCAGTTCATGAAAATATTTTAATAGAGGCAATATAAATGAATATGTTTAAGGTGTGATTTTAAGTTGCTCAATATTTAAAGCTTCTTATTAAAAACAAAATAAAACAACAACAACAAAAAAAAAAGCAGTCTTAGGTCTTAGATCATGTTCCTGATGAATATATAGAATTTTTGTTTTATGAGATATTTTTTCCATATTTCAACCTCTGAGTTTATGTAAAATAATTATTGTATATTAAAAAAGGAATACAGCAAGACAATGTAGCTGAAACTTGACATATCATTATCCAGATCAAATTCCAGACATTGCTGAGGCAAATGCAGGGATAATATTAAGCTTGGTAAGACCTGCCTTGTAAGAACAGCCTCAGGAAAGAATTGCAACTGCATGATTCTCATTCAAGTTTTCAAAAGTCACAGTCAAAGGTTGATATAAAACTTCAGTATAGCCTAGTTTAGGATGGATCACTACATTATCTTTACCTTTTATGTCATTCTCGTTCCTTGAGGAAACCCACATTTATTATTCAAGTGTTGCACTTCCATTTCTTCTTCAGAGGGCACGCACTCTCCCTGGACCAGCTTATTTTATTAAAGCAAAATAAACCTCATGAAATAGATAGTTTTTACATTTTAACCTTCATTAGTTACAGTATCTTTTCATATACACATTATTCTAGGTGTGCATTTTATTTGCTAGTTTTGTTTTTCTCAATAGCTCATCATAATTGCACTGCTAAAGCCCCCAATCCATATATTTTTATGTCAGCATGTCATTGCAGAATGTAATATATATGATAATGGTGCAAAGCGTGACTAGTAAGCTCCTTCTTGTCATAAAATTTGAGATACCACCAAGCCATCCACCACCGTTTTGTTGGAGAAAGATTATCCAAATCCTAGAAGGACTAGTATTTAATGCCTCTGAGTCACAGAAAAACTTCTTACTCTTTCCTTTTGGTTCCTTTAGGTGGTTGAAACTACATTTGCCAAATACTTTTCTCCATGCATCTTACCTTTCTTATCTCAGAAGCCCAGAGTATAACTTAGCATAACATTTTAAAAGTGATTTATGTGCCTGAGTCTTGGAGGGAAATAATAATCCTGGGATCATAAATTATTTGGCCTTTTGAAAACCTAAATTCTTGGCTCCTCTGTGTAGAGAGAGTAAGGACATAGCCTAAGTCTTATATAACTAGAGAATTAATAGGCATTTTCTCATAGAAGAGGAGATATTTTCATACTTGGTCCTACTATAACTGTGAAGCAAGCAATCAGCGAAGTAATGGCACCATATTTTTGCTCCTATGTCTTGTCAACCAAGGGAAACTGAGGCAGACCAGCCTTTCATAGTTGCACAACCATACAACACTTACTCATTAACAGTAAAAAAAAATGGAAACCACCTTCCTAGATGAGCTAAATGTATCTACTCTTTCATATCACCTGAGAACTGACATGAAGTTTTTCAAAGATAATTCTTAACACTTTGAAGAATGGACAGCCCAGAACCAGCAGCTCACACTGCATTTCACAGCCTCATGTTTTGAAGGTTTCATATCAACTACTATCATCATTGAAACATGCGTCTTCATTTTTCTTGTTATTGACACTTTGAGATACAGAGCACTTGTCATCTACTTCTAATTCAAAAAGGCCCTGTATTTTGCAATCTGTAAAAAAATCTTCCCCGTGAGCTTAGTCTTGTGCAGATCAAAAGAGAAAAATGACAAAATGAACATTGGAAATATATACAAGGAACTTTTCAGAAGCATAAACGCATCTTTCGCTTCCTGTTGCCTCCAAAATAACTTTCATTTTCCTCTCACTTTGCACTTAAAAAATTTTCAGATCTGATGGTTGCAAAACAACATTCACACCATAGTCTGACTTTCATATTACAATTTCTAGCACAATAGATAATCCCTGTACAGGGACCTCCACTGACTCAAGTGATGTCTCTTGACCATATCCAGCTATGAATGAAGATATGAAGCATGACAATGGCTTCATAGCAGGGACTGGAAATAAGAAATCAAAAATGCTCTTTGCTCTTCATGTGAAGGGAGTTATTCAGGTATTGATCAGCTGTCAGATGTACAGTAATCAACAGAGCATGGGAACAGGCCTGAGCCTCTTTATTTCAGTTGTCCACAGAATTCTCCTCTAAGACGATCTGGATAGAAGCACTTTGTGGTTTTTAATCTGAAAACAGTATTCCACCTCATTGGATATTCAGATATCTGTTCTACATTATCTCAAATGACTACTGTTCTATTAAAGTCAGCCAATATGCCCTGTTTTTATAGATAGATAGATAGATAGATAGATAGATAGATAGATAGATAGATAACTTTTGTAGTCAAAAAGTTTTAATGACAAGGCATATTTTATAAATATGTACTTATAACTAATTACTTTTAACTTTCCTCATTTAACTTCATGCTGATGTAGTAATGCTTTTAAGAGAGACATTTCATTAAGATAGGAGTCAGTGAAAACCAGCTACTACATTGTACAGAAAGTTCTGCTGGAGAATTGTGCTTGATGTCTTTTAAAGAGTAGTTTTATTTATAGTTGGAAATTTGCTAAGCAAGTTTCTTTATACTGAAATATTCATTATGTAGATCCATAAAAGTACTCCCTTGCTATTTCTGTGGCTTCACAGGATCTAAACTAAAATAAAGTCATTATTTAGGCATCAGCAGTATTGGAAATGTAAGAAAGTTAATTTTCTAAAGAATTAGAATTCTCCTTCTAAGGAGAAATTTTGGATGCTATAGATCCCAATGTTTTCCCTTGGTGGCATCATGCTGGAAAGGAAACAAAGCTAGTGTAAAAAAGTACATAATATCACAGAGATTCATTGGTCTGCAGAGAAATTTGACTTGATTAAAATTCTCATAGTTGGATTGGGATCATCCAGTATGTGGTGTACGGTGTATATATTTTCTGGCCTATATCAACATAACGAGGTTACAAATAAAAATATTAAAAACAATTCAAACCACCTTATTTCAGGTGAAAACCTTAAGAACAACTGGATCTCAGTGGTTTACCAGTATGAGGAAAAAAAAGAAATCTAGATTTTAAGAAATTAACGTTATTTTGAGCACTGCTTTAAATCTGTCTAGTTGTTCAGTTCTTTTCTCTCTATGGAAAATGTGAATAAAATTTTTATGTGTAAATCATAGATAAGTACCAGCAGATGCAACCAGGAAGCAAAACATTATTCTGTATCAAGACTCCTATTGCAAACTCAGATTTTTCAACATATGTGTCAGACAAGTTATTTAAGTTTTACGTTTGAAGTATTATGTTAAATATTTTAATTATTTCTAGGTTTCAATTTCTATTTTTAGGAAATGAATATTAGGTTACAAGGAACTCCCTGACTCACAGATAAAGCTGATAGTTGAACATAATGCCTTCTGAATGAACACATTCTGAGCAAGCACAAAGAAAGAACAAAGCATTATTTTACTACGGATAATTTAACTTATATTATCACTTGACTACAAGAAAGTAATGAACTCCATCACACTCCCTGGATTTCGTAGTCACTGCTCTGCTCTCAATTAGCCATCAATACTCTGAAACAGAGTGCACAGGTCTCCAATATATGTCAATCACACTGTGCTCCTTATTCAGGATTTGTCAAAAATCCCAAACCTTGTCTGTACTGTCACTTAGACAAATAATTTTATCCTGAGTTTATGTAGATTGGTTTCAAAGCCATTCTGGATGCCTCTAAGAAACACATATTCAAGGGAAAAAAAACCCCTGAGATTGAATGGTGTTACCTAAATATTAACCAAACTTCACACCACCTTCTGAAAAGAAAGTGGGATGTCTTGTAGCATCCTCAAACACATAGATGCTAAAAGTCTGTTCCAAAAGAGAGATAACCTGGGCTCCCAGGCAGCTTCATCTGCTCTCTGGCTATTCTGGGTTGACATTTTCCAGTGATCACACACTCACCTCCACAGCTGCACTTGCTCCATAGCTGGCAGCATGGGCACATCTGTCTCTGTCTCTGTGACGCTGAGATGCCACTCTAGCTGTTGGCACATTAGTCCATGCTGCTGTCCCCAGCTCCTGGCACTGTGACTCCATGGTCTGCTGATGTGTGGGCTGACTGTAGGGGCTGACACTCAGACCCTGTTTTTCATTTTCCTCTCAACACTGAACGAGAGTCCATCCACTGCAAAAGGAGTTAGAAATAGCATTTTATAAGTCAGGGCAGACTGTGCTGATGACATGTCAAGCATTGCCAGACAAACAGCTTCCATGGGTTTACATGGAATCAACCCTTTTATCACCTTATTGCTCCACATTTCTTTTTTTGGTCTTGTACAAAGCAACAACTTCCCTCTCTTTCCTAACCTTCAGTTCTTTCTCTAGGCATCCCACAGTAAATCTTGTGCCATCCCAAGGTGCTTTCCCCCTGCATCACATAACGTGTCCCATACTTCTAGGCAGTGATCCCTCCTGTCCCAAAGGTACTCTTCCTGATGGGTGTCACGCCTGGGCCAGAGCCTGGTAGTCTGTATGGGAATTTATATGTGCTGACATTAAAATTTCTCAGCTCCAGCCAGTGTCTTTGAGCCAATAGTTACAGACAGACAGAGATTTAGAAGGAAGCACTTACAAGAGAAAATGAGCTCATCCTGATGCAGAACTATTGTCCTTGCTTCTTTGTGATTTTAACTGAAGAGAAAGCAGATCTAGAGTGCTGCAAGAAGCAGCTGGAAATCAATTTTCAATCTGAAAGCTGACGATCAATATTACTTTCCACGCCTGAGAAGCTGAAGGCTGAGGTTTTCCCTCAGGATGACCAGAGCATCCATACTACCAGGGTGATCCACAACCATCTGTCTTTTGGTTAAAATAATGTATTCTTTATGTTGCATTTGAGTGTGTGTTTTGTGGCTACAGGATGACCTAGTCTTTGCTCTACAGATCCCGTGCATAAAGAGCAATGGGATTCATTACTTTTGAGACTCATTATGCAAACTGCTCCCCCAGATCCATATTATAGTATATTTGAAAATCATTCCACATATCCAAATGTTCATTTTCATAGCACTTCATTTTTTCTTCAGACAATCTGCAGCACAACGGTCTGTGCAAGAGTGTGTCACATTGATATAATCAGGGGAATAATATATGTGACCCAAAGGCTTTTTGTTCCTTGCAGCAGTTCTCCTGGTAATATCCCTGCAGTAATTATGAAGAATATGCAATGATGTGCAGAAATACTCTTTCCTCTGACACCCTGGGGAATTCTACAGGAACATGTCCTTGGACTTTTAACTAGATTGATGTCCTACAGGTCTTTTTTTAGCATGGTGTATGTGGATAATTTTTTATTCTAAAGTCTGTGGAGCTCTTCAGAAGCAATGCCCTTGAACTCCTGCCAAAGGGATTCCCTGAAGGCCTTGTGTTAGACAAGCATAGTTTGTCCCAAATCTTTCAGAAAAACTAGTTTATCACTGTTGGAGGTTTTTAAGAGGGTGATGACTCCTGCAGTGTATATTTGCTTGGGATTTTAAAATGACAAAGCCTCTGAGAGTATTCCATGTTCTTGTTTTGTCACTTCTATTAGTTGCATTAATAAAGGTTTTCCCCTTGTCATTCTCCAGCACTTTCACTAACTATTCTTCCCATTTAGAAAAGCTCTAGTGTATCCCATGTTTGATGTCACAATCTTATCCAAGACTACTTTATATTAGTTGAGTATAGGCACTGTAGCAATGATGTTGCAAATGTATCTGACAATATGGAAGTGTGAAATAGATGAATGCTGGCGTGATGGAAATCACTTACAAGTCAGAATCAAATGAAATCAGGGGAGATGTATGACTTGGGCCAAACAAGCTCACCACTTTGTAGCTGGATGCAGAGCCATACTGGAAAAAGTGAGAAACACATATTGTACTTTCCATGTTATGCAGAATAAAAATATAAAAAAAAAATCATGTGGAGTTAAGGTGATTAGAGATTGTGTCTCCATTTTTCTTTTCAAAATGCTTCCTATGGAAGCAGAAGAAATTCTGCAGCTACTCAGGAGAAATTCTGCAGTTACTCTGTCAAAGAGCTGGAGGAAAAAAATAAACCATGAGTCTTCTAGGATAAAACTGTATGGGTCATAAATGCTTTGCATGAATCATTATTTGTTCTTTGACTTCTACTTCTTGCAATCTTACTAAAATATATTCTTGTTTATACTGCATGCAGATATACATACTTTTTTAAATTAATTACTTTCTAGTTTTTCTTAAATGAACTAAAATCTCAACCTTTCTTCTCTTCACCTAAAGCCACAAGAATCACTACTACATTCAGATGATTCCTATGAGTTCTGACATAGCTTTCCATACCCTTTCTCTATTACAGAATGCAACTTCATTAAAATCAGTCTGCAAGGACTTCTGTTCTTCTTATGTACCTGCAGGATTTTCATTAAAGATAGAGGTAATTAGGCTATGCAAAAGAAATTATAGAGTTCTGATCTCATGCCTGTCCAGGGAATGTGTGTTCTAGTCTTTATTCTCGGCATTCTGCTCAATCTTCTTCTGGTTAGTGTATTCATGTATGTACTGGACTTGGAAAGTGAGGGGAAGATTTATGACATGGTAGAAATTATCTCACATGTTCACAGGCTCTCATAGAGATATGATCATGTGGAAAATTTTTATTTCAGAACCAAAAAGAAATTACCTAGTTTAAAAATCATACGCAACAAATGTAGCATTAGTTAGATCAGAGCATTCAAAATATCTGAGATAAAGCATTTAGAAAATATGAATGTTTTAAGTTTTACATTTTGACATTTAGTAAGGAGTGTTTTAGTGGAAACAATCTTCAAGTACTGGCAAAACAGCAATGTGTTAAGATATTAATAATAATCCTTTAATTCAAAAACTTGTCATAAATTTCATTTAAAGACATTCAGTCTTTTAACAGTGAAAAAGCCATGTCAAAATGTGAGTAAATATAAGCAGACATGCACACAAAACTCTAATGTCTTAACAATAGTATGATTCACACCTTCTAACTGGCTTTTGAAAATACTGTTTTCTTTTTTTCTCCCAGCTTGATGGTTATTTCTGCAAAAGTAATATATTTTAGAGCTTCTGAAATGGAAAATCAACACTGTAAGGTTGTGAAGAGTTCCCTGTTGCCCTGGTGATTTACCATTGCATGCAATTTCAACCTTTCTTTTATATAGTGCTATATTAATACTTGTGTATGAGCTATAGGGGAAGAAAAAATATAATTTGCAATATCATTGAAACAAGCAGTGTATAACAAAGTGCCACATGAGGTGCTGAAGGTATAATGACTGATGTTCATTCACAAAATTTGCTAACATTAAAGCTTATAACATTTTTTGAAATGCAAAGTGGATGTATAGGTCACTGGAACAGTCTGCCTTCCTTCTGTTAAATTTTAAAAAGAAGAGGTAAAGGAATCCTTTTCAGTTTTCCTTTATCCTGATAATTTTCCTGATTGCAATCCACAAATGGTCTCAATAGCTGTGCAGGTGAGTTATCAATCACATGACCCGGCATGCCAATGTGTGTTTCCACTGTGCAATATGGCCAGTAAACCCACACAAATATGTAAAGACATAGATTTTTACAGGTCATTATGTAGCTATTTTAAATCTCTCCCAGCGGACCACACAAAACTTGTGTGTCATTGCCGGGAAGCCTTCCCACCATGGTTCAATTGCCTCTCTCTCCGCACATGCTGTAGGAGCTGCTGCATGCAGGGAAGTCTTTGAGATCTCCTGTGTTTAGAGGAGAGGGATTCTGTATGGCACTTGAGAACTTCTTTCCTTGTTGCCATGTCAGTTTGTGTACTTTTCATGAAGCAGTTGCAAGATAAAATTTACATGAAAATCCATGAGACTTCGAACCAGAACCCAAACGTGTTTTAAGAGAAGGGTCTGCAGGTACTCCAGAGAATGTTCTCTTTCAAGTTTATGTTTCAAAGGAACAACAAAAGCCCAGATTTGTTTAGTAGCCACATCCATAGCTATATCAGGGTCTTCACCTGAGCTGAACTTTGTCCCTCAAGCTTTGAACTGAAGCCTCTGACTTTCACCATTTTGCAAGTAGTTCTTATGGGCTCCCTGTTATCAGATGTATTCTGCTGCTTTGGTATTTCAGCCTCAGGCAAAATGTTCCTTCTAAACATTGTAAACAGGTTTAAATTGTTATTTCTAATTCTTTCCACACACCTCATAGGGAGCAAAAGTATCTCTACTATGAATCTTTTGTTTTCTAAGTATAGGCTAAGAACTCCACAATTATTTTTAGTTATTAAATAAGCAGATAATCAAGGCATATATGAATCTCCTTATAATAAAAATTCTAATTTTTTTCTTGCTGATGTGGAAAAATGTTTAAGGTCAAGCCAAACTTTTTCTGAATTGCTTTTTTTTGAGCCACTTTTCAGAGGCAAAATTTTATAAAATATTATAAATCTGTAACAGTGCTTCCATGTAGCATTTACAACACAAATGGCAAGAGCAATTGGATTTTTGTGCATCTTCACATATCCAAGTAACAATTCAGTTCACAAGGATGAAATTTATGAAAAATGTGGAATCACATATTGAGGCTGGGAGCATTGCTGTCTTTTCTTCTGCATTTCTTCTTTTCTTTCTTTTTTTTTTTTTTTTTTTGTAGTCTTTTCCTCTGTTTAGGAATATCCTTGCTATAGAGCCCTACTACACTGGCAGGGAGTCTTGGCAAGGTTTTATTAGTTCTGTCACAAAGACTTAGTTTGGCATGAGGCAAAGCAAAGACTTTATTGGTTTACCCAGAAAAAAACTTATTTCTGTCTAAGAAGAGTAATGACACTCTTTTGCAAAAATTTTAGTAAGTTATACATAATGATGTCAATATAAACATCCAAGATGCTCCATCACTTCCATGAAGTTAGCAAATGAACCAGGTGCCAGAAATTTCTGTGTCAAGGGATTTATTTTGTTCAGTAAATAGCACACTGCTTTCTTTCACATACAAGAATTTACACAATCTTTAAAAGTGTATCAGATGTCACCTGAATAGTGGAAGTTAGAAAGACAAAGGTGCTAGTTAAACTATTTTGTGCCTGAAAATAATATCTCCAAGGTGTAATTTTTTTTTTTTTTTTCTTTTTGTAGAAAATGAAGTTGCTATGGAATAGCAAAATATTAAAAGAAACATCTATAGTCAAAAAAACATAAGTATAGTGGAGCTTAATAAAAGTCATACAGAGCCAGGAAAAAGAAAGAAAACTCCAAAATAGGGTTTTTTTTATATTTTACTGTAAGAGTGACATTCTGCTAGAAATCTTGTAAAAGGCTTCATAAAATCTTTTAGTCTATTTTTCCTTAAAAAATTTAAATGCAACATAACTATAATAATTGCATGTAAAACTGATTTAGTCTAAGATACACAGGAAAATACTTCCAACAAGACGCACTAATGATACTTATCTAGCATGATACAGGTATGTATCATGGCATGTAAGGTTTGTTCTTTTCTCATTGGTTTTGAATCATTGCAGAACAGGATATTTGTATTTATCAATTTTACTAGTATTACTTGCTTTAAAGTAAAATAGTATAAAGCAGTGTCTGCAGAAGAAAGTCATAGAATTGTTTGCTTTGAACAATAGTACGAAGAGGACAAGGAGCAGTAACTATTTCTTTTGAACTTTTGAGAAACTCACTAGCAGAAACAATCAAATATTGTAGGATCAGCTAGAAATGACATATCTTCTTAAGATGAGGTGATCAAGAGTATTATACTATTTCTTGAGACATCATAGTATCTGGAGAGAGAGTACTCTACTCCCCAAAGCAGTGTGGTTGTCCTTTTAAAATAACTCAGCAGTTACAGACTCTTTTCATTAAATCCATTTTTGCTGACACTAGTACTTCCAAAGTAGTTAACAATTGCTAGAAAATGAAGTCAGCCTGGAAAGGTAGAAGGTGGAAGTTGTTACCTGCAGTACAGAGACATGCAGAAGTTACAATGTAAGGGAGAACTCTGAGGTCAGAGTAAAATGCCAATCCTTTCACTGTGTACTTGCTAAGACCTGGAGTATAGTACTTCAAAATGGGTTTAGCAGCTAAACTAATGTAAGCAAAACATATGGCCCTGGAAAAAACATTAGATTATATAAAGATTACAAGAGGCCTATGATTTCAAAATATACATTTGATATTAACTTCCATTCCCTCCACACCAATTATTTTTCTTTATGCTTAACCAGGGATCCTCATTTGTAAAAGAAGAGATCATTCACTCATCTTGATCCAAAGACAAGGCAAGAAAAATAGAAAACATTCAGACCATAGAAGACCTCTCTTGTACAGATCAGTCTCTCCTGCAGTTCTTTCTGTCATCAAAAAGACCTTTTGTCAGGACTGCACTTTTTGTTTAACACAGGAAAGCTGATGAAAAAATCAGACACTTGAAAGAATAAAGGGAATAAAGAGCAGCAGAAAGTATTGAAAATCATTTTGAATGCTCACTTCATAAACAAAGCTACAAATGTTCCTCTCTGGTCGATGACTTCAGGGGCTTCTAGCACTAAGAATTACAAATTCAACTGACTTCTTATGCTTGTAGAACAGGGCCAGAATCCCAGTATAGGCTGGTAGAAGAGGGAGATTGATTGACCTGTAGAGCAGCAAGACACGGGGAAAAACAAATGTTCTGTATTTGCTGTCCTTGATGTATGATGTATTCCAAATGCCCAATGTTCTGGCTGAGGGAACTCTTGCAACAATTCCTAACAAGATGAGAATGCAACAAATCCTAACAATTCTTACTGTTGCTAAAATAACTCATGTCTCAGTAAGTGACAGAAAACCAGGTTAATAAAAAGGTTTAAGGCACAATATACAATTTTAAAGACACTTCCCTTGTCTTCACATATCTATATATGTATACATATACATGCATATATACTATGCTATTTTTAATGTCTTATGCCACTGTACACTGCTTGTCATTTACAACCCTCATAAAACATCATTTCATTATGCAAAGAGATATTAAAAAAAATAGGTAAAGAAAACTCCCTGCAAACTTTCATTGAAGACAGTAGTAAGAGAGAGTGCTCTAACAAAGAAGGAAAAAAAGAAAAATGCTGAAACCACTTTTACTCAGAGCCTCCTTCTTTTTTGAGGTAAAATGATCAAGAATTCCTCTGTGGTATTCTAAGGAAATTTTCTTCTTGTACTGGCTTTCTTGAGAAACAAGGTCAGTCTTTCCATATCTCTTTCTAAATGAAAGAGATCTTTTGCTCACCTACCCAACACTATAGAGCTCCTGAGACTTCTGCATTATTGATGGAGATGTTGCAGACCTGCACCACAGCTTTGCCCTATTCTTCAGAATGATTTTAAGGCAATCTGTCCTTTGAGTCTAACTGTTCTTTCAGTTCAATCATTTCTTTCTATAAATCCTCAGAAATCTCAAGATGGCTTTCTATTACATGGGAAAAGAAAATTAAAAAAAAAAAAAAGGAAAATAAACCAACTAAAAAACCCAAACCACAAATGAAGAAAATTCTTACACAGTGAGAGATAAATTAATGCCTTCTCCAGAAATATGATGAAGCTCTTCATCCAAAATATAAATTCCTGCATAAATCTGGCTTTTGGAAAATATGCATAGTATTTTTCATAACTACTGATAAAATTACATATATTTAAGGCTCTATGAAAAATAAAAATCTGAAGTTTCTTATAGCTCAGTTTTTTTCTCTGTAACATCAAATTTTTTAGGCACAGTTGATTTTTTTTTGCATGTTACCATGAACAGTAGTAACCACTGGAGTACCAGTCGTGAGAAAAGGGACAAGGTTTGCACAGTAGCTTTCTCAGACACTGACCTATGGGTCGTGAATTGACTTTCAAAGGAATAACCACTCATCCTCACCACTTTTCTTGACTGTTTTAAAACTTTCAAGGTTTCCATTTATTGTTAACATCAAATCAACAGGCATTGCAAGTTGCCGAGCAGAAAGAGACAATCTTTTTAATCAAAGTGTCCCTGTGCCATCGTGACAAAGTCCCTGTAAATAGCTATAGTAAACATATTAAAAAAAATTAGGATATTTTTATGTAAACAATTCCTTATTTCAGAAACCAGCTTCTCTCCAAGGAGATGGAGCCAATATTTTGTGGCAAGGCTAAATATCTATCTTCAGGCCAATGTTTTCAGGGCTCCAAGTAGAAAAAAATATACACTGCTTGAGAAGCCACTCACTAGCATTTTTGGGTTGTTGTCTATCTGAATAAAATATGTGATTAGAAATGACCATATTTTTTTTCTATCATTAGTACCTTCCTGCTGTGGCTACGTGGATTTTTTTAAATTTTATTTTAGTCTTTATATTCCCATAGTCTTTCCTCTAATTTTAGTGTACTCCTGCTTTTGCAGAGATCACAGAAGAATAAGTTGCCAGTAAAGTAACCATCACATTATTTTTTTACAAAAGAACTGAAAAGTGAAGAAAATTATGACAGCATTTATGATGTGCTAGTATAATGAAGATAATATATAAACAAAAAGCTACCACACACTAACATGATTATGACTCAAATCATGCAGATGACAGTTAGCATGTTAAAATAAGCTATTTTAAATTAAAAGTATATATCTTATATATTAATTTGAAATTAAACATTTACAAGTGTCTGTCCATACACAAAACACTAAATATGTTGGGGAATTTTCTTCAGACATGGCTTATTGAGAGAGGCCTGTTCTTGTAAACAGTAAAATTTCTCAGGTTTGAGCATGAGAACACTGCTCAACTTTTAACAACAATAAACACCACGTCCTTGAGTGGGTATGGGAAAGAAAGATGAAAAACAAAGGCCGTGAAAACAGTAGATAACAAGGAAGTCTTAATTAAGGAAAACAAGGAGGGATTCCTGTGTGATCTGTATCCAATAAGGAGCTCGGGTTTTGCGGTATGGATAAGCTTAATTAACACGGTTATAAGAATGTGTATATTGGATCAATAGACTGGAGTTTGATGCATAAGACTATGGTCGATTCTCCCTTCACCTTTGTCAAATGGCTGCGGGGATCTTTTATTATTTTTTACAACATAAATAGAGCTGCCTTTATTTTTAAGACAGTGTAATGAGAGCTAGGAAAGCAATAAATTTGTTCTTAATCCTTTTGTTAACTTGTTCAACTCACCTTTTGTATGTGGAGATGGTTTGAATTCTTATCTGGGTGTTGTTGCCTGTGCTCTCTTGAGCATCTTCTCAGACAGCAACTTCTTAACAGTTATGATAAACACCCTAGGAAGATTGACAGAAAATGTACACACTATCATTGAGAAAAAAATATTTTCATACGTCTTCTAAAATGTGCTATTCTCTACCTCCATCTACTGGAGAATTCTTAACAACTAGCTAACCGAAGGTTTTTCTAATTCTTCCTCAATACATCTGTTATTTTCAAGGAAAGCTAAATCCCAGTTCAGTGAAAAAAAAAAAAAAGACTTCAGACTATGTCCCTCAAAAATAACAATTTAAGTATAATCATTAGCTCAGTCATTTCTGTTTGGATATAGCCATTCTTATAAACATCTAAAGTTGTAAAAACTATAGTAACCTAAATTAATTAACAGTATTTCCTTTATTCACAAAAGACAAACAAACGAGAAGCAAAACAAGCAATCAAACAAAACTCCATAGCAGCATCTCTTAGTCAGTGGAGAGTCTCTAGATACCTTCAGCAGAACTGGAGAACTTCTCTGCATTCCAAGACTTCCATAAATGTGAATGTCTATCTATATTAGTAGCAAATTTAATTCAAGAAAGAATACAGCAAAATAAATAGTGCTGAGGACCTTGATATCCACATTGCAAGCATTTTCCAGTGCTTTACCCCAACCTCATCATAGGCTGTGCACTGAAAACCCTTCAGCAGATGAAATGACAGACAGCTTTTTCTGGCAAAGTATAATTGGAAAGATGCCCATTGTGTACAGTATGAGAACCCTATATGGACGGCACTTCAGCACATAGAGTAGAAATGAGCAATTTATTCAAAAATGGACAAACAAGGGGAAAAACAACCCTTTTGGTCTGAACCATAACATATAATGCAACCATGCTGAGAGATGCCACTACACAAGCAAAGCTAAGCCACTCACAACTAATCTTTTGCTTCTTGTCATTTTAAATTCAGGTTTTGTTTCCAAAGAGGTCACATGGCAGCATGTTTGCAGCCAGCTCCCACAACAAAGTCCAGCCACATCACTTTCAGCATAAAACACAGCATTCACTGCCACCTTGATTTAGTACTATTGTTAAAAAAGTTGAAAGTATCTCATTGTATGTATTTTGGACATAGTGGGAGACCTGTATTACGTGTCTTCCTAAATTTCAGACTACAAGCCCACCACCTCTGTTTTCCAAGCAGGGCCTGCTAGATGACCAGGACACAAGTACTTTGGATGAAGAAGGGGTGATATGCAGATTACTCCAATTGTTCTTATTTGAATTATGATCATCTCCTGGTGAAATGGAGTCCCTTTTGCAGAAAGGAAACCCAGGCTCAGAATTAGAAAGAAATAGAGTGGAAAAAAGGGAAAAGAAAAATCAAAAAAGACTCTCTATAAAAAATGAGTAAAGGTTTTGTTTTTAAGACCCATGAAATAAGTGATTTCTATAATATGAGGCATATGAAAGCAAGAAATAAATAAAAAGTAATTTTTCCTTCAGGACAAAACAATATCAGTAATTTAGCTGAGTTTATTTCATTATATAATATAGAAAACACATATTTAATTGCAAAAACCTAAGGAATAACCACTGAATAATTATTGATACTGCTTACGGTTTGCATTTTTGTTTGCAAAAAATGTTTGAAAGAAATAGAAGTGTATTAAATTATGTAGGAAATACAAGCATATTAGCTAGGTCACATTCCAATTACTCAGAGGCTACTTAATTCACAGAACTTTATGGAACTGTCAATGTGTAGAAAAATTATGTGGTAATTAAAGAGCTGATGGAAGAATTGAGGAAAAATTGTCATGTAGAAGTATCAAAATAATGTAAGCATTACTTTCAAAGTTTGGGGTTTTTCTGTTCAGGTAACTTATTAACTGTAGGTTACTCAATTGCATATCCTAGAGGCCTCCAAATTTCCTGACCAAGTAGTTCATCTTAACACTGGGAAACACCAACTGACCTAATTTCCAAAATCCAGTTTGTAAAGGAAGGTGAGAAGCTGGCGTGCTCTGAAGTTTCTTTCAAATATTGACTTAGGATTTTGGCAGAATATCCACTTGGGACTTAGCAGCCACTCAAGCTTGGGAAGTGAAGCTATAACTTATCACTACTTCCATTAGAAAATTTGGTTTTAGTCACTATTGTAATGGTTAGTCACATTATAGAAGCACTTAAGGATGTGGAGCATGTCCTAGTATTTATCACCCACTTTTTTTTTCTTTCCTGTTCTTTGTAAAAAAGCAAGTTTTCAAAAGACTAGTTTGAGTACAGGAAGATCACTCCTTCCAAGGGAGTGTCAGAAATGTCAAAAGCACCTGCAACAGGCAGTAACAACCACAATTTACTCCTATCCTTTTGTATGCAGATGCTGTTTTCTTCTACTAGCAAGTACTGCAAGTCCTTCACAAATCACTGTGGTCGTCTATTGACTCATACTGCTCTAAACCTACCGACATTGTCATCAATGTACAAAGGCAGAGTGAAGAAAACATCATCAAACTATAAAAAAAGCAAGAACAGAGGCCATCGTGTTCTCCACCTCTCCTTCCAAACCCTCAGCTTTGATTTGAATCTGAAAGCTATTAAGGAGAAAACATTTTTCCTCCTTGACAGGCTAGAAAGTAATTTATGTGATTCGTGACTTTTTGGATGACAAGACACTTTTGAGATGTTTTTGAAGAGCTGATTAGTATAATTGGAGATTTCCCTCTTGGTATAAATGGCTGAGGAAGTTTAAACTAGATTTATGTTGCTTCTTGAAGGTAGTGTGTGAGCTTACTTCCCTTCTCTTTCTTCTTTATTGGTTTACTTAAATGGAAATGCTGGGAAGGCAAGACCATGATTCAGCAATTCACAAATCATAGCATGCAAATATAATGTGTTCTGTCTTACCAAGTATATTGAGAAAGTAGGAGTTCAATAGGAGGGATCCAATATCATCAACCTTATCAAGCATTTACATGAGTCTGAAAATATATTTGGTTTTTATATCAGATGTCATTGTGTGTTTATTCAAATGTACAAAAATAAAACAAACAAAAAAAACACAATCAACAAATCAACCAACCAACAAAAGCAAAACAAACAAAAAAAAACCCCCACACCAACCAACCAACCAACAAACCAAATCAAAGCAAAAAGCAATAATTAAACTTTAATTCATCTGCAGAAAAGGTGAGAGCTAAAAGACATTTCTTTAATTATGTGATTTAAAGAATTACATATAAATTAATTAAATTATGTGTAAATATCCCCGTATGACTATTTAGGGATATGAAAGCATTAGAGACTAGAAAGAAATATTTCTCCTTACACAAGAACTGAAAATCTATAATTTAGCTTTCATTTAAACTGAAAAAGTTCTTCCAGAAGCCTAACTTGTATACTGTAGTAAAGTTATTTAATGATTTGGTTTACCAATTCAGAAGAATAATAATGAGTGTTGTTTTTCTTACTGTCCTTCGTTGTGTTTTTATTGTCACCATAATTAACAAGATGTTAGTCTGTCAGAATTTAATTAAGCCTCTCAACAGTGCCATTTGGTGAAGCTAATTATTTAGATCTCATACCTTTGCATCTTAGCTCATACCTTACACTGTACATGAATGCAGATAGTATGCGGCACAAACAGGAAAAACTGCAGATTAGTGTGCAGTCACAGGGCTTTGACCTCATTGTGATTATGGAGATGTGGTAGGATAGCCCTCCTGACTGGAATGTGCTAGATCTCTGTTGGCAGAAGACATGGTTGCAGTGTTGATATGCTATGAGGGTGGGGGGAAAGGTCATGAAACACAAAGTACAACAGGTTGATATACATACAGCTTCAAGTGGGAACATCCAGGTATCTCCCCTGATAGGGAGAGTTTAACAGTGCCTGACATAACACTGTGGATCACATGCATATGAAATGTAGTTTGAGAAATTCACAGAACTGAAGTATTTTAAGAAAACAATATATTAAAACCCCCTTTCTATTATCCTTGTATTGTCTCTTGCATCAAATTCCTGAGAGGGCCTTTTGATCATCTAGCCAGCTAAAGAACAGAGAAAAAGGGAGTAAGTGATATTATTTGGAGTGCATACAAAAGTCAGTGCTTTACTGTGTTCCTGTAATGTTAATAAAAATGTGAAGAATTAAAAATAGTTAAATATTGCATATATAACTCAACAGTAACTGCTGACAGTTTTCCAGAAGCGCTGCAGTAGTCTTCAGATAAACCACTGCTTCACTACTCTGCCTTAATTAGATGTGTGAGAGAACACTGTTTCCTAGTGCTAAATTGCAGGGAATACTGGACTGGGTTGAGAGGATTTAAACCACCTTCTGTGTCCTAGTGATAGAATAAGGAATGGTGGTTTAGCTCTTGGAAGGAGAAAACACAGTAGTGACAACATACACATGCGCTAAACATATGCCAAGCTGCAAACCTAGGAGCCATGTGCCAAGAGCTGTTAGATCACAGAAATTAAAATACCAAAAAGCAGAGCAGGCCATCAAAACTTCTTACTCTGAAATATTAAGGAGATTCTAAATCTTACATATTAAATGAATAGAGATGCCACATGGGAATGTCTTGATTCTCTCAGGGAAGATCTCATAAAAATGTAGATATGACAGAAGCTGATTTCTGCATTGGAACTAATATAAAATGCTAGGAGAATTATGGTACAAAACCTAATTTGACAACACTTTTAA
Source organism: Ammodramus savannarum pratensis (assembly GCA_020466415.1). Classification (NCBI taxonomy): domain Eukaryota; kingdom Metazoa; phylum Chordata; class Aves; order Passeriformes; family Passerellidae; genus Ammodramus; species Ammodramus savannarum. The sequence goes on along the minus strand of JAHXMQ010012338.1, from coordinate 83,020,657 downwards.
AAGACATCTATCAAAAATATTTTGCCATAATTTTAGTAAGCACTGTGAAAAAAGAAAAAAAATACTGGGACTAAAAAAATGCATTTTAAAATATAATAGGACATGTAACATGAAAAAGTAAACTCAGAAAGCACAAAAATAAAGCAAAAATGATTTTTTGCCTTTTCTGTCCTTGTTGACTGGTCCTTTGTTCCTAGCTTGATTTCTCCCTGAAAATTTAGTTCCTTTTTCCTATGTTTAGAATTAGGTAATCCCATCTGGTTCCTAAGTATTAATTTTTTATCCCATTTTGATCTTTACTTTCAACAGTGTTGTTGTAGACTTCGTAGTGCTGCTCACCTGGGAGCTGTCTGCTGCCTTTTTAGAGTAGTATAATATACATAGTGTCATACAAATAAAACACCGCAGGTTGCAAGAGGTGGAGGTGACTGTTGCACAATAGGATGGTTTTGTCGTTTCACCTTCCTCAGCTTCATCATACTGAGAAAGCCAAACAGGTCTTGCGAAAAGGAGCTGTACATTTTGGACAAAGGCTATTCAGAGAGATAGACTTCCCTGATTAAGAAGGATCTACACCTTCAAGTTCTTTCTGCATGGGGAGGGATTATACAACCATGCAGTGTTTATTTAATTTCAACAACAACAACCATCGGCGGCAAAGAGGGATTTGACAGTCATCTTGGGAGGGCAGCAGTCCTGAAGGCACTGCTTGAGACAGACTGACTGCCAAATATGACATGACCACAGCAATAATTCACCATAAGACACAATGCTGGCTAGGATTGAGCAGCAGATTTGAACGGTAGATCAGGAGGCTCTATCCTACTGAGTCCTGTGGGAGGACAGTTTCCCAGTGCTAGGTACAAGGAACGATGGATGCCTTCCTAGGACTGAGCTGGGCTGGTTGTGCACCCCAATCCTTCTGCAGGTAAACTCCAGTTAGGCACTGAGTCATTTACTGAAAGGGCTGCAGTAAGGGATGGACAATATTAAAAAAAATCAGAGCAGGACTCAGCAGCAGGAGGATTGATGAGTTTTTTGTAGATGTCCTGGAAATCCAATAGCCTCAACCCTGCTTTGTTAGGAGAGGAGAGCTAAGAATGTGCTTGAATCAGTAAACCTTAGAGACCACAAGGTTGGGGCAGGCTGAAAGTCTGGCTTTTCAGCAACAGGACAAAAGCTTTTCTCCTCTTGCAGATGTGCTTATACAGAAGAAGAACTAAGACCTGGTAATGGATAAGCAGGAACAACTTCCGCAAGGAAAGACATATCAGGAAACCAAGTGTGATGCTGTTTAGGAACTTTTTTCTGCAGGATGAGGATGGGATAGTAGTGATGGTCCATTTTTTCTCTATCTGAGCTGTCTGAGAGGTCTTGCTGTTTGTCAGGATCTTGCATCCAGGATGTGTGGAGAAATTAGTGAGGCCTTGGGCAAGCGCTTCTTGTTGCTCATCCATGTGAGCATTAATGACCCCACCAAGGTGAATGTTGGGCATACCAAGGATGAGCATAGGGTTCTGAGTATAAGGAGCAGTGGCATGGTTTTCCATATTGGGATGTCCTTGCTTCTGGCAGACAGTGGAAAAGAAGCACGTAGGTGCGGCTGAAGTCTATCAGTTACACAGAGAACCACAGAAACACAGAGAATGACAGAACCCTCAGGGTTAGAAGAGAACTTCAAGGAAGTCCAATCCAACCATCAACCTATCACCACCATAACCACACCTGAGCCGTACACCCAAATGCCAGTTTCAGAAACTTCATGAGCACTACCAGAGACAGTGACTTCCCTTCCTCCCTGGGCAAATTGCTTTGTGAAGACTGGCCTAGAACAGAGACTAGATAGAGTTAAAGAATAAAGTAGCTATTTATTAGAAGGCTTCAATGAATACACCTTGGGCAGTAAAAGAGCCCAGCCAGGGCTACACCCAAGGCGAACCCAAAATTGTCACAAAATGGATGACCAGTCAAGGCAACTCACATTTTTATGTTTTGGTCCATTAGCATATTGGAGTGAATTGTCCTATTATAGCTTTTGGCTATGAATTCCTATCCTTCTTGTTTTCCTCTCTTTAGTCCGCCATTGTTTGTGCTCTTGGGCCTGAGATTTGGATTGATGGCCCTTGATCCCCAGCTAGAGAAGGAATTTTAATAGTTTTGTCTACCTGATCTGTGAAGAGAGCTTACTGTCCCCTAATATGAAGCTCAGAAATAGAGACTAAAGCAGCAGAGAATCTGAAAAATATAAAATCTAAAACCTGAGGTATCAATTCCAATGCCTAACAAACCTTTCAGTGATTTTTTTTTTTCCTAATCCATAATGTGAAACTCCTTGGGTGCAGCTTGAGGCCATTTCCTCGTCTTTTCACTTGAGACATGGCAGAAGAGACTGACTCCACCTCATGCAACCTCCTTTCAGATAATTGTGCAGAGCAGTGAGGTTCCACCTGGGCCTTCTCTTCTCCAGACTAAGCAATCCCAGTTCCCTCAGTCACTCCCCATAAGAGGTTTTCTTTGACCCTTCATCACCATTGTTGCCCATCTCTGGACACAGTCCAGCATCTCAATGTCCTTTTTGAAGTGGGTGGCCCAAAACTGAACACAACACTCGATGTATCACCTCACCAGTGCCGAGTACAGGGGAACAGTCACTGCCTTGGTCCTGCTGGCCACATTAACCTTGATACAGTCCAGAATGCCACTGGCCTTCTTCGTCAGCTGGAAACACACTGGCGCATGCTCAGCTGTGCATCAACCAGCATCCTCAAGTCCCTTTCTGCTGAGCAACTCTCAAGCCACTCTTCCTCAGTGCCACAGCACTGCATGTTGTTGTTGTGACCCAAGTGAAGAACCCATCATTTTACCTTACTGAACCTCATGCAGTAGTCCATCAATCCAGTCTGTCAAGATCCCTTTGCAAAGCCTTTTAACTCTCAAACAAATCAACACATGCATCTAACCTGGTGCCATCTGTGAACTGACCAAAGGCACACTGAATCCCCTCATCCAAATCACCATTAAAGATGTTAAATAGGACATGCACCAATACTGAGCCCTGGGGAATACCAATAATGACAAGCCACTAACTAATTGAGGAGCTAGTATCATGTGCCAGTCTTTTTAGTCTCAGGACTCCTCCAGAGTATGAAATGATAGGACAAGAAGAAACAGCAAAAAATCTTTTCAATGACAGTGATCAAACACTGGAAGAGACTGCCTAGAGAGGCTGTGAATTCTTCATCCCTGAAGAATTTGAAAGGGTGGAAGGACAAATCCCTTTACAACAACATTCAGGTTTGAAATATGTCCTCCTTTTACTGATCTAGGACTGATGTCTCTAGGGCTCCCTTTGAACTGGAATTATAATTCTGTGCTCCTCCAAAGAGCAAGGGAAAGTCAGGTGAAACTTGCCAAATGGAGGAGGCTACCACTGTCTACTGAGAGCAACTGGACTTTGAGAGAAGGTTCAAGGAGAGTCAGCAGTCCAGAGCAGACAGAATTAACAGACATGAAGCAGATGAGGCTTCCACCTGCACCTCAGTTGAGATGTTGAGAGAATTAACAAACTGTCAGACAGGTCTCAATGGTGTGGAGAAATAAAACTTCCTGGGGCCAAAAGAGGATTTTTAGTCTTGGCTGCCAGCCAGGTAGTAACTCTTCCTTGACATCAAGCCTAGAAGCAAATCTCTGCAGGTAGGGAAGAATCTCACTGATGTTAAGTTCATATCTTGGAACTGTTTTCTTATAAAGAAGAAATTATGCTGGCTTACCTTTTAAAACACAATTATTAGATTTATTAACATAAAGTAATTAGCATAGTACAATTTTTTGTTTGTGCTGATTTTTAAAATTCTTTTTTCTTTTTTTTTTTTTTTCCCCGTTTTCTTATCTTTTACAGTTTGTTGAAAAAAAGAAAAAAAAAAAGGAATTTCAAGCAAATTGCTCTGGATGAGTTTGGGTATGATCTGCCATGCTGCTGTGCTTCAAAATTGAAAACATATTAAGTGGATGCAGTTAAACTGCAGGGAAAAATAATTTAAAAGCTACTTTATACTGTACTGGACATGGAAAAATCACCTTATTTGACTGTCTACAAAATATTTGTTTTTATTTTGAAAGCATGGAAGCATGAATCTAAAGGAATTGCACAAAAAATTTTTTTACAAAAAAGTTGCCTGAATATAGTAAACTAGGATGAAATAATCGAAAATCAATAATTATTTTATTTCTCAGTTGCGCTGTGGACTTCTCCTCTGAAGGTATGATTGAGAAACGACATGACCACTAGAGGGCGGAGACGGATAACTTTTTAAATACGTTAACCATAATTCCTTCTGCGAGTGCTATTTCTGCAACAAGTTAGTAATTTTGGACTGAAAATGAACTCCTGAACTAGCTGCAGACTAGAAAGGAATGAAAGACAGATTTAAACTCGAACATTCATTTGAATACCATTAATTAAGGTATGTGAGTCAAAATAATTTAAAGGATTACTGGGGACATAATTTAAGATAATTGCAAAATTACTGATGAGACATGCAATCAGTAATGGAACAAGATGATGGGAAGAAAATATATGAGCATGATAAAGCAATTGTGAAAGGAAAAAGTTTGCTAACTGGGGAAAAGAGAAAGTAGTATTTCCATATGTCCTGGGGGTGGGGAAAAAAAAAATTGATACAGATTTCTATGTTTACTGAAATAAAATACAGTATTGAAAATTTATATATGGCTTATTTATGGCTTGTTAGAAGAACATATTTATACTAACTAGTTTCATATAGCATATACTTCCAAATAACTTAGATAGATACAAATATATAAATAAATGTGTAAATGCTTAACACTGCGTCTTGTTGACTTAATCAAATTTTATCACATGCTACATTGGAAAGAACATAACCTTTTAATTACATTTAAACATGCACCTAATTATCTCATATTATCTTATAGTTTTCTTCATATAATGTCTATAAAACTAAGGTGACGATGCTAAAATGCATTTTGTAATTGTAAAAGTAAATAGTAACAGCAAAATGTGAATTTTCTGTATTGCCATAATAGCTAAGCAGGTTTATTCTGGCTGAAATTCAGTTCAATAACGTTTAAAATATTAAAATGTATTTTCTTGACCCATTTCAATATTCAGTGGAGAGGTGTGATTTAATTTAGTTACCTGAACACCAACTGTTAATGTTTTATGAGACAACTTAGCCTGTTGGAATAATTCAGAAGGGTTTTACAGTTGTGATGTTCAAATTATAGGAGAGTTGCAGCTTTTGGAAAGCATCTGGAGCCCACAAAGGATATACTGGGTAGACATGTGAATTAATGTTATCAACAGGACCAGCTCTGGTGTTACACTCAAAGTCTGGTTTATGGAGGAGGAGGAAGTACACCTTTCAAATAAGTACAATCAATAATTTATTGTTAATATAAGAAAGATTTTAAGAGTCAAATGAGTTTTAGTCTTCATCTAATTGTTATAGAAGAATAAGAAATAATGATGCAGTTAAACTGTTGTACACACACTTCTTTTATACCCCTCTTCCTGGTCTTATGCTCACCCTTCCAGGGCTCCTTAGAGTCCTAAGGCTGGTGGCTTCATTGAGGTTACATTTGGCAGGGTATTGCCAAATATTTTCTCTGGGGTTCTTTGTCAAGAAAGGTATGACCTTCATGTTGACGGCTCCTTATTCCTTTCTCTAGGACTAAGTTAGGATTATTCCTGCATGCTTGCAAATGCACTTGTAAATCTTTACTCTTTTCTCACTGGTTTGAACGTCTGAATTTTAAGCAATGGTACTATGGACAGTGCCTTTTACTTATCTTTGATATTATTGCTTTGTTCTCTTTGTTAGTTTCAAATCAATCTTTTGCCAGCTGGCTAAATGAACAGATGACATCTGCCAGGGAGCATGAATCTGCTTACCAGCAGAAGGAGGATGGAGCCAAGATAACCCTAGCACAGACCGTGCCCTTACTGAGGGGTTGCAGCCCCACAGCAGCAAAACAGGGTGACAAATGCAGGTCTGGCGTCAGCAAAAGGTCTCCCTAACAGTCCAAAGTTCCTTAGAAAAACAAACAGTGAAAATTCACAGCTGAAGTCAACCCAAGACCTCCATCAGCAAGTCAGAAGTATCAGGGGACAGAGCTGCCTAGAGGCAATGGATGGTCTAAGCTGAAAAGTGCTTCTGGGTCCATTGTCAGGGTTTTCCAGGTAACACTGGCTCAACTCACTGAAGCTTAGTGGTGCCCTCAAAGCCCTGACACTATAATGAAAACTGCAAATCAATGTGAGAAGATAAATTATGATATCTGCAAGATTTCTAGGGTAAAAATATCCCTTAGAAAAACATACATGTGATTCTAGAATATTTAAAATCAGATAAATTGATGTATGCTGACTAATTTGAAGGCTTTTATTTATAATTTCCCTGAAAAGCAATTTTTTTCACATACTGAGCAAATAGTTTTCAAGATTGCAAAAAGTAACAAGGTAAGAATAAAAGACATGTAGTCCTTGAGATCATCAGCTTGTACCCATATTATAGGATCAGTAAATTGTTGTGCTTATTATGACTCTGAATGTTTTTACCAGAAGTAGAGGCACAGAAATAGAATATATGTGATTTGAATTAAGATATTCAGCTACTACATCATGGGCAGGATCATGTTATAGTCAAGATAAAAAAGACAGTTCCTGGGGACTCAACATTCTGAATCCCTAAGGAGAAAAAAAGAGCCATGAGGAAAACAAATGTCTTAGGATAGACACCATCTGATTAAATATCTTCTGTATGTTTTAGTCTGAGAATACCCAGCTCATCTAAATACTTAAAAAAAGAACAAGAATTGTTTTCTGTTCACCCACATAATAAATTGGTTAAGTACAAGTTAATTAATGGAAATAAAATAATCCTGTCTCATATATGATGGCATCTCTTTATGTAAGGTTTTGGCTTTCAAGTACTTTAATTTGTGCGCGGATTATTGTAACAAATTAAAATATGTAATGTCCTTGATTAGTTTCTAGAAAATATAAGAAAATATATACAACAGTCAGCTGAAAATAGGAAAAGGGATGGAAAATTCTTGTTGAATTAACCTGTATTCGTATTATTCAGTATGCTAGCATAGCATATGAGGAAAATAGGATACTTAAAATAACGAAGTAACATTTAAACTATAATTAACATACTGTAGTCTACAGCTGTATTTATGTGGTATTGTTATTTATGACAGTAAAAGGGAAGATCTAGCAGGTCATCAAAGGCTAATAACTCAATAAAGTTTGAAACCATTTAAAATAGAATTAAATAAAAACAGTTTGAAAAACATTAAATAAAGAAAAACATAAGATAAGCTTATATTTCACAATGTCTTTCTTACTGGACAGTAAAAATAATGCAATTGAAAAGTTATAACTCTGAATTTTATATTTAAACAGCCAAGTTGTATTTTATAATTTATTCTGTTGCAACATCATAGTATGTCCTTTGCCAGCTTTTCACAAAATTTCAATGATTTAAGAGTTCATAGCTATTTAAAAGTAGATAATGATCGTTTGTCTTCCAAGGCCAGGTTGGTTGGGTGGGATATTAAGCAATATGTTCTACTGGATGGTGTCCCTGCTTACAGCAGGGAAGTGGAAATATATGATTTTTAATGTCCATTCCAACCCAAACCATTCTATGATACAATGAAACTTTCCTATAAACAGTGGTTTATCTTGTTTCATAGATTATAGTTATATTGAAAGAATGAAATACATCAATTTGTGCGATATCATGGTTTCGGATGAAACAGTGTTTAAAGATATAAATTTCCTACTCTTAAAGAAGGTTGAGCTTTGACATCAAACTTCTATTTTCTCTGGAAAAGATGTTGACCCCTGAAAACTAATTCATGCCAAGGGTCATCAATTTTCAATTTTCACACTCACATGCCTATGACTTTTGGGATCACTAATAAGTAAGATGTGAACAGGATTGATTCCAGACGACCTTTACAACTTTTTTTCTCTTGGGCTTTATATGACAGGGTGGACTACTGATTTTACAGTATCAATGCACTTCTTCAGATAGCTGTTGGGATTTTTCCAATAGACTCAGTCAGATTTGACACTGATTGTGATGGGAACCATATAGATGCAAAAGAAGCTGTTCCAAAGAACTTGCAGGTATGTAGAGGGAAGAAAAAGCTGCTATTCCTCAGCAAGGTATAAACCAAATAGGTTATCTAAATACATTAATTCATTACTTATTGCTCTTCCAGTATTTCAAGTGCTATTTTAATCAATTTTTCATAATATTTTTAAACTTTAATAAATTTATAATTTTTTCTTTGATGATACTTTCCCCCCTAATCATTTGAAATCTAGATTAATCAATAGAGGGGATAAATAATAGTTTTCTAAGTGGTTAAATTATAACAGTGCTAACTACATATGGGCTGTGAACAGTCTGAAGGCTGGAGAAGTTTGTACATACTTTTAAATGTACCTAAAATAAAATACCTTAGATTCATGTGGCTAAAACTAGAAAACTAGTAAAACAAGAAGATTTTTTTTTAGTGGATTACAATTCTCAACAGGAGGAAACAATTTGCTTCCCCAGTAAGTTAAAAATACTGTTTAATTAGTAAAAATTATCTCAATATTTTGAAATCAATACAAAAAGACTCCTACAATTTTCAGATGGTCCACTTATGGTATTTTATTTGAGATGTACTACCAGGAGAGGGTGGTGTTGGGCTATAAATCTGAGGCAATCCTGCCTGCCTTCACTGAAAGTTCAGTTTTCACTTGAGTTTAGGTACATTATTTTTCACAAGAAACTTTCCATTTTGACAAATAGTTTGAAGAAGACCAGGACGGTATAATGTTTTCAAATATACTCTATGTACTGTCTGATACTTTCAGAATGAATAGAGAATGAAAATATTTCTCTGGTGAATTTCCACCCTTCCAACCAACCCCAAAGACAAACATTTGAAATGAGTCATTATAATACGACTGTATATTATCAGCGTGTATGTATATAAAAAAAGGACATGTAATGAGCACCATGATTTAAAAGTCATCTAAGTTCTTCTTATATTTTGTTCTTTTCCTGTTGAATTATTTTCTTTTCACTTAAGTTCTTATTCAGTTACAAAGGAATTACAGATTACGAATGACAAGTGTGATTTTCTGTGGTGGTGTGAAAAGCATGATGCAAAATTAATCATAACAAACTTCTCCCATAAACTGTAAAATATGAAAGCAGTATTATTGCTGTAGTCCCTACCAGCTGCTCATTCTTTGCTTGATAAAACAGTCTGTATCATGGAATTGTGTTTACAACCAGGAGAGAGCTTTGCTCTGTGCCACCACCTGACTCTCAAGCCAACCATACTGCAACTCAGATCCAGCAGCTCCATGCTGAGGATCTGCCATCATGCCATCACACTTCTGCAGCTTGATCAGTGTCCTTTCTGCTAATGAACAGATTTTTGCAGAATTTACATTTGTATCCAACTGATCTGTACTTTGAAACTGCTCCTCCATGTCTTATCTCTATGATGCAGGGTAATAAAGACAAGTGGATGAAGAAAGCAAGTTTTACATACTATGAAAATCTCTTAATATTCAGAACATTAAATAGCAATTTTTTGCTGTTTTTTTTCTTCCTTTGTAGGTCAAGTGTCAGAGAATAAAAGATGAAAAAGAAATTCAAATTCCAAGCTAGTACTGGGAAAGGAAATATGTTTAATGGTGACATATTACTTGACACTCCTTGGTCAATTCTTGTTTATAAACAATTTTCTTTTAAAAAAATCCCAATATATGGGTTTATTTCCAATAATTCTATAGGGTCAACAAAAGCTTTGGTAGAAATCAATGGGTGTTTTTCCTGTTTACCACAGCATTAGTCTTAATCTCAATCAATGACACCTGGATAAAAGTGGCTCAACTGGACATCAACAAGAAAACACATAGTTAACACACTCTTTATCTCTGCAATCATATGAACACCTCTATGCAGACAATACGCTCTCTCTATATATAATTTTAATTACTCACATTGCATTATTTTGATCTGCAGTCAAAAGTTCAAATTCAGACATTCATTGTTATTTATTATAATTTATTTGCTATCTGCATAAATAAGAAATGAGTACAGTAATGTTCAAGCTCTCTACAGTTGATATTTCAACAATTAAAAAAAGATGCAGTTAAAAGCTTGCAGCTCAGAATTGAAATTCATATTTATAGGAAATTAAAGAATTAACATAATGCTGACGGTGTCAAAAGAATAAAAAAAAAGTTAACCATAAAAATAGTTAATGGAAAAGTTTGCAAACAAAATGTGGCAACATCGCTAGTATAGAAAAATACACTGTATTTTTGCAATAAAGATTCAATAGAGATTCACTGATTCTGTGTTGTTTAAATAGAATAGTGTAGTGCATTTTAATTAAATAAACAAATAAAATTAAATAAAATATTGAAATGAAATAAATCAAATGAATTAATTGAATATATTTGTTTGAGCTTCAGTGATTTGTTTGAGCTTTAGTGATTATTAAAAGGATAATCTGTGTTTATGCTGCCTGGTTGTAAAAGATAATCGATACTTTAATAACCAATGTACTGGCATCAGTACCTTGAATTTCAATGCTTGCTTGTTTTGTGGTCTAGAAAATACAATTACTTGAGTATTTTAGAATTAAAACAGAACTTTAGGCAGAAGACCTGTGATCTTCACATTAGGTTTTGTAAATGTTTATTCTTTGGTCCATGTTTTAGCTGGAAGTTCACTCAAAGTGTTCAGTGCTTTGCAAGTTACATCCTTTGATAGTAATAAAATATATTTCCAAAATTACATAATAAATGTCACAGAAGTGCAGGCAGTTTTTTAAAAGAGCATAAACTGATGTCTCAGTGGATTTGATTTTCTGTTTTGCACACTTTTTTACTGGTTTTGACTAGAATGGAGATAATTTTTTTCACAGTAGCTAGTACAGGCCTGTGTTTTGGATTTGTGCTGGAAACTGTGCTGATAACACAGGGATGTTTTCATTATTGCTGAGCAGTCCTTGCACAGAGCCAAGGCCTTTTCTGCTTCTCTCATCACTGCAACAGCGCAAAGTCTTGGGGTGCACGAGAAGCTGGGAGGGAGCACAGCCAGGAAGGCTGACCCAAAGCCTCCAAAGGCATATTCCTTACCATACAGTGCCAAGATGGGAGAGAAAACCAAAGGCAAGGTTGGCCAGGGGGCCACTGCTCAGGGACCAGCTGTGCATCACTTGGTAGGTGGTTAGCAGTGGTTTTCATTAGCATTACTTGTCTTCCTTCAGGTTTATTTGGTTCTCTTTTTTAATATTTTCCCTTTTTTCATTAAAATGTACTATTGTTATCATTATTATAATCATGATTATTATTATTGGTCTTATTATTAATAACTGTATATTTCACTTCAATAATTTACCCATTCTCTCAGCCCACAGTTTTTCTCACTCTTATCTTTCCAGTTTTCTTCCCTCCATCCTGTTGGAGCAAGGAATGAGCAAGTGGCTGGTGTGGTGCTTTGTTTCTGGATGGGGTCAAACTGTAACAGATTGGAACAAGAAATATCAAGTAAAAGAGAATTAATGGCCCACATTTTCATCCTAAAAAGGTACCTTTCAAAGCTGGATTAGGTCATTATTTTAAATTGCAACAGAATCGCTGTCTGCTTTACTCTAGACAATGCATAAATATTAAAAATTAATCAAAGATTGATCTAGAGTCCTGCAAAATTGAATAATAATACATTTAAAAAGGAACATGTACTTACGATCGTTGTCATTAAATGAGCTTCTTAATGTACTGGGATTCCTCTAAGATAACATCACATGACATGATTAGTATGAATTGTGTTACTTTAACATGGTATTGAAGAGATTTTACACTATGTTTTAAGACAATTAAAGTATTATTTACATTTCTCTCCACAGTAAAGAGAATACCATGGTAGATGACTTTGAATAAAACAAATTACATGCTAATTATAATGTTTTGAGATATAGTAATCCAATTCTGAGAATTGTTTAAAAGTATTATGCCTTAAAATTCTGAACCCAACAAAATTTGAATTCCCAAAGCATTTCACAGAATCACAGAACCACCAAAGCTGGCAGGGATCTGCTTAGGTAATCGAGTCCAGCCTCTGTGGCTCAGGCAGGGTCAGCTACAGCAGGGTGACCAGGAACAGCTCCAGTCAGGAGTTCTGTATCTCTAGAGATGCAGACCCTACAACCTGTCTCTGCAACCTGCTTAGTGATCTGAAGTCATTGCAACATCAAGATGTCAATTTTGTGCATAGTAGGCCTCTGAAAAATTTAAAATCTCAATGAAAAACACCAAGTTCAGCTTTGGCAAAAATATGACCATTGTTTACACTGAAAAAAACTCCAAAAAGAAAAAATATTTTCAGTAATAAATATGGATATTTATTTTTCTTACTAAGACAGATTATATGCAACAAAGAGCAGTGCTCTCTAAATTGAAAAATATGGTTCATTCTGAAACCCTTTTTCTTACTTTTTCAAGACAAATTGGACTACAATCTGAAAACAGAGGGGGAGAAACAATTCATACTTAGTCAGGTTCCATTGCACATTGTATTAATTCACTATTCAAATTCTTAGTTATTAATTGGACTGATATAGTGACTACCATGCTGCAAGTGATGGTTATGAAAAAAATCTATCCCTGATGTCATGCAGAATACCAGTCCCAGCTACTGACTCAGTAGCTGTTCTACAGAGAAGCTCACTCCTGCTGATGGTCTGTGACTCAGTGAAATCCATATGGCTTTTCACAGGTGCCAGTACTTGGTCAGTTGTTACATCTTTCAATCACATAAAGGTTTATGGAAAACCCAGAAAATTAATTCAGAAATTGTCCTTACTGTGGGCTCTAGACAAAGCTGCTTCATCTATAAAATTCCACATAAAAATGAGGCTGATTTGTTGCAAATGTTTAGTGTTCAAAAAATACTTTATTCATAGGAAAGCTACATAGCAGGTAGAGTGTAGGGCAACAGATTTTTGAAAGCAGAAATCGTGTATATAATCCTGCCTTTTGTATCTGTTATTGCCATTGAGAAAAAGTAAAGGTGTGCAACAACCTGATCACAGCTGGTGAGATGAACTCTCTCAATACAGTCACTACTTTACCCTATTCTCATCTTCTTTAGTAGAAGAAAGAACAGAAGTTCACTCTTCCTGACCTACTTTCTGCATCTTTTTCCAGCAGACATATTCCTGCTCCTGTCCTTATTCCTCACCCCTGAGGACACTAAATTGAGTTTTTCTTTCCTCAGCCTAAAGAGAATTTTCTTCTCTTTTACAGAAGAGAAAATGTTTGATTCTGCTGTACCAATGTTCTTGGTCCGCGTAAGAAATCCCAATATCTGAACTACAAACAACAGTTCAAGGTAAGATGCAGATGAATAAAAATTCCTATTTTTACCTCAAAAGTGAAAAGAAAAGTTCATTTGGTCTGCATTAGCTGACTGCACAAAAGCAAAGTAGGAGTCCACATCTGCCCAATAAAAAGTAATGCTAAATAAAGTTGTATAAGCCCATTCCTCTTTTGGAAAGAGAACCATATGAGTCTGAAGTCATGCCATCAAAATTACAATGCAAGTTATTGATAGAACATGCTGAAGTGATTAAAATACACCTCTCCATGCATTTCAGCATTTTTTTTGCAGCTCAGGTATAAATTTTTTGAGGAGAAATCTGATATATCTTCTGAACAAATGAGTTTAGATATAACTATACACTTTCTTAAATAAATGGAAATTTGCTGTAAACTCCTAATTTTTTATTTTTTTTTTTTTTAATCTAGGGAAAGGTATACTCCTTACTCTGTTGATTGGATTTTTTTTCTACATAATGTTTTTATTTTTGTAGTGACTAACATGAACCTTATATTTATTAAAGTTGCTTTCTAAAAATAAATGTCTGTTTGAAAATAAAAGCCAAAAATGAGATCATTGGCAGATGTAGGTTTGTGTCTTCTTCCCACTTTGACAGAAAGGCTGAAAGTGGGTTCTATAACTAACAAATGGAATTTCTCTGATGTGCTCTATTTGCTCTGTGATAATAGTGTGAGTGGGGACAAGGACTATGTCTAGGTGGCAGATTAGTAAACTAAGAAAACACACTTAAGGAGGTAACTGCATTTAATAGCACAGATCTGTCACAGCTTTCCTGAGTTGTATCTGTGGTCAGGTGTATTCAGATTTTTACAGCTTGGGTGCTTCCAATTAGAGCCCAATACTCTTGCAGTCTTTACTTACCCATGCATCAACTGCACCAGCAAACAGTGAATTTACCTACAGACTTTTGGGAAGTAAAGCCAAAATAAGGTGTTTGGGGTTCTTTTTCCAGTTCTACTACTCCTTAAGAAGTCTGGCTTCCTGGATGTAGTGCAAAAGGAGAAATGGCCACTATGGATTTAGAGATGGAGAGCTTTTTTGTACCTCTGTGTTATGGGTTAACCACCTAAGCAGTGAAGCACCACACAGCCTGCTCACCTCCAAGCTGCAGATGATTGGGGAAGAGAATAGAAAGACCAAAAGAGAAAAAAGAGAAATACTCACAGTTCAATAAAGAAAGGAAAGAAAGGGGGGAAAGTATGTAAAAGTGGTCACTCGTCACCTCACATGAGTAGGGCAGTGCCCATTTTCTCCCTGAGCAACAGGTAGTTTCCCAAAAACGGCCCTCCCCTTACTTTTTCTTGCTGAGCATCATACTATATTGTAAGGTGCATCCTTTTGGTCCATTTGGGGCAGCTATCTTAGTTGTGTCCCTTCTTAATTTCTCGCCTACTCCTGACTTACCCATGGTAGGGCAGAGCTGGAAGAACAGGAAGTCTTCATATGTCTCAGAAGTAGTAAAAACCCCTGTCATGTTACTGGTTTAGTCACAAATCTACAACACTGTACACACTGCTGTGAACATCAACGGCATCCCAAACAGATCCAGCATACACTGGTACCTGCCA
This sequence comes from Ammodramus savannarum pratensis, assembly GCA_020466415.1. Taxonomy (NCBI): domain Eukaryota; kingdom Metazoa; phylum Chordata; class Aves; order Passeriformes; family Passerellidae; genus Ammodramus; species Ammodramus savannarum. The sequence goes on along the minus strand of JAHXMQ010012338.1, from coordinate 83,005,614 downwards.
GCTTAAGATAGTTTATTTCTAGAATCACAGTGAATTACAGTGACTCCCAGAGTGGTGTGTCCCAAAGATTGGCATTTTAAGGCAGACAAGACAAATTAACATAAATATGCCCGTACATTAAAAAGAAAGGACAATAGATCAACAAACTTGGACTTAATGAACTTTCAGACTCCCGTCAATTCTGTATTTGGAAGTCAGAGTGGTGAGAAGCATGTTTCCAGCCATCAAGATCCACTCTCTGCTGAACACTACCTATACTTTACAGATCCAGAGTGTTCTCTGACAGGTGTGCTCGCTTGCTTCAGTTCCTGTATGATACATTCAAAGCTGGAGTTCAGGACACAGTGCCTTTGTAAAGGGTATACATTTTCAGAAAAAAGATAAAATCTTTTTCAAAGCAGAGCTTAAATGCTAATTCACTACTTCATTAAACTGGTGCTGGGTCTGTGAATCTTACTGTGTATATAGAACCTTCAAGAGAAAGAAATTAAATGCTATGGCTATCTAGCCAAATACCAAACTTGATTGGCTACTTCAGACTTTAATCTTAAGGTGTTTTTCCAAGTTGCCTGATATAATCTATTTTATCTGGATTTGGTGGAATAGCAGTAGCATGTAATGTGCAATTAGGTTAGGCACAAGCACACATTATCATGAATAGACTTAGGCATAGTCAGCATGTAGAAACTCATTTGTGTTTAATAGGATACTAATGTTAAATATCAATGCATTATTCATAGGCAAAAGGAAAGAAAATTGTTTTACACAGCAGTTTCAATATTTCATGTTTTCTTACTCATGTTTATTGAAGAAGAATAGAAAAGGAGTTTTGTAACACAAAAAAAAAAAGTAAACATATGCAAATAATATCATATCCTCTGTTCTGATTATTGATTACTGCACACCCAGTGGTTATTTCTACTTCTCTTGCAGTACAGAAGAAATAAAGATATTCCATTACCAATTTTAAAATATTTACACAATTCTTTTACCTTTGAGCTTCATCAGCTATTGATAATGAAGTGACATTTTTTAAGTTTTATGAGGGCTAGGCAGTCAGCTGCTCTCAGGCCTGAAAGTCAGGAAATCTGACTATACTTCAACTGGAATACTCGTAACCATAATTTGAAGCTGACTAATAAGAGGTGCAGATGGTAATTAATTGGCTGACTGTAACACATTGTTTAAAATACAATTAGGTAAAAGATCAGTAACATATATAAACTTACAAGTATTTTTAAATGGATACTGGCTGGAAGCCCAAAGTTATCAGAAAAGAAGTCAAGGTCCATAGAAGGCAAATTCAATTGGTTTCACACTGGCTTTTCTCTTGTACATGGACAAAAAGGCACTTTATCCCATTCAACTTCAAATAAAGTTTTTAGTGGCTATGTGGTAATGGAGATGATCACTTCAGTCTAAACCTACAGTAATCAATGGACAACAAGGCTTCTGGGGTTTCAGAAACTACTAAGAAAAAATTGATTTGTAGGGATCTCTTTGTGCGGTTAACACACTACCCAATGCCAAACCATGACTCAATTTTTTGTGTGTATGTTCTTGGGTCATTGGCAAACAAAATACACTTTGAAAAATATCCAACTGATTAATTGTAACAGAAGATTGCAAGTACTCAGGTGACTTTTGTTTTCTACAGACCAGTCGCCTCTAGGCATTTTTTTAAATTTGTATTCAAATATTGCCAAATTCAGAAGGAAAGGGAAGGAGAATCTGTCTTTTCCTGATTAAGATCAAGAAATATTTCTTACTCCAATACCAAAATTTATGAACAAGATGAACAATCTCAGAATTGGAGAGCAGATTTTAACTTTGATAATAAACTGTTACATTGTGAAGAACTGGAAGTACTCTGTCGAGGGGTTAAACAAACAAACAAAAAAAATAACTCCAAACAAACACACAAGAAAGAAATATAGAAGATTCAAGACCTATTGCACAGATACTGAAGAAGGAAACCACACATTTCAGAAATGTTTACACATTTTCAGAGATCTGACTTACGCATACAAACAGGATTACTAAAGAAGTATGCAAGGGAAAATATCTTGGTTTCATCTGTTTGCATCTCTTCATATTTTATTAAATGAATAAGAATCCAGTATTTTGTAAGGAATCATGCTCTTTAGTATGGCAGTATAAAATGCATTTTCACTCAAGTACAACATTTAAAGTACCATACGACTTTTTAAATTGAAAAATGAAATAGAAAGAATATTAACTTCAATGTACCTTTCTTTGAATATTTTTTTTTCAGAAAATGTGATTTTTGCCTGATGGTAAATACAATGCATGCAATGTTACGTATATGCAGGTGCAGCCTAGAAAGACAACTGAATCCTCAGCTGCATAAGATGTGTGGCCAGCAGGATGAGGGAGGTGATTCTCTAGATGATCTTTAAGGTTCCTTCCAACACAAACCATTCTATGATTCTATGATTTAATGATTTGTGTACTTATATATTAAGTATAAAAATATGAGTCTAAATTAATTTATTTAGATAATGCATAAGGATAATAGAAATGTGTTCCTTTAACCTGTTTCCTTACAATTTGAAGATCTTTTTCAGCAGATTTTTCAAAGAATTGCCTCTCAATAAGGGTCATATAAAGATGAAACTAAATGCTTAGAGAGTAGCTTCTAGGCCTGTGTATCACTTGTAGAGGGGAATCATTACCTTTCTTTACACGTTGGCAATGTGTTCATGACTGCAAAAAGCCACACAAACAGAATGCTCAGAGCAGAAGGTTTTGAGTAAGACCTATCCCAATATGTACAAAGAGATATTAGTTTTGTGAGGGAAATAGGTGATCTGTGTCTGAATTAAATAATATACTAGGCACTGTTAGCTTCCATCATTATAGTACATTACATTATGGGGTTTTATTTGTGTTGTTCTGTGTGTATGTGCATATGCCATGTTCTTAGTTAAGTCTTAGCCTTGGTGACAGTTCTTCCATATACAATTTTAATTTATAATATATGCATGAGTTTTGAGTTCCTTAGCAGGCTCTCTCACGTGTGAATAGTCAGATGCTACTTAGTGGTTCCAGGAAAATGCTTCCTTTCTATATCATATATTAAGCTGTCAGACCTGTACTCTTACAGAGTTCAAAGGGTTCACATTGCAAGAAATATAGGTGAAGAGTTGTTGATACAGACTTGAAAGTTCTTGCAAGCAGGGAAGGATATATTATTTACCTCCTACGTCTTGTGTGCTATCAATGGCTCCTTGTGTGCATTCTGAGAAGTGACGATGAGTTCTGAATGATGGGGTAAAAATATTTTCTCTCCACTGAAATAGCAAATGCAAATACTTATTCCTCCTGTTATCTTTAAACAATGAAGTTACAAATTAACAAGTCATCATGAAGATTAACATTTTGAAGACTGATCTGCAAATCATTTGCCTGCAGTAAATGTAAGTCTGACAGTTTTAGATTTTAGATATCCAAAGTTCACAAAATTTAAAATTGTTGGAACAATTGATTAAGACTTGAAGTACAGGGTAAAAACCCTGTGTCAGTTCAACTGACATGCAGATGCACTTGCAGAATCACATTCTTTATAATAATCTGCTTAATGATTCATAAAATTATGGTAGAAAAAACAAATATTAGTCATTTTTATAAACTTGATAAATATGCAATTTTTGAATCACAAATACTATTGGTAAAGATTCTCAGTTGTTTTTAATTCTGTAAGCTTAGATTAAGAAACTGTCCTATTTTTTGCAATTGATTTCTGGAAATATTTTTGTTATCATGTTTTACTCTTGTGGCTGTCAACTCTAAAGCAAATAATGATGTTGTTTTCATTTTTAAAGTGAATATCTATATTTAGAGATATTCTCTATCTCAAACAGCCAACTACAAGTGTTAACACTTGAAAAATGTTCAGTAAAAATAGAAATAATATAACTTAAAATTCATAAATTCAAAACAAATAAAGAAAAAATATTCATTTAACTGGTCATAGACAGCTGAGAACCTTTGAGCCTTAACAGTAAAATGCCTGCAAATTGAGATTGAGTGACAAGGTTCATTAAAAGTAGCAAATTGCAAAAAATCAAAGTGATGTGTTGAAACCAAATTGCTACAATTCCTCAGGAATATTTTCTCTTATTTTTAAATTTTTTTCAAATTGTATTTTGAAAAAATTTAAATATGGAGAGATATAAATCTTATAAATTTATATATAAATGTTTTCATATATGTGTGTGAGCAAAAATATAGGAAAAGATCTTGATAGCCTTCAGCAAATGGAACAGTAAACTGCAATAGCCTTTTTGAGGTCAATGAGGCCACCTAGAGATCCATCAGTGCAAAAGAAATTACTGGAATCTGACTGGTTGGAGGCTGTAGTAAACAGTCTGTATAATAATCCAAGGCACAGAAAACCAAACCAGAAATGTTATGCTGTAGAGTGCAAATATGCTAGAGCACCACATCTATTGTTGCTCACAAAAGGCTTTGTGACTCTGAGGCAGTGGGATGAACAAGGAAGTAGCATGTGCTGCTTATAAAACCATCCCATGCAGTGCAGGAGGGATAAGGAACGCCCTCCTTGCATGGAATAAGCATTTTCCTGTAGCTGTACTGTATCTGCTAATTATTTGTTTATGAGCACAAAGAAAATAATACCTAAAGCATGAAACGTGCCTTTAAAAATGCCCTCCCCCAAACCAGACCGTTTTTTATCTAAGCAGTGTTTCATGGAAATAAAATGCAATCTCACATGGACAGATACCAACACTGTGCTAACATCTGTAAAACAGACAATTACAATCAACCCAGTCTTCTTCCTAAAGAGCAGGATGGGCAGTTTTAAAAAGGGCTGACGGCAGTCATTGTGCAAGCAGAAGCACTAATATTCCATAATTTTATTTTTCCATAATAAAGTATGTACAACTGTTCATACTCATCCCTACCTCATTCACACTGAGTGGACTGGATTGACAGCTTTACAGTCTCATTTATATATTTGAATAATTCTGCACTTCAACGTGATAGACATATTTTCCAGAGGACAAAGTTTCCCTTGTGGTGTGATTTGTGGAGTGTATTTGGGCTGGAATGCTGTCAGGTTTCTAAAGCAAGCATTTGCAGATACAAACTAAGTGCAGGGACTGCCCAAGAGAACAAACTGCAAGAGCTGCAGTGGATGTTTACTGTTTTTTTGCAAAATCGGGTATTAACAGCCCTCAAGCAATCTAGAAGATATTTAGCTGAATTTTATTTTCTGAGGCTCACTTAGATAAGGGGAAAAAGAGGTGAGAGAAATTGCAGGAGGAGGAGCTGATCTGTCTCAAGGTGGAGCTGTATCTTGTATTAAATGACATTGGCAGATTAAAGCTCTCTGGTGGGGAAGGGCTTAAAGGCTGAGTCAAAAGCCAAGAAGTCTCTTTATTTACGCCTACCTCCCAGCCCCTGGCAATCTGACTAATAACAAACTGAGCTAACAAGAAAGACTAGAAAGAACAGAGAGAACACAGGAGCAGCTTGCATCTAAAAATCTGACAAACCAAGTGATCAAGTCAAGCTCTGCTGAGCATCTTGTTTGTTTACTGCATCCAAATGCTTACAAACAGTTAACTATATGCAGAAAAGTCAGCCTAGCTGTGAAGTATGCTGTGAATTTTAATTGAGGAAAAAGGACAACTGCTTACAGGATGGTCTGACGTGCACGGCTGCCTGGAAGATTTTTTCAATCGAGTGCTTTGTACTTTGTCTTCTGAGCAAGGATTTTAACTTTATGGAGCTGTAGCATTACCGGAGCTTGCAGCAAAGGGAAACTCAGAAGAAAGTGTGCGTTTTTCAGAGGGAAAAATTGCATTGCATGGAAACAGCTGCTCCAACTGTGCATTACTGAGTGTACCAGGGAGTGTTGCTGCTGTACAGGTAAGAAAGATTCCAGTTAGCTAATTAGCTAAGCACATGAGAATTTCACTTCTCAGTAAAAGTTGCATTTATTTTTCTGCATAACTTTTATGTTAAATGATGGCAGTTTATACTGTATTATAAACAGTTTGCAGGGACTTTTATTCAAAGTGATTACTGTGTAGAATATGTGCATTAAGAGAATGTTGTTCTTGAACCTCTTGAGGGAGAGGAATGGGTGTTTGGTTTTATTTCAAACGCAAAAATGGTCTCAAATGCATCATCTGACTGTAATTCCCTTAAGAATTTATTAAAAAGTCCCAAAGACTTTTAGAAATTACTAATTCTTTGCTTGAGGGTTTGAAAATCATCAGCATAGTTGTTTTGGTTTTTTTTAAATAGTTAAATTAAGACAACCAAACAAATAAACCCCCAAGCATAATGAAACAAGCTATTTCAATGTTTTAAAACCAAACCAATTATTACTTAGAAAGCATGAGATGCCTTTGCTGTAAGGTGACTACTTCTGGAAGTATTCAACTTTGCCTCATAGAAAAAACTGACATTTTTTAGTCTTTTAGAATTCCTACAGAGTTTAGTTACAATATGCAGTCAGCAGTGACTTACATGAAAGCAGATAAAAAAAACCTTAAGTTATCATGTGGAATTTGCTGAAAAACCTCACCACATGAAAAGGTCAGTTTTTCAAGTCTTTCAAATTACATTTTGTTGTATTGTGAATTCTTTCAGTTAAATTTTAATCATCTGTTACATGAGAGCAGTTTTTATTTTACAATATCAGCCCACTGAGAACTTCATTACATGTTTCTGAGTGTTTAGAAAAAAAAAATGGAGAAAGGAAAAATAATAAAACTCTCCTATTAATTTTTATTGTGTGGGTATATATATGTGTGTGAGAGAGTTCTGGCAGCGCTGCTTACAGAAGTATGACCATGATTAAAATGTGAATGTTTTCCAATTGGTTACAAATGTTGTTACTTTCATCTCTGAGAGGAAGGCTTTCATTTTAGTAACCTAATTTCTCAATGTGCAATAGAATGCAACATGCCTTAAAGATTTCTTTCTTCGTTTAATTTTGCTCAGGGACTTTATAAGTGTTGTTTGAATTTGATGCGGATTGACACTGGAATTTCTAATGAGAAAAAGCGTACAGAAATAAAGTTGAATTAGTCATAGTATAGGTTTGAAGCCGACATCTGTGTCAAGAGCTTGTATTTTTTACCTTGGGTCACTGGAAAGGATAGTGATTCATGTAAAGGAAGAATAAGTCTCTAGCATAATGTGATCTTGGAATTATTCTGCATATTTTAAAATAACATCTTGACATGATGTGTCTTATCAAATACTTCTTGGGAAAACAGACTTAAAGACATATATATTATATTAAACATGGGCAGCTGGAGTTCAAGGAGGGTTATATGAGGCAACAAAATTATATTGCAACTACTAAAACAAAGATAAAAGCTCATATTTTTAAGGACAATTTTTCTCACACTGTGAATTGCACTTACTACTTATAAACTCGTATTTCTACTCTCACTTATCAGAAGCTACTCATGGAGAAAAGCAAAATTCACTGTGGACACACTTGCTGCTGTTCTTTGTGTGTGTGTGTGTGTGTGTGTGTAATACTCATGCCACAGCATTTAAGTGCCTGCATGTGTAAAGCTTTGCAATCTGTTCTAAGGGTAGCCTTGAGAAATAGTGTTTCTAGTAACCAAGGTGCATGATATTCAAAATATGCATTGATGAGATGTCAAATCATATGACCACACTATAAAAATGTTCATGCATGTAGTTGAATTGATCCTTGTAAAACATTCTAATCTTTCAGAAACTGAGCCTGTTGGTTGTGTAGTGACATTCTGTATTTCATCTTTCAATAGCCTAGTTTGAAAGATTCTGACCTTTATTAGATGGGTTACTTAAGAGTCTTGCTTAGTTCAGTACTCAAATAAATAGCACACCCCATAAACATTACTGTTTTTAAATAATCCATTGCATTTTAGGGGATTTTTTTTTGTTATTATTTACTTTTTTTGAAATGTGGAAATACTTAACTAAAGATTATAAACAATTATTTCCCTCTATCTTATGGATCAAGAGTTACCATTGGTCTTGCTAATTAGACAGCCTTAACAGAAAGAAACAGAGAATTTTCTAATAGCCTATAGGACAACCTAATTCAAGCCAATAATAAATGACTGATGTAAACATCTAAATTTTACTTGCAACTCCATAGCTGTTTTGTAATGATACATTTATCAAGTGTTTCAAAGATCACATTGAAAGGTGATAATTATATTACATAACAAATTGTTGATACTGGTGATAATTTTTAATTTGAAAGCACCGTCAGGTCTGGATACATTTCACTGTGGAAATTGATGATTATTATCATTGGGAGGAGTCTAATATTAATCTCAAAAAAAGTTTGCCCTTGCTTGCTTGTTTTTTCTGGCATGCACTGCATTCTCAGTTCTCTTTTTTTAAAGTTGTGTATACAAATTTTTTTGTATGTACATTACATGCAAACGTTGCACTACCTTGTGCTGTGGCCCCACTTTCACCCACAGACTACAACACATGCATTAAAATTTAAGCAAAGAGAGATGATTATTTTGTCCATGTCCTTTTCAGTTTGTGGGTACAAGGATTTCAGAGGAAATACCCTTTGATTTCCATACATAATGCATAACTGTAGAGAGATTCCCTGTATCCTGCAAGAATGGGCTTTTGCTTACAACACATTACTGATCCAAACCAAATTTTATTTCTCTTCAGCAGCTGGGTAACATTAAGTTAATCTTAGCAAGGTACTCTTAAAATTTGCAGTGCTATATAGTGACAGAAAGCAATGGTTCAAAATATTATATTAGCTTTGAAATAAGTTTCTTGGAACAGTAAATTATTGCTGTTTTCCACTGGCAGTCTATACAGTATATGAATAAAACCAACACATTCCTGATTACATCCTACTTTGGCCATCAGCAAGAAAGTACTGAAGATTTCCCCTTATGACTCTGTTTATTCATTCAGTACATCAAACCAAATTTATATTCTCTAATTAGAAAATAATTCAATTGTTTTGCATGATATGATAGCCCTTGGAAGGAGAAGTAGCTCAGTGATGAAGATTAGGAATGCTTTTTTCTTTCTGTTATGCCAGGGAAAAGAAAAAAAAAGAAAAAAAAAACAAAAAACAAAAACCAAAACAACTCCAGCAAACAAAGCCACAACCCCCCCCCCCAAACAAACAACCCAAACCTTGTGAAATCATGACTCTATTACTTATTTCCTTTTTTTTTTTTTTTAAATAGAATCTGCTGGACAAGATGAAGATTTGGATTTTGGTTCTATGCTCAATTGTGGTTGCATCTGATCCTTTCCAGTCACAGCCTTCTTTTTCTTCAGTCAGAGGATCTTGTCAGAGTCTGTGTTCCTGTGAAGAAAAGGATGACACCATGATTATCAACTGTGAAAAAAGAGACATCAAGATGATATCAGAAATAAACGTCCCACCATCACGGCCTTTCCATCTTAATCTCTTAAACAATGGTCTTAGTATGTTACATGTGAATGATTTTGCTGGCCTTGTTAATGCTATTTCTCTGCATCTTGGTTTTAACAATATAGCAGATATTGAGCCTGGGGCTTTCAATGGTCTCAGCCTACTTAAGCAACTTCATATCAATCACAATTCTTTGGAAACACTTAAAGAAGATACGTTTAATGGATTGGAAAATTTGGAGTTTCTTCAAGCAGACAACAATTTCATCACAGTGATTGAAGCAAGTGCCTTTAGCAAGCTCAACAGGCTTAAAGTGCTTATTTTGAATGATAACGCCATTGAGTATCTTCCTCCAAACATATTTCGTTTTGTGCCATTGACCCATTTAGATCTGCGTGGAAACCAGTTACAGACACTGCCCTATGTTGGCTTTTTGGAACACATTGGAAGAATACTAGACCTTCAGTTGGAAGACAATAAATGGGCCTGTAACTGTGATTTGTTGCAGCTGAAGATATGGCTAGAAAACATGCCTCCTCAGTCCATAATAGGTGATGTTGTATGCAATAGCCCTTCAGTTATCAAAGGCAGCATATTAAGCCGGCTGAAAAAAGAATCTCTTTGTCCCACCCATCCTGTTAATGAACTTGAAGATCCTTCAGGGTCACTGCCCTTGGTTGTAACCACCTCTATCAATGATAATCATCTATCAACTAAGGTGATTCCTCTCCTGAAAGCTCCTACTAAAGAACCAAGTTTAGTGCTTCATACTTCCAAGCCTACTACATTTCCAGGAATCTCTTGTCCTGTCCCTTGCCACTGCACCAGCCATATGCTCTCAGGAGTTCTTATGCACTGCCAGGAGCGAAATATTGAAAGCTTGTCTGATTTAGGACCCCCTCCTCCAAACCCTAAAAAGCTTATCCTGGCTGGAAACATTATTCAGACGCTATTGAAATCAGATCTTGTGGACTATGCCAGCCTGGAAATGCTTCACCTGGGGAACAATCGCATTGAGATCCTTGAGGAAGGTTCCTTTATGAATCTGACCAGACTACAGAAACTATATCTCAATGGCAATCATCTTACAAAGCTAAGTCAAAATCTCTTCCTTGGCCTTCAGCACCTTGAGTACTTGTACCTTGAATATAATGCCATCAAAGAAGTTTTGCCAGGGACATTCAATGTAATGCCAAAACTGAAAGTTCTCTACCTAAATAATAACCTTCTGCAGGCTTTGCCACCCCATATCTTTTCAGGTGTTCCCCTCACCAGACTAAATCTGAAAACAAACCAATTTGCTCATTTGCCTGTAAGCAATGTCTTGGATGAACTGGATATGCTGGTACAAATTGAACTTGAAGACAACCCTTGGGACTGTACTTGTGATTCAGTTGGGCTGCAAAAATGGATACAAAAATTGAGTAAGAATACCATGATGGGTGATATTTTTTGTAAATCTCCCGGGCACTTAGCAAAAAAAGAATTGAAATCCCTAAAGAGTGAAGTCTTGTGTCCAGGTTTAATAAACAGCCCTGCCCTACCAACCCATGCCAGCTTTGTAGTTGTGACAACTTCTTCTCCTACTGCCAACACCGCAGACACCATCCTGCGGTCTCTTACAGATGCTGTCCCACTTTCTGTTCTAATATTAGGACTGCTCATTGTGTTTATAACTATTGTGTTTTGTGCAGCAGGAATAGTTGTTCTTGTTCTGCACCGGCGCAGGAGATGCAAAAAGAAGCAAGTGGATGAACAAGTGAGGGACAGCACCCCTGTTCACCTTCAGTACAGCATGTATGGGCATAAGACAACACACCACACCACAGAGCGCCCAGCTGCCACTCTCTATGAGCAAAGAATAGTTACCCCCATGGTTCAGGTGTACCACAGCCCATCCTTCAGCCCCAAGCACACCGAGCAGCAGCAGGAGGAGGGAAGTGAGAAGGAAGCTAATGATTCCAAATACCTTCGCAGAAGTCTCCTGGAAAGAGAGAACAGTTCACCGCTTACAGGTCCAAATGTCAAATACAAGGCTACAGACCAATCTGCTGAATTTCTGTCTTTTCAGGATGCTAGCTGCTTGTATAGAAACATTCTTGAAAAAGAGAGAGAGCTGCAGCAACTTGGGATCACAGAATATCTAAGAAAAAATATTGTCCAGCTCCAGCCTGACATGGAAGTTCGTTATCCTGGAACACATGAAGAGTTGAAGCTAATGGAGACACTCATGTACTCCAGGCCAAGAAAGGTTTTTCTAGAACAAACTAAAAATGAGTATTTTGAGCTTAAGGCTAATTTACATGCTGAGCCTGACTATCTGGAAGTCCTGGAGCAGCAAACGTGAAGTGATAATACATTGGGCTGGGGCCGTTTCTGTGATTTTACTTTAAGGTGGAATCATTGTAAATAAAAGTGCCTTATAAAAACATGTCAACAGTCAGAACTTAAGCACAGCAGTAATCCTAGCAAAGAAAAACTCAGGGATCACTGTGGGAAGCCATGGGGTTGTGAGCAGGCAATATGTCAAACCCCAAGTTAAGCAAGAATTTAGTATGATTGAACTGTGTGAGGAAGATTGCTTATTGCACTATTCCTCATCATTTTGAAAAGGTGGATATGCCACTCTCCATTCACTTCTCTGTTTCCCAACCTATGGAAAAAAAGTTCATTTCCTTTACCTCTTCTTTTTTCCCTTCATTTAATTAGATTCTTTGAAAACAACAAAAAGACCAAAAAAAAAAAAAAAAAAGAAAATTCCAACACCTGTGTTTGTATTTATAACCTTAGAGTGTAAATGTTATGTTAGTACATGCACTGCTTACATGACCACTGTCTACAACTACACCTTACATACCTTTATAGTAAATATGAAAGGAGTTGAAAAGTTGTCATATTAAATGTCATTTAAAAAGGAAAACAGATAAAATATTTTTGTGTATTCACCCAGAGCCTGCAAATATTTTAAGTATTCTGCACAGAACTTTATTTGAATTCTGTATCAGTATGTGGAAGGAAAAATATGCATCTGTGTTTACCCAACATCTTCAACAAAGAAAACTGCAAGCCTTTTGCTACTTTCCCTATCTGATAGCTTTACCTAAGTTTGGACAATCTTTTCTTGAGCTGCTGCTATAAGATATTGTGCATCACTGGTATTTCAACTCATAATCCTGGGTAATTTGAAAAGCTACTGAGAATCAGCTGTAAATATGTTACTGTGTTTAATAAGTTTGGTTTTTTTATAAATATATATATATACATATGTATATAAATAACTTCTGTGCTGGCTTTAAATATTCTTGAAGGAAATGAGTTTGCTGTGGCTAGGAATTTCCAAGTGCATATACAGGTCCTTTTCCACCCTAACCAAAAGCAACGCTCAGACAGAATAACTGCAACAATACATACATGAGGAAGAATAATAGTATTTAGCTATTTGTACAAAAATATATTTTCTGAAATTAGAAGAAAATAAAGCGTTGTGGGAAAAATAGGTTACAAACACATAGAACACTGCAGGTTTATTTTTGCAATGAATTCTCGCTAGATTTATATTTACTATTTATTCTGTATAATTTTGTAATTTTTTCTTTCCAACTCACAAGAAAAGAAAAAGCTTATTCCTGGCTAATTTTCAAGCTAATCAAGGAACTGCTCTCTATTAATGAAAAAGAAATAAAGAGTTTTTTAAATGTCTTTTTCTTAAAGGTCACTTTTTAAAGAAGGCAGCAACTTCTGCATGCACAAGTTTAAATCTGCTTGGGAATTAAACACAATGATTCTCACTCTTGCCATGTGGACAGAAGCATCTTATCCTGAGTTCAGTAAGGTCATTCAATTTCTGTGCATGACTGATGTGGTGCCAAAACACAATTTCTGACCTGCATCTATCTTCCTCCAAGCAAATCTTTTGTAAACTGACTATGCATGAGGGTTTTTTTTCTAATTCCTATTTGTAAAGTGAAAAATCAGCTTAATTACTACATGTATAGGTATGTATGCTAAATTTAGCATTGAAATATTGATAAACTCAAAGTGAAAAGATATATATTCTTTAGTAAAAAGTAATGTCCATGTCTTACCTATTTGCAAATACAAATTAGAGTTCTTCATATTCTTCTACATAAGTTTCTGACAGAAAAATTTCCTATATTATATATGAAAGTCAGATTCTCAGTTCTTTCAAATTTGCACAGACATAACAACTTTTATGGTGCTATACTAATTTCTGTAGTTTGAGGATCTGACCATCTTTTGTCTCTGTTAAGAAGTCAACTTCCCTATTAATATTTTTGAGATGTTACTAGTTTGTTATGGAAGTAAAACCTAGCTTTCAAAAATCAAAATTCTAGTTATTAGAGAAGTATTATTTCTTCTTTCTATATCTAAGAATAATTTAATCAGAAAACCTGTCTATTTTGGAAGATTATGAAGAGTAAATGTGACAACAACATATTTTGTTTCATTTCTATCTTTATTCCAGACTATGAAAGACAATATCAAATATTACTTGTGCAGGTAGGGGTGAGAAAAAAGGGAAAATGTGCGTGCGATAGCTTTGCATTAAATGAGTTAGATGATGTTATTTTAGATACGCTTGCATATTCAAGCACATGTTAATGTGTTTCATGAGCATAGAACCTATGGAAACCCATGCCTGGATCTGGAGGAGCATCTGGGGGACAGATGGGATGGCTTAGAGCATTAAAATGACACTAAGTGTCTCCATTTAAAGAATTTAGTTTCACACAGGGAAAAGAAATCAAATAAATTTATTATATAGAATAATTAAATGCAGTTAAAACTTTAATTTATTTATTGGAAATAGAAAGTTTTGAATTCTGAATCAGACACATTAAATTCTTCTTTTTCAAATTCTCAGAGATCTCAAATTAGCATAAAGGAAAAAGAATACAAATGTAAATGGTACTTGATAACAGAATTTCTTATTTCAATGTCATTGATTTCAGTAGTTATTTCCAAAAAAAAAAAAAAGGTGTGTAAAAATAGCACCCTGCAATTGGCAAGATGAGGGGAAATGGTGATTCAAGCCCTCCGGCTTAGATTTAAGAGAAATAGCTTCAGACTAAAGACAATTGCCACATGCACAGATGTCACTTTGCTTAGCTGCTAACAGTTACTTGGCAGAATGTTGAGGACAACAGTGTGGCAAACATTCTTTTCCCTTTCAGTCTCAAAGCATCAGAAGGAAGAGTGAGCTAAATTAATGTCAAAGCAAGTCAGTTACACAGCTGTACGGGAGCCTCGCTCAGCAGGATTAAAGAGACCTTTACCATTTAGTTTCCCTTCAGAAGGGAGAGTCATGCCTTTCACTTTATAAGGAGAACTGTGCTCTGTAGCAGTCTGTATAACACTGCAAGGGGTTTGGCAATATTAAGGACTCTCCAGGATGTGGCTCGCTGTCCACTTTCCTATCATCACGTTGCCTACTGGGCTGCCATGTAGTGAGCCTTTATAATGAGAAGGGAGGGTTCTGCCTTACATTCAGATAGTGATTTTTCCAACTATGAGGAAAATGTACACTACCATAACAAAAAAGGACAAAGGTTTGATATTATATGATCATTCTTCAGCTAAAGAAGATCATTGTCTGCTTATAAAAATAAAATCATGACATAAGAAAGAAGGATGTGATACCCATTCCTAGAAGTTTCTTGGAATATTCGAACAACTGGAAATGCGTTGTTAATGTTATTGATGTTTGCAGAAAGCTGGGAAGGATATTCATAAATTTTCTTGTTAAAACCCTATTGTAATTTTTTTTTTTTTTCGGTGACAGGCACATTTAAGTGGTTTGATACATTTTTACTTAGCTGGAATAATGGAGGTTGGAAGGCAAAGCATGTTTGACAGTGTGCAACAAAGTGGATCCATTTTTTTCCTGTCAGGATGAGAGTTTAATTGAGTGCGAGAACAGTGCTTCGTCAAGCACACCGGTGTAAGTGGCAGCTATGATGTTGTTGCTAGGGTACCTCAAGGTAACCAACACTACCATTTTTCACCTCACATTTGAACAGACTGTTCCCTAAATAAACATATTACAACAATTAATTACACTTTTTGTTTTAAACTGAGCTTATATTTTCAGCTTCATAGAAGACAATTGTCTTTCTCTTTCTTTCTTTTTCTTCCTGATACAAGTAAATTTCCCACAAACTTTTAGCACTGGTACTTGATTGTATTGCCTGCAGTGATGCCTCTCCAAGCTTTTTAAAATAAATAAAACCCAACCCTGCACTTAAAAAACCTTATCCAACAAAGACTATATGTGTACACATCAATTAGGACATTTGCCTATTCAGAAATGGCCTAATATTTTTGCACATTCTTTTCCATTTGAATGACAGATCAACATTTCTGTCATCTATTCCAGACTGAAAACTAGTTTGTACTTATTTTCAGTGATGTGTCAAACCTATCAGATTTGGATATAATCCTTTTCAACTTGCAGTCAATGTTTCTCTGATTGGAGTCTGAGGATCAATTTTCAGCCCCTCTTTGCATGACAAAAATGTTCCCTGTATGACTCCAAATTGGAGATGTTTTCCATGTACCACTTAACTTACCTACAAAGAGATGACTAATTGTATAGTGTGCTAAACTAAATAAAATTAAGTTTGGCCAGGATGGGAAACCCCAACACCTTAGAAGGATTCCTTTCTTGTGTGTTAATAAAAAATAATAGTTATCACAAATAAGACATTATTTCACAGGATAAAGTGATAGTGGTAAGAGGAAAAAAGGGATACTGAATCTCAAAGTCATCACCAGAAGGAATTCTGGATTAACTTTCTGAGGATGTCAACGTCTGCAGCAACACACTTTATTAGTCACACCAAAACAATCTGCAAGTTTTGTGTAGATGTACTGAAATAATCCTGAGATTGAAGACCTATCAAACACTTAATTCAAAAGATCAGAAACTTTCTTAAGACTGGCACATTTGTCTTCTGTTGTACTCCCTAACAGAGAATATCTGCATTTCCATTAATGAATTTCACGCTCAGCCGTAGACTGCCCTCTGGCATTACAATCTGTTGCAATTGAAATCTACTCCTTGGAGAGTTTTTTATTGTATACATTGTCTTCAGCGGTGAGTTCCTCTGGGACCTGATGATTGGTGCACCATTGGGGATCTGAGACAGGAAAGATAATCTCGTGTTGTAAGTCAAAAACTGTCTTTCTTTTTCAATTTTCTGAAGTTTGTGATATTCTTTATGTTGTTTGAGGAGCCAAATCCTTCTATTCCTTAAAACAGAAATGAACTGTATTGGACTCAATATATTTTCCATAATGAAGAGATAAAGCATGGTGGTTTTTTCCTGCACATCTCCTAACAGTCAGCCTTGGCTTTTTGACACAACAGAACAAATTCTAAAGAGCCACAGTCTAATGGAAAGCAGCTAACCTTGAGGAAGAACATAAAAGGCCAGATGCTGTTCATCTCCATGAAAGCAAAAATGCGATGAAGAATTTTTATTTTATTTATTCAGCTTCACCAAGATGCAAGAGTGCAAGTACATGCACACAGTACATTTCATAAAACATTTACCAAAGTTTCATGTTCTAAGACATTAACTTCAAAACATTCACAGTATGTGAATATTGCTACTGGAAGGACTACTTCTACTTGATTTTTACTTACAGTTTATGAAATGGAATGCTGGAATACAGAAAAGAAGAAACAATATGGCTTCATGTTTCAAGGAGAAATGTTATTTACTATAATTTCAGCTGTTTGTTTTTGTTAAAAAATTCATCCAGACTATTTCATTTTCAGATAATTTTTTTACAAGTTTAGAAGTTTTAAAATTCTTCTGGTTTTAATTATTTACCAAAAAACCTACAGAAGAGTATTTACTTTTTCAAATAGAAAGAAATCTGAGACGTTTTATATATGAATAAACACTATAGCATGCCAGGATAAACTTTTTTTTAAAAGAAACTATGAAATTTATTTTGTCAACTCATAAAAGTTAGCATTACTTTTAGTTTGAAATTAAGGCAGCTCAGCATCTTTCCATTTTTCAAAATTCAAAGCCAACATAACGCTTCCATAATGACGCGTATTTGGGTTGAATGCATATTAAATGTAACATTCTAAGACATATTAACAAAAAAATAACAAACTTTCAAATATAATCTACTACTTTCCCTCATATTCCCAAATGAAATAGTGTAGTGTACTGTTTAATAATAATAATTTAAAAAGTACATTTCCTTGGAAAGGAGACCAAACCAGACAAATTCTTTTGTGTCTTTGTTATATATGCTTTTTGGAGAGTAGAATGCAATGGATTCCCATTCCTGCAGCACATCATGTTTGCACCGTTCATATGGCATGCAAAAAAAGAAGGATTTGAGCTAACTAATAGTCCATACAAGCATGCTCTTTTGTAAGTGGAAAGCTGTTGCCATTGCAATTTTAAGATCTTGCGTGTCAAATATCCTTTAGATATACCTGTTAGATCAAATCCCATAGATGTTGTTAGAGGAGACCCCATAGATATCAGATGCCTATGAAACTTGATATAAAAAGTTTCAAGCTTGATACAAACAAGATTTCCAGGTGAGAATTCTGGGAAAGTTTATTAGAATCCAGACACCCTGAAACTTTGGGTACTTGGAGGGCAGTGAAAAACATCCATCAGTTGTAACAGAGGAAAGGTGCTTGAACAACAGTTCAAGACTTAAATTGCTTTTCTCATCTTGCTCATCTTGAGGTGCTCAATGTTCCACAATGTTGTATCACATTACTTAAGGATGAACATAAAACATCACTAAATCTTGTGTTAATGAAGCATTTAGGTGCCATTTGAAACAAAAGGTAAATGTTTCCATCAAATAATAATGAAATGAAGATTAATATTTGGAGATTTTAATTGCCTCATTTTATACAAGTGTCTTTAAGTAATATATCACTTCAGGAGAGATGGGGGGCAGGTGGCATTCCTGATCACTCATCTATTTGAATTTCCTGAAGGGAAATGTGCAGAGGATAGTTATTTTCATGGTGCCATACATGATAGTATGAAGGCTGAATCATATTTTGCAAATTCTAAAGTAATTGTTTAGTATAGGCTCTAAGGACTAAAATGTCATCTGAAGTTGGACTTCTTGCAGTCTCAGCTTCCATGATTATTTTTATTCATAGAAATAACTGCAGAATATACAGAAGCTTTATTATTCCCCATATAAAAGCATTTATGTAAAGAAAAAGATTCCCCTCTGAATTTTTGATTAATGCCCTGATCCAAGGGCCATTAAAGCTAAGAAATTATGTTTTTCAGATACAGAGTAATGCAGAAGCATCTTAGAAGTCTATGGATTGGTCTGCACAGATACATACAGAAAAGCATACTTACAAAAGTATTGGGGTGTTGTTGCATCCTGTTGTTTTCCAAACAGGATGCAACAACAGTTCCAAAAGTTGGAACCAGACAAGACCAGAGCCTGTTCTTAACAATAAGGCCTGACTATATCCTAAAAAAAATACTTCACAAAATTTATTCTGAATACTCCCATGACATGGTCCCCTGAAAAATGAAAAGGCATGTGTCTGTTTCTTCCCCTCATTTTTTCTAACACCTAGGTATGCTAAGAAGATCACAGTGTGGATTATAAAGGTAAATGTGAATAATAAAAGCCTAAGATACAATGGAATACTAAGAAAAAACCGTCTTCACTACTGCAGCATTGAGATACTGTACCTCAAGTACCCATGGAACCTCACGCTCTTGAAGCAGGAGGTTGGACTAGATAGCTTCCAGGGACAATATCTGTGGTTCTAATATGATTCTGCAAAAGATTTTTTTAGGGCAAAATAGTCTACAGTCTTTCTTTTCTGTACACAGGCTTCCTGAGTAAAAGGTTAAGGAAAAAGGCAATAGTCACCAAAAACTCACATGAAATAAAAGCTTTTCATGTAACTCTTCCTGTAACATGCAGATACAGTCATTTGGATTTTGCATCAAATAAACAGTACTTCTTTGATAGCAATATATTGGTGATGGTGAACTCTGGCTATATAAGTTTATTAGTAAAAGCACTTTCTTCCAGAATAGATGACTTCAGATTTCTAAATAAATTACGGAAACTATCTGAAACACTTGAAGAGTGTCCCTTTCTGTACTGGTAGAATTAATGATTCTTGTTTTCATGGCACACTGCTGGTGTAATTCTTCACCCATTTCAAAGGTAACAATCATAGTTTTGCAAAATTTCTTCCAGGTTTTAATTTAATATATTCTGTTTGTCAAAAGGACAAATTATTAAGCAGTATATAAGTAATGTATGTTTTAAATTAAAAATGATTTTACATAAAAATTCTGCTTTAAATCTTTCAAATTATGAAGCAGCAATTGGAACAACACTCTTTGGTCTAAGTGCAGTGCTTCATGCTACTTAGTAATCAGCTTTTTTAAAATCCTCCTATGATATGTTATCTGTTACCTGAAACCCAGTACTTCCATACAGGTTTAGGGCAAATATTTCTGCAATTATATTTCCATGTTTTTTATATTCTTTAGCTATTTAAGTTAGCTATTTTTGAAGACTGGATACTAAATGGGTCTTTGATTTGTCGTATGATGGCTGTTAGTAGTTTCATTATATGTACAAATATTATTATTATATGTACAAATATTACATACTTGTATATCTTTGTGGAAACCAAATTTCTCAGACCTAACTAGACCTATATCTGGAAGTGGTTTCCTAACTTTGCTAATAGAATATTTTTTAATAAAAATGCCTAAAATTTGTATGCTTTTGATAGGTCTTATATATATTAATCTTGTAAATTAAACCTCTGAAAGGTAAAACACACAGAGACATATTCTTACCAGGCCAATTATTTAGCCACATGTGGACGAAGCAAAGGACTGAATTAATCACAGATAGTCATCCAAAATATTCAATAGAATAAATTCTAGTTTGAGATTAAACATGAACATAAGAGCTCAAAATTTTTTTAGAAGTAAACAAAAAGTACTTGTTATTCCTAGAGTATAAAAGCAGAAGATGACGCAAATCATGTAAATCTTTGACAAGAACATCAATAAAAAAATGTATTTGTTTTCTACCTAAATATGTAAATACACTGCCACATAATTTTGAAATTTTTATTCCTACATAAGATGCTTTCTTCAGACAACAAATGCCCAACACAGCTATGGAATTTGGCTGTCTTAATACACAGTTGTATTCTCTTGATTTTGCAGTGAATCCTTGGTCTCACACCTAAAAGGTAGATCCAAGAGAGGACTGAAAAACATTGTGTTTTAATTAAAACAAAAAGTATTAAAATACTTCAAGTATGTATCCATTGTTCTCTGCATAACCTACCACTTATTTTTATTTATAATCAATCTCATATAGTTCTTTATTTTCATTTTTCTCTTTTTAAAATTTCTTTTTTCATGTATGTAAAATTTTGTAGCCTGGAAAAATTTAAGTTGTGGGGTTTTAGGTAGCAACTAACTGTTTGTTGTTCACCCCTTGCCAATAATCTCTATATTGAACTTTTAAAACCACACAGATCCTTAAGGTCCTAATAAATGTACTAGTGCATAACTCATTATTTTTTGTTCCTTTCTCTTTTGGTGTAAAAAAATCACTATGCAAACAAGCAAATAAATATTTATATGAGGAGAGGAAGAAAAATAATTACATCTCAAGCTGACTTGGAATTTTCCATCAAAGTACAACTTGATGGAAAAATATATTTTGCTTTAGGAGTTATATGCTTTTCTATTCCTTAAAATGAATGCATTTATGAACAACTTTTAATAAATATTTTGATATTTTACTTCCTGTTTTCTTACAATCCTTAGCAAATTTGAAGTTACAACTTTTTAATTTGATCTAATGTGTGTAAAACACAACAGCTCATTTGCGTAGCATGCTAAGATTATCAGTTCTCACTACCCCACAAATTATTAGGAACACAAATTATTAGGTTTGTGTGCCAGACTCTTAAAATGCATTCCTGAATAGGATCTCTCATACCAACTGACTGCTAGCCCTGCAAACCTCTGCGGAAGCTGCTTTTGGATTAGTTGCTGATGTTTATTCCAAACTTCCAAAGGAGATTGTGGAGGCGATAAATTGTACCCTATACTTACTTAATGTTCACATGGTAGATGAAAGAGATAAGGAACTTATTTCCACAACTGGGAACAGATTCTGGTGGTGGATCAAAAATTTTTACTGAAATTCTGTTCTAACTAGTTTAGACACATTAAATAGTAACTACTGAGAAACACCCTTATTTTTTAATATATTTAGGAAAATATAAAGTCATCCTCTTTGTAAGATCTTGTCCTATTTCCTCAGGTTTTGATGGGTTTGATTTTTTTTATTTCCTATTTTTTTTTCTTTCTTTTTAAGTACCTAAGTCATAAAAAATTGCTTAATTTTCTTTGATATGCAGGAATAGGCATATTTTTTTAAGACTAATTGCTGTGGAGGAAGCTATATAATATATTAATGTTACATAATTATTTCTTCTTTTCTATTTAAACATCATCGTCTGCCTAAGTCTTTAGCTTTGCCTGTGAGACTTTTCTAAAGAGAATACTTCCTCTTTCCACCAGCAAAACAGGAACACAAATTTGAGAGGAAAAGATTCACTGCTAACGTATCTGTGACAGAGGTTTGGTATTTTTCTATCCATTCACCTACTAATCTTTGTTAAACTGTTGCTGTATTGATGGATCAGTTTTTCCACCCCAGCTGCCATTACATATGTTTGTCAATCATTCCTGTTAAACATGCATTGGAATACAAAACTCAGCTGGCCTATCAACAGATTGAGCTTCAAATTCAGGAAGTTTGATCTTTGGTAAAAGTTTTAAATTGTTTGTTTGAAAGTAACGTGGCATATCAAGTATTTCCTTTATGGTTTGTAGTGAATATTAGATGTATTATCAAAGACAACATCCTGGCACATGAAAAAATTGCAAGGTCCAAAATCTTCACTAGATCCAGAGAGCTATGGCCCCTCCAACTACTGATGCTGGGACCTCTGCCTGCTCTGAAAATAAACCCGTGTTATTAGCAAGGATTTTCTGTAGTATTTGATTTGGACAGCTAAAACATTAATTGAAATAATGATAAATTTTCGGCTTTGTCCTTATGATGTGCTCCCTTTTGCCTGTAACAAAGTTTGAGTAGACACTTTCACAAAAATTTCTGGTGAAGTAGACAGCCAGATATGGCATTAGTAGGATGGAGTAATAGATATAAAGAACATAAAAAGGCTAAGGCTTAAGCATCGACACAATATTTAGGCACACTGACTTTTATATTATACCTTTAACAACCTCTCATCAGCAGAAGTGATGAGGGTTGAACACTTCATATTCTGCACCATTTTAATTCAAAGACCACAATTTACAATAATCTTTCTGAAAGAACATTAGTTCATAAGGCATACATCTTTTTTCCTTTTGCATTTTCCTTATTTTTTTCATTTAGTTTGGAATGTGAATATTCGATGATGGTATTTCTTTGTGAATCAGAATTTAATGGTTTCCAATTTTTTTCCAGAGCAAGAATATTTTCCCCATTAAACATCCTACTTTTTTTAATTATCAAAATTATTTTTAAAGAAATAAAAGATCTGTATTTTCCTATAGTTTATACTGTTTATCAAGATTTGCTCCTAGAACTCTATTTTCCAAATAAGACTGCCATGCATGATTCAAATGAAGAGCTACTTCTTTCCATATATATGGGATGGAGTATAGTGGAAAGAAACATAATCCTTCTTAGGCTGTGCAAGTGTTAAAACACAAGAAATACTAAAAAAAAAAATTACCTAAAGGATCTCTGGTCTGAAAATTCAAACTTTTTAACAGTTTTAACAGAAATTAAATAGGGTAGAGAACTTGAGAAAGTTCAAGACTAGGGCATATAATTTTTTGTATTTAAGGAAGGATAAAAGATTTGCAATTTCTGAAGTAGCCATTGAGAGTATAGATTGTAAATTTAATAATTTTACATAATTAATAATATTTTGCTCTAACACTAGTCATATTCATACTGGCAAAGAATAAATTGAAATTATCTGTTATGGAATATCAAGAGTAATTATGAAAATATTTAAATCCATTCAAAAAAGTAACTGAAATGTCATTCTTTGAGGACTTCTTGAGTACTGGGCCTTATGCTTTCAGTATGTAAGTTCTTTTTTTACTTCAGTCATAGTCATTCTTGACTGTTTTGAAAACATTTTAGAGACCACAACTGTCAAGTTAAATTGTACCATACATATTTTTGTGACACGGAGTTTATAAAGTCTGTGATATTTGACTATAATTATTAGATACTTGTGCCATCATATTAAGGGTTTTCATGGAAATTTGCATTTGTGTAAATGGTTTGGTTTCTGCTGCCTATAAATATGAAGGAGTGGTTCATCATCATTAAGAATGCTTGGACTTTGTCTCATTAGCATAGTCTTCTCCTTTTAAAGGAAAGTTATATAAAGTGATGGATGTTACGGGTTATGTACTCAGCTTAGAATTTTGTGATAATCAGCATTATTTTGTCCCAGACAGAAAACCCTTAAACAAAGCATATTTATTGAAATGGAAATACAAATCTTTGATGTAAGTTTCTTTAGAAAGTGAAAAAAGAAGATGAACCAGACACGGTGGTTTGTACAGACTGTGTGTTTCCAAATCTTTTTGACGTGCTGTCCAGAAGAATAAGCCAGACTACCAAGGGGTTTGAAAGGAGACTTCCTAAGTGATTTTAAAAAGTAATACAGTTTCTTAATTCATCAACTGTTATTAAATTAGCGTGTTCCCTTAACTGTCACCTCAGGTTTCATCCAAACATAAATCTTCAGTTATGTCTAACCACAGGGCATGTATTCACAAAACCATTTAAAATGCATATTTTATTTTTTACTGATATTCTCTGTGTATTGTTCCATACTACAATTTCTTTGAAATGATTGCAGAACAGCGATATTGTTAAGAAGATGAAGTTTAATAACATGTCACATCTTCAGCTTAAAATAATTTAGCGTAGCAAAATGATGTCTTTCTCCTTCAAAGCAAGTACTGTTGTAAACTTTCCCTCTGACTGAAAATGAGTGAACAGCATATTTAAAAAATGTTCATGTGTAAAATGTGTAAAATATGCATAAGTATTCATGTGTACATCTATACGCTTCCACCCACAGGTTTGTCCCTCATGCCTTTCTTAAAAAAAAAAACAAAACAAAAAACATCATGCAGTCCCCATCTCTGTTTTTGAGGTTACATCTGAAAATTCATTTTCCATTATGCTTCAAAAAAAGTTTAAAGGTCTTATTTCTGGTCTTGGTGAATATGCAACCCATTTTTTTTGGATTTAAACATTTTGAAAGAAGTTGGTCCACATCCAGGCCAGTACAAACAAGATTCTTTCTCTCCCTGCTTGTTTTTCACACTTAATAAGCTACTTCACCTGCTTGCCGTCTAGGGCAGATTGATCTTCACTAGTGCTCACACATTCATTCATACACATACACTCACAGTTCCTGAGACCACAGACACCAATCTTTATAGATCAGACATCATCTTAAAAAGAAAAAGCCAGTCAGTAAAATATAAAATAGACATTCAGAGGATAGAGAAGCTCAGATTTGTGACCACTCGTGGAAACTGACCATACATAAGTCTATGGGACATTATGAGATACATCCCAGAGTCCTGAGGGGATCAGCTGATGTAGCTACCAAGCCACTCTCCATCATTCTTTAAAATTCATGTCAGTCAGATAAGGTTCCTGGTGACTGGAAGAAGAGAAAAAATGCATCTACATTTAAAAATGCCAGAAAACAGAAGACCCTGGGAAGATCATGGAACAGATCCTCTTAGAAGCTGTGCTAAGATAATAAAGGATGGGGAAGTTGCTTGGAATGGGCAACATTCCTCCACCAAATGCTCTAAACTGGGGAGAGATGGATTTTATGGGGGGATTTTATGGGGTGGATGAGGAATTGGTTGGATAGTCACATCCAGAAGGTAATGCTCAGTGGCTCAATGTTCAGATGGAAATCAGTGGCAAGTGGTGCCCCTCAGGGGTCCATATTTGCACTAGTATTTTTTCATGTCTTCATCATAGTTGGATTGAGTGCACCCTCAATCAGTTTGCAAATGACATCAAGTTTAGTGGTTCAGCTGACACACCTGAAGGACAAGATGCCTTTCAAGAGGGGAAAAGTGGGCTCAGGTGAAGCCATATGATGCAAGGTGCTGCATCTGGGTCAGGACAACCCTCAGTGTCAAAACAGGCTTGAAGTTGAAGGGGCTGGGAGCAGCTCTTGTGAGAAGTACTTGGCGGTATTGGCGAATGGAAACTGGACAGAAAGAAAAGAGAACCTTCACCAGCAAGTCGATGAAGGTGGTTTTCTTCCTCTGCTCTTTTGAGACACCACCTGTACAGCATACGGCTCTGGGTTCTTCAGCTCAGGAAAGAGGTAGACCTGTTGAAGTGGGTCCAGAGGAGAGCAACAGAAATGATCATAGGCCTGAAGCATCACTCCTATGAGAAAAGTCTGAGATGGTTTGGGTTGATCAGCCTGGAGAAGACTTCAGAAAGACCTCATCATGGTCTTGCAGTACATGGGAGTACAAAGGGAGCTTGTAAGAAACATGGGGACAAACCTCCTGCATGGACCTGTTGAGACAGGACAAGGGGTAATG
This sequence comes from Ammodramus savannarum pratensis, assembly GCA_020466415.1. Lineage (NCBI taxonomy): Eukaryota > Metazoa > Chordata > Aves > Passeriformes > Passerellidae > Ammodramus > Ammodramus savannarum. The sequence continues at coordinate 82,979,457 of JAHXMQ010012338.1, read as the reverse complement.
AATTTTAATTAAAAGAGGGCAGACTTAGACTAGCTATAAAAAAGAATTTTTTACGGTGAGGATGGTGAAACACCAAAAGAGTGTCCCATCCCAGGAAAGATTCCAAGCATGGTTGGATGGGGCTCTGAGCAACTTAATCTAGTTGTAGATGTCCCTGCTTCTTACAGAAAGGTCAGACTAGGGGCTCTTTGAGGTCCCTTCTACCCTAAACTATTCAATGAGTCTGTGATCTTAAGTACTTCACATAATCTTGTGTATTTACTGTAAATTTATTTGTAGAAGAACAATAACAGATCTGACTTCAGGAAACACTTATTTTTGGGACTGAGTTTCAGGTTCATTTTATATATGGTCCTGTAAATCTGACATTTTTCTCTGTCCTTTAAGCTATATAAGTCATTCTGTCATGGCTCATTCATTAGTGGATTGATATATCAGCATTATTTGTTGATTATTAGATCTATCAATTCTATTTCTACATCCAGATATCTGTATTTATCTTATTTAAAATCAGTGCAATTCACAATGCTTCCAATTCAAAACTCATTATTTTTCCGAGGAGAAAGGCAGGACCGCATTTTTCATTTTACAATTCTCAAAAGAAGGACATGTAAAATGGGATTCATCCCAGGGTCTTTTTTTTGTGGCTGAGAGAAAGACACATTGTCTCTTCACAATGTAGATATTTAAAGTAAATCAGATGAATCTGCTCTAATTTTTTTTTTTTCTCTTGTGAGTATAATAGGAGATCAGGTGATGTAGACACTTTATCACAGCTCCCCAAAGCTGCATGAGGCAGAATCCTCACAGAGAGCTGTCAGGACTTTTCCAAGTTCACAGGAAATATCTTGCAAAGGCAATTCAGTGCAGGTCCCTTGGGTCTCATTTGTAGAAATTCTTTCCTGCCTAAAAGAATTGTACTGACAGTCTATAAATATAACATTTACGGGGTTTGGAGGGGAATTACTGAAGGTTTTGCTGGGAGGTAAAAATGTTTTTCATGATTTTATGGTCACTTCAATTTAATTCTTTTATGGTCACTTCAATTTAATTCTTTCCCTCCTGTAATTATTTTTGTCATTCTGACTAGTCATTAAGTCATTGGTTTCCTGATTATTTGATAAAATTAATTTCCATACTGATTATCTATCATTTTACCAGTTAGTCAAACAATTTCCATTTACTATGTTTCTAAACGATACTCATAAAACACTGAATGTGAATATCTATGTAAAGTCTGCATTTGCCTCCCATCCTTACAGTACAAATAGAGGAAAATAAGATGTTTATTAAATAAAAGTGTTACTTTGGCTTCATTCTGTGGAGATTTTTCATCAAGAGTAATTATTTTAATGTACACAGAGTAGAAAATAATTCTAAACAAATATTTAACATGCAATTTGTATGACTGCCCAATGGCCTGGCAAACAAAGAATTAGGATTATGATTTTATGAGAGGCCTCCTCAAACACAAAGCAGTTTGGAAGTCTGGCTTTTCATATTACTGGGTGTTTTTGTTTTTTTTTCTTTGTAGTATTTCATGTGCTGAACCAAAACTTTAGGTATTGAGTATAATATATTACAACTTTTGAAAAATAAATTTTGGCAAAATACTATAGAAGCATATATAACACATGTTGAAGCACTATAGTATACATTGCTTCAGCATTTTAATCTGACTTGAACAGTTAAAGGTGGCTTGATATATAAAGCTCAATTATATTTCTGAGCTTAAGTCATGGGACTTTTAAGGTAATGACACCCAATACTTTATATTAAAACTTTAAGTGTCTTAATATATTCACACAAAGCTGACTACACCTTTGAAGGGAAGGTGTATATATATATTTCTATACACACAGACGCACGTACACATATGTATATAAAAATATACATATCTCCAAGCTTTTATAGATATAAATTATAGCTATCTCCAAATTTATCTTCTGTCTCTTCACATGCTATAGCACTGCATTTCACCAAACCTGTAACATTTGGTTTGGTAACTGGTAACATTTGATGTAAGTTTAAACTTTATGAAAACTGGAAAATAGAAAACAGATATTTCTATTGGGAAAAAAAATCAATGACAAGGAAAGAAAACTGTGACACAGGAACAGGATAAATAATAGCAATGCTATTAAAAAGCTGTTGTGCCTAGGACTGTATATTTAAGTGGATTTGCCATACCAGGACAGCATAAATAGCAAATTATTAAAGCATATATATTTATTAGAAATGATGTAATGCTTTCTCCTTTTCACATAATATTATCCAAACTGGAGTGAATATGTTATCTATCACATTTGCCTAACAGGAAAATCATGCATTTAGACTTACAATTTCGTCGTTGTTTTGACTAATTCAGGCAAGATTAAGAAGCAAAACCACACAAAAAAATAAGGCAAGGCCACACAGAGAAAAAAAAAAAGTGCTTAATGGATCTGTTTTCTTTTCCTTGTGAAGGAGTAAATTTCTCACTTTTTGGAACAAGGCAAAGGACAGGTGAGGGAAAGTGAGTCAGCCTAAGCTGAAAGGAGCAAACTACACCAAATGAATTTGCATTCTCCCAAAGCTGTGACTGATCCATGGGCAAATTGTCACAAAGTATTTGATACATGAAACTTTAAAAATTTCTATTAAATTATCTGAAATTCTTGCCTAAGTGAAAACACAGATCAAAAACTAGGGTTTGTGAGTCAATAATTGCAAAGGTACTACTGCTTTGGATTCTGAAGGTGAAAGGCAGTGTACAATACAGGGATGTTCACAAGGCACATCAGAGCATTTTCTGTGCTTCAGTAGGGAGGGCATGTGTAACTTTGAAAAGAAGTTTGAGATATTTTACGATATTATACAAATCTATTTATTCTATACGCATTTAGCCTTAAAATCTTTCATTGTTTTTGCTTTTCTCATACCTATCAAAATTCCCAGCTCTTTTCTCCAGACTTTACCAGATGTAAGACTTATAGAATCAAAGCCTTTTTTTAGATACAAAAGAAAAAATTACAATAAGGTGGTTTTTTTTTCTGTATTTTCATTCAGATCAGATGACATGAAAGTCATAATAAGGGACAATAGACATCAACAATAATAGGCATATAAAATATTTGTAAACCAACTCTTTACACAAGCACTAGACATATCTATTACTGACAATAATAGCTTTGACTAAAATAACTTCAGTCTTTAAAATTTTTTGATCCTGTACAAATTTGTCAGTTGACAAGGATTTTATTTTTTTTTTAATCTGGAGGAATTTCCAAATACATTCAATTCTGAATATGCTGCAAGGCAGTGACAGTGGAGGTGACTCCAGACTTTGAAAGAAAACATGTATCATATTCCATTCAATGGACACATACTCCCACTGTATACACAAAAGGGTCACACAAGAACGGTGACCACAGTCTGGTAAATTCACTCAGGGTTGATGTTACTAACAAGGGAAATATGGCAGTTGTTCTCCGCAGTAGTATGTATGTTGAATATTCAGAAATAACATGTATGTTTACTTTTTCAATTTTCTGTAATTTAAAGATTGTAGAAATAGAAATACAGAAAAGTCTTAATGGTTTTATGGCCACAGAGTATTCTAAAAATAAAAATTTAGGAGGATGTTTCTCCTTCTATCTTCTATTAGTTCACTACGGCTTAAATTTTTAATTTTTTTTTTTTTTTAGATATTTTTTTTTTAATATTCAATGTAAATTGATGCAGTGTTAGACTAGAGACACTGATTTAAGTGTCTAAATGTGGTTGTCTAGCCATCTGTCAAGGTTAGTGGAGAGCTAGGTAAGAAAGCCCTTGGAGCCAAGAGACTGGTCTGCTGATCAAACGTAGGTGCTTCTCTTAACGTGCTCCGTCCCTCCAGCCTCCCTTGCCTGAATTGTCTGATTATCCCCTGACCGTAAAGGAGCCTTTGACAGCTCTCAAGGCTGCACTTCTTCACTGCTACAGACTTCCTCTTTCCCTGGTTCAAAGAATTTCAACTTCTCTTCTGCCCATAGAACAAGCTCAACAGCAAGGGTGGAGATGCTCACTATGTTATGAATTTCTCATAATAAAGCTCACAAAATTTACACCATTCTTTAGGAAATATGAGGAATACCTGATGCATAAAACCTAAAGAACTGGTCCACAAAAAAAAATATCGTGGCTTGGCCTTGTTTAGATTGAAGATCACTATGTTCTCCAGGCTGATGTGGAGAAAGCAGGAAAGAATTGAGTTGAAGCAAGAATGACCAGTTCAGCTTTAAATTATTACTCTGGCCAGTGGCTTGAATATCTTGAATTTAAGCTTTGTATTGCATGTCTTGTGAATCATCTGAATTTTTTTGGATGGGTTGAGTTTTATTGTCTTCATTGATTATAATATTGACCTGTATTAATGACAACATGCTCTTAAAACAACATTATATTTTTGCTAACCTTTAGCAACAGACTAAAATGAGTACAAATGACAAACTATATCTGCTGCATTCTCTCTGTCTGTATTTTTCATCCTTTCTATATTCATAACCTCTGTAACAGGATATTCCAGTGAATATTGTTCCCAATGCAGCCAGAACAAATAGCTTTCCACAGAATATGGGAATAAATGCTAGAATCTCACCTGCTTGTATTGATGTATTCTGTTTCATCACATGCTTTACATGTTGCCATTGTTTTGCCTGTACAGAACAATCTGTCTCTTAAATTATATAATTTAGAAACAGTTCCATTATTTTAGACACATTAGTACTGCTAAATAGGTTTTGTCATCTTATTTAAATCCTTTTATACAAGCATTTGCTGTCAAATGCATGCTTGAGACTTTGTGAATGATTGTAGCCTACAGAACAACTGTCAGCATCAACAAAGTTATCTGTGCTAAAACACAGATGCCCATATTAAAAGTAAATGCCTTTTTTATTCTGTGGAATATGCAAAAAAAAAAAAAAAAAAAAAAAAAAAAAAAAAAAAAAAAAAAAAAAAAAAAAAAAACCCAAAAAAAAAAACCACCAAAAAACCATCCCATTTATTAACTGATGAGAAGTGATGCATTTTTCTCCCCAGGATTCACTAGAATACTGGTTCTGATTTAGAAATAGAACCTGTATTTTAGTTATGGAAAGAATCTATTTGTTACAATTTTACATATGCAGGCACAATAAAGACATTTGCAATAGATTGGCTATAGACATTAAGAATTACTACGAACATTACACCACAATACAGTTAACTTACCAGTCTAAATTTTACATACATATGTTTACTATAACATTGAATTAGCATGTACTCCATGACGTATATAAATTAATCTTTTAAATGCCATGAGTTTTGTAAGCAGCTGTATTTAACATTCTGGAATCTTCAGCAAAGTTAATAGCAAAAGCTTCCTTTTTTGATAAGTAATAATGTTAAAATTTAAAGCAACATAGAGCAAAATTTGGCTAAATGAGAAAGTTTTCTGATTTTCTTCATATTGGCTAAAATTACATAACATGTATTTCAGAAAAAGCCATCTAAATTTAAACTAAATTTCTGAATCTGTACAATAACCTGAATTTACATTCAAATGACCAAAAAGAGGTGAAATATATATGGATTGTGATAGTTAATGATAGTCATTATGAGCATTTAATATTCACTTCAATATTGTATCTCTTTAGTGTATGCAACATGTAGCAAAATTCCCTCACAGGAATCTCATTCTAATAATTTCCAGGCTTTCATGTTGTATGTTTCACTGGTGAGCTTGAAGAAAATGTATAACACATTATATCAAATATCTCTTTAGTGGTAGGCACGACTACACTATTTTTATTTTATAGCTACATTATGATTTGCCTAAGGGCCCTCAAAAAGCCAGAGGCCATTATGCTGTAACAATCCCCGGATGATTGAATAAAATAGAAAAATAAAAGACTAATTATGGATTGAAGTTGTGTAGTTGAAATTGAAAATGTATTCAGAAAATGTCTGCTCTGGACTCAGTTTTAAAGGATTAAAAGGCCAAGTCATAACAAGGTTGAGTACTTTGAAGGCCGATTTAAATGGTAAGGCTTAATCATCTCGTGGGTATGGAGGCATAAATCAAAATGGATTAACAGTTTAGAACTTAGCGTTTTAGTCTACATAAAGTTTGCTGGATATTTTTCAAAGTCAATGAAGAGTGATAAGCCCCCTAGCACATTCTCTAACAGTGAAATGAGTTGTGCCTAAATATTATGCCTGTTTTTGAAGGCTTGCATCTGGTGAAATTAAATTTACCTTTTTTGACCCACCACTCAGCTGTATCCAACTCCTGAGCATAGACTGTGGCAACTATGTGTGTTTGTACAGCACATGCAAACTGATGGATGTGAAAAGGAGCATGGGTGCCTCTGTGCTCATAGTTATCCCTGCAAGGAAATTGAGGACCCTGTGTTAGAAACTAAGGGCTCCTACACAGTGCACAAGAAGAGGTACTTTTTTTAAGGTCTTGTAGTGATTGAACAAGGGCAAATGAATTTCAATTATATGAAAATATATTTAGTTTAGGTATTAGGAAAGAATTTTTGCTATGAGGGTGGTGAGACCCTGGAACATGTTGTGCAGAGAAGTGATGTCCCATCCCTGGAGGTGTTCAAGGCCACATTGGGTAGAGCTCTGAGCAGCCTGGTCTTATGAAAGGTGTCCCTGCCCCCATCAAGGGGTTGGAACTGAATTATCTTTAGGCCCTTTCACTACAAACCATGCTATATTTTTATTAAAGTATTACTACTGTTTCTTTTACCTAACTGACAGCCTCCTGTTTAGTGCTTAAGTGACTGTCATGAGCATGAGAAATGTACATTTGCAATCCTTCATGCATGTAGGGGAAACTGAAGCACAGATTTTCGTTGCACTAAAAGATACTTCAGCCTGTCAGGTTTGTTTAAAGGCATTTCACAACCTTTCATCAAAAGCATTATAGAAGTATACAGGAGGCTCAACTACACTTTCTGTGTCATATTATTTCTTAAACTAGGATTTTCAGGAATAATTGGGCAGATGCTATGATGTTCAGGATTTCTAACTTGGAAATGTTTAGTAATACTATCTGTAAAGTCTGCATTAATATAAACTCCTTTCACTTCAATGACAGATGAACAGGCATTACAATTTTAGATTTAGGTACCTACTTCCTGTTTAATTTAAGTGCTTTGGTATTTTCTCTTCTTTCTGTTATTTCAAAATATATGTATAAAACACAGAAATTGCCCCAAAACAGTAGTAAAGTTCTGTTCAAAGCTTTAGTGACCTTTGGTTGAACCTAATCTGAGCTGTTAAAAAGACTCTTGAACACCAAGTCCTTCATGATTTTTTTGGCATTTTAGTAGTGCATTTACTAACTATACCACAACAAAAATATTTGCTGTCAGATTGCTGTTATATTCATACCTTTGCTACTGCTAAACTGCTTAATAATGGTACAAATTGCTAGTGTTTGGCAATGTTAGAGAAATCCACATAAAAAAAAAAAACAAAACTAAATTAAAAACATTTCAGATCAAACTGCAAAATGCACAAATGCAGTTTTGACAGAAGTACATTAAAATACCATTCAGCAGAGCCTTTTTCTTGCACGTACTCTGAATGAACATCTCTTTTTTCTGATGCATGAGGAATAAGGAAGATTCAGCTGTACTCCTTTCCAACCACTGCCCAGCTGCTGCCCAGAGCTGCTTTGCCTTCTCCGCATGAGAGGCTGGGAGAGCTCTGCTGGGCCGGGCTGCGCAGCCCCGGGGCCTCCTGGGCATCAGGAGACATTTCTGCACCAGCCTGGGCTCCTCACATTTTGACCTCCTGCAGCCACCTCCTACACAACAGAACCAGACGGGTTTCCTGCAAGCAAGGACTTGCTTGCCTGAGGAAAATGAAGATGGAAAAATGTGGGCATTTGAGCCTGCTGAACTCTGTTTTTGACGTTGGTTGAGCTGTTAAGATTCAGTCTTGATCTGTCCAGTGTCACTGAAAGCTGTGTCTTTAGACAGGTTAGAAGGACAGATATTGCTTTGTACTGCCAACACTACATGTCCACCAACTTACTTCTGATAGTCAAAACAGAGACAAAAAATCAAGAAAAAAAAAAGAAAATTATGTGAAATATAAATGATGATTGCCAACTTGGACATAAAAAAAAATCTGTTCTTTTTAATAATAGATGTTTTTAGTAGCAATAATTAAAATATTGACTAGAAGAGGTGAAAATTAGCAATACTGTTATATGTAAATGCAAAACAAATTCTGAAGCATTTGGCAAAAAGAGTATTTAATATACAACTATGAAAATTGTTCCTGCTTAAAGTTAGGTGTAAATTCTTCTTGGTTTCTTCTACACTAACAGCTTCTTGAATAGTCTGTGATAGTCAACAAAATAAATCAGATTGTGAACACATTAAAGTTAACCAGATCTATTCCTTACCCTAAAAATGTTTAATTTATATTGACAGTCTTGCCCTGAGTGGTTATATCTGGAAAAATAAGGCAAATTACAGTCCTATCTTGGAGCATATCTGCTTCCAGTTTTCAAAATGAATGCATTTAGTTAAAAAATCTCTTATTTGTTACACTGAATTTAAAAGTTGAAATTTCTTGTTAAAGAAGCTTTGATAAGAAGTCATTAATGGATGGGATTAAATTAAACTTCTATAAAAATGTCCAAACCTTTTGAAGACTCTACCTAGCTTTCTTTACTACAAAAAAATTAATTTTATATTTTAATGAAAAATACAGTGATATGATGGAAAAGTGACATTTGTTGTGTAACCACAAAGACTCTGAAAATTCACATAAATTTATATAGATTTGATATAAACAATAATTATAACTATGTAACCAATAACTATAGCTTAATAACTATCTGGAGGCAGAAAAAAAAGCATTTGGGCCAATGCCATGATACTGACATTGTTTATTGAGAAAGAATTAATTATACCTTTGGTGCAGTTACTTTACTTCCCAATTTCAGGATGAGCAGAGAGCATCAAAGAGGAACTGTTATGGACTGACTGCAACCTCCATTCCCCACCCCCCAGCAACACACAAGCTGTGCCTTTATCTTGACCCATGAGCTTTTTCATCTTGTTTTCTCTGCCTGCCCTGTTGAGGAGGGGGAGTAAGAGAAGAGCCGAGTGGGTGTGAGCGGCTGGGTGAAGGTCTGGCATCCCCCCAAGGTCAGCCCATCACACAGACCACAGCTTAAAACTGAAGAAACCCCAAGACATAACTACCAGTTACACAAGTGCTAGATTCAAGCTTGTACTTCAATGTATCTGAATAAATTCTGCATGTATGACAGCTGAGTGAAGAACTTTCTTCTCCGTGGGTATCTGTGCAGCACTTTCAATTTCAAAATAGGCAAAAATAAAATTACACAGTGGTATTATAGGGATATACATCAGATTAAAATCTGCCTTTCTGAAGTGTCTGCTCTGAATGAGGATGTTTAAAACACAGGAATTACTGTCTTTAGCAGATTCAGAAGCTGAATTCAATTTTATTCCATTCCATGATGATTCACCACTCCAGATTATACTACTACAGGGAAAAAAAAAAAACAGCAACAAAAAGACCGTGCACCAACCAACAAATAAACAACTATACCAATACTAAAATTCCCTCATTAGTACACTAGTGTTTTTTAACTGTTACAACTTTGAAACAATATTAGATTTATGAGTTCCTATTTCTCATAAAGAAGAAAAAAAAATCAGCTTTCATTAATTATCTATATATACATTTAAAATACCATTAAGCAGAACAGCCAGGAAGAGTGGTATTTTCTCTAATTTGATAACAAGTAGTTTACACAGAACTGATAAGAAACTCTTGGCCATTAGACAATAAAGCATTGGGGTTTGGAGGTAGATCTGAAAATGCCTGTTGTGGAAATTTGTTGTTCTTCCATATATCTTGCCATGAAGTAGAATACATACTCTGTTTTCAGTGCCCAAACCCCTTTGAAGTGCTTGAGGACTGTTGCAGACCTAAAGCAATCCATGAAGCCAGGCTCCTGAAATAAGCAGAAATGAATTGCTAGAAGAGAATTCTGAGCAGAGCTGCTGGCCTTATGCTTCATTTCTTAAAGAGAGGCACTTTGTTCTGGTCTGGAAAAAAAACTTCTCTCTCCATTTGGGATTCATGATCTGTTTCCTGACATTAAGGGCCTTTATCACATAGAGAGTAATTTCTCAGAAGCTGTGATAGGTGCAGATGTGGTCTTCTTGTTCTTTCTATTTTAATGGTAGAAGTGCATATTTTTATGCATATTTTGTTGAAATCCATCTTTTGCCTGAGGGTATTTAACTTGTTTAATCTATGAAGTTGTAGATATTTTCTCTCTTTGTTGTTACTATAGTATAGTTTGGATAACATTCTCATTATTATTGACAATAGTTTGAATGCAAACTATTGGGATGAGTGTCTCTCATCTCAGAAACAGTCTCCTGTTTCTGTTTGTAGTCTGGTATTCTCACCTTAAAGTATTATCCAGTTTATTTCCTCCAGGAATGTATAGAAAGAAGAGTGGCTTGTGAATGGGACTGAGTTAAACAGTAAGTAATTGTAAACTGGCTATGGCACATATTCTTGAGCATTATATTTTGAAATTTTAAATATTTTTAAGCTTGACGTGATTTATGTCAAGTTGAATGGATCTGGCAATCACTAGCTGAGGATAGTGAGATTAGGAAATAAATGCATAAATGCTGTATAGAATGCTTTTCAATTTGCTGAATGAGGGCCCTGCAGTACATAAAGACAACTGGCATGATGCCCACGCGCTGGAGTGATAAGGGCAAAAGTGCTAATAATTACCACAGTTAGGTGCCAATTCACCAAGATACCTTGTAATGCATGCTTACAAGGCTTACACCTTGCTTGTATACCATGCTGATCTGATGTTGCTACCAAAACTAAAAAAAAATTTATTTAATAAAAGTCTGGTTTATGAGATACTTAACTAGAAATGTTTTTAAAGGAAACATGTTTCATACACCAAAAGATTCTTAATTAAAGACTTGTATTTAAACAAAATACCATCCTAATTAGACATAGTCTAGAACAATAACATATTATCAAAATTATTCCTTTTGTTTAAGTGATTTTGGTTTGCTTGTTTTCTTTGGTTGTTATTTACTTGTTGTTAATTACTTTGTTTTTTACTTTTTTTAAACCGAAAATATTACTTAGTGGCTCACTATTTTTTTCTAGTTAAGCACACAAAGTAAAAACTTGAATGAAAAACAAGAGTATATCTGAAACAAATCTGGGCATTTAATGAGATTCAGATATAACTTTTGATGTACTGTGTAAGAACATAGACCAAAGCTTTGATGTCATTTGACTTCTCAGCCAGGCAGCACTAAGTCTGTCCAACATCAGGTAGGGTGACCTCATAATGGAGCTTAGGGAAGGTTTCACCTACCTGAAGTGCAGAAAACTGAAAGCTGAATGTCTTCTTCCAAGATGATTTCCACAGGCTTCCTCGCTGTTAATGAAAAGAGAAAGACATCTTGGATGACGAATTTTTTAATGATGAAAAAAGGTGTCTAATATTAGCAGAATGATTGAACTCTGTCTTTTGACCTTAATGTAATGAAAGCCAGAGATGACTTAATTTGGTACCAGATCTTGAGGTGTCAAACATGGCCAAAGAAATTTAATAATGTAATTACTTGGAGGGTGGGAAAGGAGATGGTTCCTATTAAAATAAATGTTAATAAATGAGTAAAAAGTCAAGATTATATTTGCATGGCAAAATCAGTATGTAATTGCACCAAGATTTACTATTTCTTCAAATGCTACTTTTCTTGTAAAAATAATGAAAATTAATTATAAATATATTTAAATGCCAGAAAAAAAAATTATTTTAACTAAGACAAAGGTTTCTTAATTTAATTTTCAAATTTAACTATGAAGCAGCAATGAATTTGTCATCTCAACTCTCTTTTCCTCTCATATATAGTTATGGCCTAGGTCTATGAAATACTTTAGTGATTCTTAAGGAGATACATGGTTGTCACATCAAAATCCTACACCTATTGAGAGAAGTACCTGTCTAGAGAATCTATCCTAAGGAAACTTAAGAAACACAAGTTAATATGGCCTAATGAGGGAAGCTGATAACTAATTTTCATATTTTAATATTGTAATTAAAAACATAAACATTCCTATATAAAGCTTTTATTCTCAAGAGTGTTTTTCATTTAAAGCAAAAAACAATTATTTCCACAATTCTGTTTGGCTAATAATTTTTTCAAGGTTTTTCTATCATATCTGCTAGAAATGTGGATGTGTTGGATATGTTATAACATCCTGTCGAGAGAGTTGTCTTTTATCTTTAATATGTTTGGAGTGATCATACAATCAGAGAGCATTCTGAGTTGGAAAAGACCCATCAGGATCGTTGAGTCCAGTTCATGGCCCTGCACAGGACACCCTAAAAATTACACCTTGTTCCTGACAATATTGTCCAAATGTTTCTTGAACTCTGTCAGGCTTTCTGCTAGGACATCTTCCCTTGGGAGCCTGTCCCACTGCTCAATCACACTGTGGATGAAAAACTTTCTCAGGATTCATTCTCATACTCTTAAAAATTATCTTCTGGATAGAAGATGGTATAGGAAAAATCATTACAGAAATGTACTTTTCACTAAAGAAAATATCAATACAATTATGATTTATACAGATTTGCAACTTGATATATTGTACATTCTCTTATATTAGGTGTGACTGTCTGTATTTAGTTGACATTTGATTAAATATTCCTTATTGCAAACTTACGGTTCAAACTTCAGCAAAATAAGGCTCATCGAAAATGCTATTTTCTAATTTCTTACAGTCAAAAAAGCCTTTGTCTTTTACATGTCTGTAATGTGTTTTTACTGAAAAATAGCTTTTTTAAAAAATGTTGCGACTTCACCTGTTGCAATTCACATAGTGCCTCATGTAGCTCCATTCTGAAAAATAAGATATGATCCAATCGTGGTTACTCCTGTGGAGTACTGCACTTGTCAGTATGTCTTTAAAGTGCAAGTATAAAGTTTTCTATTCAGATGACAAAGTTAAGAGCAGCTTCTATTTATAGGCAGCATTTATGCTTGCAGCACTTACATAAAAGCACTTAGCACAAAGGTATTTAATCTCTGACAAAAATGTCTATTTAAAAGTAAGCAATATATGTATAGAAACACCCATATGATATGGAGTTTACTATCAAACATTGAACCTTAGAGGATGTGTATAGACTTCTAGTTTTTGTCTTCAGTATTTCCCTAAATAAGAACTTATTTGTTAATTTACAGAACATTGATTCTTTTTTTCTGCAGTATTTTCATCTTTCATTTAGAAAGAGCTAGATGTGTAAGCCTTTAGACTACTTTCAGAATTCCAGGAAAAAGACCTGTCCTTCTGTTCTTTAAAGAGAGCCATAGAAACTTTGTCCTTGTTCTTCACATTGACACAGATGTCAGCTTGTAGCCACCTCTATTCAATTATAGGAAGTTGTGCTTCTTATTTGGGGAGGGGAGTATTGGAAGAAACCAGAAGCTGAATCACATCCATTAAAAAAAATGTCTAGCACACAATGGAAATCAGTTATAAAAGATCTCACTAAGGGAAAAAAGAGGTTTTTTTCATGGAGGAAAGATAGTGCAAAGCTTTAATCTTTGTAAAGGCTTTCTATGGATATGAAAGTGTATTACATTTTTGTGTTAGTTTTTGTACTGAGACTGGCAGGTGGCTGGAAAAAGACTCAGGAGAGGTTAACACCATCTTTCCATAGATTGAAAAATTCAGGTTTTATCTTTAACTCATTTGAAATCTCAGAGTGCTGAAAGCATTAGAATTTTACCAGTCATTTTCCTTGTAACAACACTATGATGGATTTATATGAACTGTGATCCCTATCTGAGACTAATTTCTAATAAGAATTATATATACACATATGCATGGTTTCTTCCATTGGGTGTTCTCAATTCAAGTCAATTATTGATGTAAATTATATAAAGGTAGAACATAATTATCAGTTCATGTGGTAAAATTTCCCTCATATTTGTCATGGCTTCTAAATACATATGTTTTGGTTTTTATGTTTTGTTTTTTTTCCTGTGAATTATAAATGAAATAAAGTTGAAAGCTCCAGACAAGTGTCAAGCTACTTTTTCACATCACTGTTAAAGATATGCCAGAGCCTTAAATGGTTTGGGTAGGAAGGGACAATTAAAGATTATCTAGGTCAACTGCATTGCCCTGGTGGCTTTCACTGGGTCAGGTTGCTGAATCCAATACACTGTGAACACTTCCAGTGATGAAGGATCCACAATTTCTTTGGAAAGCTTGTTGTGACATCTCACAATCATCTTTGTAAAGAATTTTTTCCTTACATGCAATCAAAATCCACCTTCCTAAAGTTTAAAAGCATTGGTGCTTCCACTGTCTCTCTGTCTTTTTTTTTTTTTTTGTAAGCCCCCTTTGACTATTGAAAGGCAGCAATCAGATATTTCAAGTGCCTTCTCTATGCTAAACAGCCTCAAACCTCTCAGCTTTTCTTCATAAGAGAGGTGCTCAAGACCTTTGTGGTGGCCTTTCCCTGGGCCCACTGAAATCTCCTGGCTGGTTACACTGCTGCTGGTTACACTGTGTTTCATGCATCTCAGAACAGCTGCCAGGGCACACATCTGTCCCCCACTCAATCTGTGACATTCCTTCCTGCAGTGCTGCTCTCCACATATTCCTCTCCCAATTTGTATTTGTGCCTGGCATGAGTCCATCCCTGGTGAAGTTGGATGCCATTCCAATTTTTAAAATTACTGTTAATTGTCCAATGCTCCAATATATCTAAATCCCTCTGCAAGGCACTTTGTCCCACCTCTTGTAGGACCATAGAAAGATTTGGGTTGGAAGGGACCTCAAATACCATCCCATCCTATGCCTCCCTCCCACCATGTGCAGGGACAATACTCAATAACAGCAGCAAACTTTTTAATGGTGCATCCAATTTCTGCTCCCAGATCATTGATAAAAATCCTGAAGAGAACTAGCCCTAGAATGGACCCTGAGGAGTGCTGCAGCTGAGAAGCTGGCAGTCAGATGTAGTCCCACTCCCTACATTTTGAGCCCTGACCACAAACTAGTTCTTTATCCAGTGTGGTTTGTAGAAATCCCACTAGTTACAAATTCTCACATAATTTAGATACAGAGGATGTTCTGCTCACCAGCACAGAAAGGAAAGAAACATTCAATGTGAATGGTTCCCTTCCAGAAGCTACAGTTTACACAAAAAGACAGCATTGGGCTTTCACAGCTGTCCAGTAAATCCAACATGGCATCTCTTAGCACTTCTTCACATTTCACTTCAACTAGATGACAAGTATGAAAAGTCTTAGTCTAAATTTCTAAAACATAAAGTAGTTCTCTTGCCACAAGTGGAAGTGCTAAGGAAAACATATAAACTAGGGACGTGGGATTGCCTGGAACTGTTTACACAGAAAAAGAGACATGGCTTTTATGGCTATTGTATCTGTTTTATATCTCCTTTCACTACATAAACACTCACAATCTGCGTATACACAGACATAAATAAAGAAGAAAAAAAAAAAGGTTGACCTTCATTTTCAAGTGCTACCAATAACTGAATTTAATTTGAGCACCCTGAACAAAGCTTTTAGCAGCTGCTGGCAACATTATTAGACTACAACTAGATTTATGACTAGGTATGTGGAAAAATCCTAGTTGAGTTACAAGGGCAGAGAGAAATAAGATTATTTAAGGCTGAATTAGTACAGAAGAGTAAATTAGCATGGACCCATCCAAAGCAAATAGGAATTCAGTGGAAAATCATCACAAGATATACGATTCCTTTTGTATTTTACAGTTATTAGCAACTAGCAACTAGCCAACATAAGAAATCTTATGTATCAAAAATGCACTCATCACCTATTTTACTCTCCTGAACTGCCATGTCCAATTTATTTTTGCTTTCACTTTTCTTCCACTATTTTTTTCTTCTAATAGCAGTAACTGAATTCTTTATGTATACAATGTCATGTTTAAAGGAGTTGAAGAACATAGCACATATTCATTTCAGGCCAGCCCTTTGTAGTTAATATACAGATTGCAGAAGCATACTGCCTGTGTTACCTATGAAAACCACAATAAAGAAAATACTTCAGCTAGCAAAGCTATATAAAAAAAGTATAAGATTTATCAGTACAACAAGGGGCAAATGTGTGAAAACTCATGGGCTGAGATAAAGACAATTTAACAGGTACAGCAATTAGTGGCACATGCTAGAGAAACAAAACATGGAATTAAGCTGCTGCTGTGTGGGCAGGAAGGTGTTCAGGCACCTGCAGGAAAGCAGGGCTGCATCATGCATGACAGTGACTTGGAGAAACAAATACC
Source organism: Ammodramus savannarum pratensis (assembly GCA_020466415.1). Taxonomy (NCBI): domain Eukaryota; kingdom Metazoa; phylum Chordata; class Aves; order Passeriformes; family Passerellidae; genus Ammodramus; species Ammodramus savannarum. The sequence goes on along the minus strand of JAHXMQ010012338.1, from coordinate 82,963,041 downwards.
ATGACTCTGAGTAATCTCCCCTTCTCCTTATTTCCCCCAGCTTTTATTGCTAGGTATTTTGGGGTCAGGTGTCCCAGCTGTCTCCCCTCCCAAATTCTGCACCCTCAGCCTACTCATTGGCAGGATGGGAAGCAGAAAATGTCCACTAAGAAGAAAATTATATCTATTCCAGCTCAAACCAATATAAATTGTTTTTGAGTTGAACTTAATGCCACCTTAAAACAGAGACTTTTATTGTTGTCTTAGAAACAAAAGAGGCATCTTAAATGTTTCCAAGCAGGTTGCACCCCGCTGTACCCCATCAATATTGGTTTAAAGAGTATCAGACAGATTTCAGTCAAAGCACTCGTCCTAAGGATTAAGAGCAGGAAATAAGAAATTTTGGAGATCCATGTATTGCTGTCATTTATATCAATAAGAAATTAACAGCAAACTATGAAGTCATATCTCTCAGGCATGATAACAACTTAATTTTACAATTCCATTCATTAGCCTTTTAACAATAATGATTCCCAAAAGATTGTCCATTCTGTAAAATATCTTTAGGTCTGTAAAAACATTTTGTTAGGTCTAAACCTGTCAAAAGAAGCAAAGCATGGACATGTGACTGCTGTTTGCTGTTTGTTCTCTCTACCCAGCCTTAATGTTTCCATACAAACTTCAGTGGAATATAAAACATTGGTCATTACTGGCATACAGTGGAAATATAATTAGTGCATTTTTGGTTTCTTCCAGATGTGATGCTTGTTAGAAAATAAAAAAAAAAAAAAAGAAAAGTGAGTTAAAAAGCAAGATAAAAGTTTATTCTCTTATCTTAAAAAGAATCTTGTTCCTGTTTCAAATAACTAAATGTGTTGAAGTTTTTAATTTTATTTTATTTCCAGTGGTTTTGAGAAATCCAAATTACATGCTACCATGTAATACTGCATATTTAGATAATATATTCAACAATGTAATATTGTAATAATAAATCTTCACAGATATATATCTCTGTAAACAGTTTCCTGAAAAGACAACTATGACATAATTGATTTTTCTCCATGAGTTTGTACAAAATAGTCACATACTCATGATTTTAGAGTGCAAATGCAGCACTAGAGCAGTGACAGCAAGAAATAAAACCAAGGCTATATATATATATATATATTCCATTATTTTTTATTGAAATAAAGGTCAGTGATGCAGATCATGATGCAAAGAAAACCTTTGAATCGAGCCCTGTTCTATACCATCATAATTATAATAAAACAAACCAACAAACAAACAAACAAATAATCAGAGTGCTTTTATTTTCCTTGACCTAACTCTTGCTGAAGTAGTTTTTCCACATTCCTCTTAAAACTTTAGTATTATAGTTTCTGACAGTTGTTATCAAAATAATTTGTTGAATGCAAAATGTTTCTTGTATACTTTTGCATTTTTGAACTCTTTATGATTATTCTACCCATGATATGTCCTTTAATTTCTATTTTAGTCAAAGAATGAATATTTATTTCTAGAAGTCCCCATATCATAAAGTCTTCTATCAAAATATAAATATATTCTAATAATTTGTCTAGTTATTTAAAGATTTCCTCTGGACAGACAATCTGATATTGCATTCATTTCTCTTCACCTTATAAGAAAACATTGGGTTTTTTTTTCCTAAAATACTGATTATGTCTTTTCCTGCTCAGGAAATATTTGCTACATGACTAGGCATGATTTAGAAGTTATAACTGACAATGGAGAAAAAAAATTTATTGTCTAATTAGATGACATCAATAAACTATAAGGCTAAAACTTTCTCTTAACTGTTCTACAAAAATAATGATCCTGTTTTGGTCCTTGCTCATCCATGTATGTGGGAGGCATGATCATGGAGAGGATTTTTTTAAAGCTAAAATGATTTATATCTTTGTCAGCAGAAAGTAAAGTGACATTTTTCTTTGTATGTTAAACCTGTAAAGTTCTAAATAATTAATTCTGAACTACACCATATATGTTTTTTCATTGTATGCATTGTCTCGGAATTTTACTTCAAGATGACAGACTGGATATTTGAGTAGCAACTTGTAGAGTATCTTTTATGTTGAATTTTATATAACATGATGATAATGTCTATTTGCACTTTTTTTGACCATGAAATTAAAATCATGTTCAGAAGTAATATCCTTCTAATAACCAGCAGGATGGGAATAATGGCAGGGGAAGAAATACATAAAACAGATGCCACTTCTGACATATTTCATTCTATCTTCTAAAACGTGAAATAAAATTGAAGTGCCAAATGCTTACAAATGCTGTAGCATCTTCATATCCTATTGTCTAAATTATAGTGGACTTTGTGTCCACTGAGACTGGAAGAAGCGGTTGTGCAACTTTTAATGGGTAATTGGAAACAAATGAAAAGGTATTAGACTCTAGTAATAAGTAGAAAGATACAAACAAACCCAAAGACAATAAAAAAGGAACCACCATTACAAATACTGCAAGTTCTGCCGGGAAGAACTTGAAACATTATCAATCTTTTGCACAACAGAACACCTTTCTACTGAGGAAAATGGCTGTAATCATATTAGGAGCCCTGGAAGGATTATAAGAATGAGTGCAGCACCAAAGAGAAGGGTAAGTATTAGTTTTACCTATTCCAGGGTGACACTTTATTTTATAATATTAATTTTCTATATAAAGTTACATTATTCGATTATATTTTTGTAACTGGACTCAAGATAACTGTTTTAGTTATATTTGGTATTTAAAATTTTGGCTGAGCTAACAATAAATTGCATGTCCATCTACAAAGTGTGTTAATTTTTGCCTATATAAAGTTATAAGTATGCAAGGGACAGTTACTTTCACTGTGAGAAGGCATTATAAGTAAACAGTTCCAAGAACAACATCTCTTCCACAGAGGTTTAAAACATCTTAATTAAAAAACGTAAACTTTCTGGATCCAAGATTAGTCACTCTTTCTGTAAAGTGACTTCAAGAGTCTCTTCCTCTGAGTTGTTCCTGATCCTTTCATTTGCTGTTTACTTCCTAGCAGATGTGGCAAATTCATTCTTTGGAAATGATAGGTTGCTGCAATTACAGTTAAATCAGAAGCTTGGAGTCTTTTTTTATTTGTCTGATTTCCTACAGAAACAAAATTTATGACATACTCCTGTCTGTATGTCTTTGTGATCATTCCCCTCACCAGCAAATGAAATGTTGATCACCTTTGTGAAAGATCTCAAAGACATTAAATATCGTGCAAGTTTCCCAAAACTTGATGAAATTTTGCAAAATTTTGCTGCCTGCCCCGTCAACATTTTGTAATGTGTAATATTAACTCGCATTATTTTTTCCCAATTTACATATTTAAGCATAGATACCAAGTTTACATCCTACTGTGCTGGTATAACCACAGCAGACAAGGGAAATGGATTCAAATTGAAAGAGAGGAGGTTCAGAATATATGTTATGATGAAGCTCTTTGCTGTCAGAGAGGTGAGGCAAAGGAAGGGGTTGCCCAAAGATGTGGGTGTCCCACCCCTGGGAGCGCTCAAGATGATATTTAAGGTCTCCTCTGACTGTGGACAGATTCTAGAATCTGCCTCTAAGTGAGCTGCTTCTCAAGAGAGCAAATTCTCAAGTTTGCTATACTCAGAGGACAACTGACAGCAGAGCTCAGGTTGATATCCCCAGTCCTTCAAACATTAAGTAGATGTAAAGACTTCTGATGTAAGTACTTCAGTGAACTCAAGGGGAATTTTTCCCAAGTATATACCTTGCACATGCTCCTTTGGGTCTGTGTGAGTCCAAACATGAATTTATTATGAATGTTGCTGTCTTAGACTCTGAAGCGCATTAGCTTTGTAAGTAAGTTAGGACTGGAAGTGAATTACTGCTGTGCTACAGTAAATTCCATAGAACATTTTATTAAATTGTTTAACTTAGGCTATGGATTAAGTGCTGTTAAATTTAAGTACTATTAAAACCTTTAGGCCAAAAGTATTGATCAATTCTGAGGCTAGGTTTGTCAAGGGGGTCCACTCTGAAACTGGTTACTCAATAGGGGACCTCCCTTCTTCCTTTCTCTATTCCCATTTGTGCCCTTTTTCTATCTCCAGCATCCACACAGATAATTTGACATGGATTTTAATTATAGATTGATTGATTTTAGATTTTAAACTGATTTGTTTTTCTCTTTGCTCTTACCATCTAGTAAGTAGCAGAGTGGATCTTGCCAATGAAGTTTGTCACACTCTCACTTTTATATTAAACCTGCTTCTGCCAATGCCTTTGCTGGACATTCTTTGAATGGCCTGAACCATTCATTCATGACTACTGCTGAAGGTGTGTCAAGGCTTCTCCAGACTCTGTATCTAATCTTTGGTATCGCTCCAGTTTAGAGTACTTTACTTTTTTCCTATTTGTTTTTAACTTGTTACTTTGGTGAAAATCTAGGATTTCTTGCAGGATTTAGTCTTATTATTACAAGGATATTCTGTGCCAGCTGACACCCAGTGAATTTCATTTTTTTTTTTTTAGTTTTCCTCTTAAGATGGGTCTGAAGAAATAAAGCATTGTATGTTTAGATATGTGTAATACAGCATTAACCAAAAGAATTGACTGTACTGCAAGAACGTATGTTAAGAAAATGCTAAATGCATACTTAACACTAAAAAATCCATATGGAAATGTTATTATTAATTCTGACAAAAGTTAACTTTGCAGATAAATGACAGAAAACAGACATTCAGCTTGGATTCTTTCCCTCTCCATAACACCCAGCAATCACAGAGATATTTAATTCTGAGGATGGGAATAGCTAAGTCTTTAAATTTAAAATGAGCTTTTATTTCATCTTACATCACTGAAGGAAATGCAAGTCTGGACTTTGATTTTAATGAGCACAGATGTGCACCAACTGCAGGGAAATAAATTAATTGTTCTCCATCTAATGCAGATGTGTCACCTTCCTATTTCTGCCACCAAAAAAGGTTTCCACTTTGTATGTATCAGAAGGAGCTGGAATAAGACTATAGAAGCTGATTGTTTCTGAAGTGTTGAGATGTAAAAAACCTCACATCCGGCTTATTCACAGCCTGTGATGGTTAAATTTTTTTTTATATGCAACAGGATTTTTTTTTTTTTTTTTTGCATAAGCTCCAAATAAGCAAAAGTATTAATAAAACCAAAATAAAATCAGTAAGATTTTTTTTTTAACTGGATATATATATAGGCACTATGCAATTGAGAACTTATTATATACCTCTCATCATAAAACCATCAAAGAATTGGTCTCTAAAGCATGAGTCAATAAAATTATATTTTACTTCAGGATCCATTCTGACTCCATAGGATATTGCTTTCCACTACCTTATTCAGGCAATCATCTGAAGATTTTCAACACAAATGTTTCTGTTTCTAAAGGGTTGATGAATTTAGAATTAATCCTGATCTTGTTGTTTTATATCAGATAAGAAAAAAAACCAAACATTTGAAACAAATCCATAAAAAAAATCACTGAGTTTATTTAGAAGCATTTTTGATCAGCTTTTCTTTGTCTCATCTGTCAGTTTTGTCTCAGTTTGCTTTGTATATTTTATGCAAAATATGTTTCCATTATGTCCATTGCAAAAATTTTAAGATGATTGACTGAGTTATGGTGAATTACTATAAAAAAAAAGAAGCCAGTTTTAGTACTGGTAGACTAGTGAATAGTGTGTGCAATTTGGTTTTCATTTTTGTGTTGAGTATTTGTTTACAGCCATTTTGCTACTCAGTATTCTTTCTTATTTCAGTGCTGACAGCCAGACACAGAATTTGTCCTCTCACTTCTCTCTTCTAATTAGATTAGCTAAATCTCTCAGAAAACCTGGCAGTGTGCCACACTCTGAGATTTAATATTAATTCACTATAGGGTGTCCTGCTTTATCCTCAGCCCCACTGCTCTGTGCATCTCATCTCACCTTGGACCATCACCGGAGGTAGCTAATGAAATTTCTTTAGGACTTTCCATCATACCAATGTCATTTTTACTTGTCATTTATTTGAAAACCATTCAACAATTTGATGCCTGATTGCTTCTCTGAATGTGAAGTCCTAGACTGCTGATGTAATTAACTTTCTATAAGCCTCTTCAAACAGATCTACTTTTCTGGAAGTGCCTGTGTTTTATAAAACAGCCAAAAATCTTAAGAGGTGACCTTTTCTTTAGAAACAAAAGTAGCTAGTTATCACTCTACAGCCCTAGATTTTTATTGCCTTTTGTAAAATTTCGGTCAGCATTTGATATAAGTTTAGTATTACCCAAATACTGCTATGTTACCTAGAGATTTGAAATTCCGTAAGATACCAGAGCTATTGTTCCATATTCGTTTGATGTTAAGGTTATTATGAGCTGAATTAGAAACACTGCTGTGTTGGGTTTGCATGTGTGTCAAGGCTGTCAGGGGTAGGAGGATGGGCTCTGGTCCGTGACAGAGAGAGCCAGCTCCAGCTGGCCCCAGCTGAGCCACCCCAGGGCACGGCCGAGCCCCTCAACCAAGATTGCGGCATCTCAGGGAAAGCATTTTTAAGAAAGATCAGAAAATGCCACACAGACAGAAGGGGAGGGACCACAAAATCAAGAAACTATGCTGTGAACATCAATCTCAGAAAAAAAAAGAGCGGGAGCTACATTTTTTGGCAAAATCTCTGATGGAGGGCATCCTCCCCTATACCCTGTGAAGGAGACTGCTAGAGCTGATATTCCCTTGGAAGGGCACACTGAGGAGACAATCACTGCAGCCTGTGGGGGACTGCACACAGGAGCAGTTGGATATTTTCCTAAGGAGATTACACCCATGGAGACCTGGCATGGGGGCAGATTTTTCTGCTGAAGAAGCTCACCCAATGGGAAGAGCCTGCACCAGAGCAGGATAGCTGAAGGGTGAGACTGCTGTGTTCCAACCATATTGCTCCCTGTCCATTCCTGTGCTGCTCGAGGTGGGGAGAGGATTTGGCAATAGCAGAGTGAAGTGCCTGGGAAAGGGTGGAAGAAAGGTTGAGGTTTGATGTTTGTCTTTCTTTCACATAACCCAAACCTGTATTATCTGGCAATAAATTGAACTAAGTCTGTCAAGCTGAGACTACTAAGATATCTCACTACCTTTATCTCAATCTATTCGATTTTTCATCCTATTCTCTCCTCCCGTTCCACTAAAGAGTGAGTGAGCAAGTAGCTAGGTAGGATTTTGGCCCTTATCTCTCCATAACTGTTTTTGGTTAACCAATTACTTGAGTCAAATAGTAATGGCATTAAAATACAGAGCCTTGATGTGTGATCTATCTTCAGTGGCTAGTTCCAGATATCTACAATTTAGAAATCTATGTCTGAGCAGGCAATATTAGGTCTTCTTCAAAATCCATAGAGAAAAATGACCATGTTATGATGTACTTGCTCTGATTTATTATAGTAATCCTATTTATAGTATGATAAATCACACTATCCTTCTATAGATTTGAATAAATGTTTGCAAACTGTAAGTCAAATTATAGAGATACTACTAGACATTACCTTTCTCAACATCAGTTTCTTTTTTTGTGTGATTTCTATTAAATATTGTCTGATTTGCAGCAAAATATTCTTAAGAAGCATAAAATAATTCTGAATTTTCACAAAGCTCTCTAGATATGAATTTCAGCAAAGACTTGAACTTCTGATTTACTAATGTCTGGATTTTCTCTACTGAAAGGCTGCTAGATGAAACATGCCTGAAATATGTATGAAACTCAAAATGGTGCCGCTCTCCATTTGTGGAGATAAAATCATCTAATCATGTGCCTTGTGTTTGCTATGCATCAAAGTAGGTCTAGAGTAAAGGAGGCTAGTGATTAAACACATTAGGTAACATATAATGTGAAACCATTCTGACAACAGTGTTGATCTATGCAGACTCGGCTCATTGCATTATCCCATTAGTTGCATTAATAATTATAGGGACATTATAGCTGAAAAATGCTATGAAAAACTCAAACAGCTATTTTTAATTTTGAGGAACTTTAAGATACAGATCCGCAGTCAACTAAATCCTTATGACAGAGAGTTCATGTTAGGGTAGAGCTACAGAGAAGGAGGTGACGCATATCCCTAGAGAAACACGAGAGAAACAGAAACATCAGGCACATCTGTCCAGCCAGAAGTGCACATCTGCAGACCTACAAACACCATGAGAGAGCATTCTGCAGTTGAAGACAAACCTGGCACCAAATTCCTGTACATCTGTCATCCTGTATTTTCTGGAAAAGACTCTTCCATGCTTTTCAAGGCAGAGCTGTGATCAGACATGCTGTCATACAGGACAAAAGTCTACCCCTCACAGATGTTCCTCTGAACTGCCTTCCCTCATATATTTTTTGACAATACAATAAGTCTGTCCTCTTCCTTTAGCTGACAACATTTAGTATTATAGGGGAAGTTTCTTTAAGGTGATGCAATCTATAAAATGTAAATGATAAAGATATTATGGCTACCTCTTACATATGACAGCTGGCACTTCACCATGTAAAATGCTGGACCTCAGAAAATTCTTTTTCAACCACTGTTTTTCAGAATTGAAACAATGTTTAGGATTTCATGTCTCAGATACCTCTTTCTTTTTTTCAGGAGCATAAGGTAATGCCAGCATTTGCAGCCAATCTTTTGACAATTTACTAAATACAATCTTCTTAAATGACCAAAGAAATTACACTCAGCCAAACAAAATCAGAAAATATGTTGATCTCCCTCAATATCTGCTGTTGTCTGCAAAAAATTCAGGATTATGTTGTCAAAGAATGTTCTCCTATAACACAGGGAGCTACTTTTTTTTTTAAGATTTGATGAATCAGCTTCACTTCCTCATAAGGGTCTTGAAAATATCTTCTTATTTCATCCCAATGTCTTAAGATTGGAGTCAACACTTCAATTATGTCATTCCCTGTCTGGGAAGTTTTCCAACACTTACAACTCTTGAGAAAATTTGAACCAATATTTTTCCCCTGGTTTCGTTTCACTCAGTATCCCAAAGCATTACAGATGACATTGTCACTCTTCTTGAGGACCTGTACTACAGTGACATGAACAAACAGGGACAAGCTGGCTATTCAGTAGTCAGTCTGTGTCTCAGCTTCCTAATGTAGGTTACGTACCTTGAACTATGATTCTAAGATTCCCACATGACTAAGAGACTCCCATAATGTCTCCATGACTATTCTATTTTCTGGAAAAAATGGTGGAGACAATGAATGACTTCTTTTACTTGAATTGCTCAGGGTAATTAATCCTTTTTTTATATTTCGCTTTAGACATAATCCAGACTGAGAACACAATGTTAATTATTAGGTTCTTGTCTGATCATGAGCAACATGGTGGTTTACCAAGAAACAAACATATCAAATTTGGCCTTTCCTTACTATTAGGAAAATTTCATATTAGTTTAAAATATTGGAGAAGGCAAAAAAAAAAAAAAAAACCAAAAACCCAAAAAAACAAACAAGCAAACAAAAAACAAACAAAAAACCAAACTCACAATACCCCAAAAAAAAGAAAAAAAAAAAAGAAAAAAATGCATCGGGGAGGGGGAAACCAAAGCCCCCAAAAATTTTGCAAAAGAAAGATTTATTTGAGTAAAAGTTCAATTTCTGAAATAAGAAGTAGGTTAAGACTGAAGCTCTAAAATTGAACATCTGCTTCAGCATGTTATAACAATAAATTCTAGAGAGGATATAAATGTCTGAACTCACTTTCAAAATTCCAGAAGTTTATCCTACCTTGTCAATGAAAGCTTAATCTGTTCAAGAGCTACAACAACATATACGCATATTCTTTGCAGCATAACAACCTCAAATTATATGAAATTCAAATCAAAAGATAACCTCAATGAAATATAACTCTATACCTAAAATTTTTAGAAGTAAATTATTTCTATTTCTCTATAGATAATGGCAGAAATAAGCAGAAATATAAAAAGTGTACCAGAGAGATGCATCCAAGAGCTACCACTGAGATTAAATAACTGCTGATAATCAAATAAAAAAACCCAAAAATATAAAATCTGATTGAATTCAAATAACTTAAAAATAGCTTAAAAATTCAACAGGTCACATGACAGATTTCTTGAGCTGTATTCTTTGCATTACAATTCAAATTACTTCATTTAGTAATATAATTTACTGGTGATTAAACATCTTTGCTTTAGAAAATTGTTTGAGTTGGTGACTGAAGGACACATTTTCACAGTTCGCTGTTAGCTGAATATAATAAAGATGACAGAAACTGCAATCATGAAGGAAGGAAAAAAAAAGAATGTAGAGTTTATGGCTGGCATCAATAGTATTTGGAGGTACAATGGAAATATTTATATCTGATATACCCTTGTTACAATTGCTGGCTAGATTTTTGACAGAAGTAAATAAGAGAGTGCAAAATTTTTAATCAATATGAAAATGGTGCCAGGAATTGTAAAAATCAGAAACAAGAGTACATAATGCATACTCTAAACTCTCTCTGCTCTGTTTTGGCACAGTAAATTTTAGGACTTGCTTACGCCTGTTGTCTTGTATTTCAGAACTCCTTATTTCCTGCTCAGGACATAAGAACTATGTATGCCTACAGAATTAATTCCTGTTTTCATAAATCTCTCTGCCCCTGTGATGTATGATTGAGTTGTGATACTCCTCCTTACTGCTATAGCCAATACAGCTAATACATAGCTAGGCAAACTTGTTTTTCTATGTACTGAAAGTCTCAAAGGTAAAGTAAGTACTTTCATTACCACACCCACATTGTGCAATCCATCTTGTATAGTTCCAGGGAACTATTGAAGTAACAAAAAGGACTTGTATAGAACCTGGTTAGGATTGCAGCTAAGTGAATTCCATTAGAAACTCTTTGTCTGACTCACATCCTTAATGAACAATTCCTCTGCTGTACTGTATTTTCAAAATTTATCTCTTATGATGACTACAGGTGCTACCAACTTTTGCTTGTAATGAAATATTTAGTCATTCAAGAAGCAGAAGAAATTAAGCAAATACTTTTAATAGCATGTTGCTATTTTTTTTGGTAGTGAAGACTAATATATATATATCTATAAAGTTTCTACCTGTTTATGTTTCAGCTGTGGATAAGGCTTGCATGTGTATGCAGCAAGCAGCACTAAGTGAGCTGTGCTGTTTGTTCTACAGACAGAAGACAGAAAACAGATGAGAAAATAAATACTGCATAAATACAAACAAATGGAAAACATAGCAGTGGTGTGTTTCTTACCAAAACACGCTTCTTGCCTCTTGGTTCTTTCTTTTGTGGAAGGTACAGTCACTTGAATGAGCAAGATCAAAGCTTGCAGTAGGGCTTTGCTACAATGTTTAAATACAGTCTAATGATTTAAGACTGAGCAATTATGATGAAAAGGGGGCCTTCAAGGACTTTCCTTTTAAGGAATTAAACTGCTAAAAGTTTCAGATGAGAAATCTAACGCACGCGAAAATACAAGATCGGAATGACACATCTGCTGATCATAACCTTATTTCTCAAAAAGACAATTTAGACCAGCAACCATGCTTACCATGCTAAATTATGCCTTTTAGACTGCAATGCAGGTATCTTACAATTATTTTCTAAATGTAAAGATTATTTTTTTTACTTGTATAAGGAAAAGGCAGAAATTCTAATAGAACTATTCCTCGGAACTGTTCCTGGCCACATGAAAAATTCCTTGTTCTGTAAGACAGACATGGATTTCTGGTCTCAATTTTTTCAAGCTGTATATCCCTTAGCAAGATACCATTACAGCAGAAAATAACATTTTAACTGGGGGAAATGAAAGCCCTGTCTTTTGGCCAACACTAAAATGATATGGAAATGTAAAAGTTCTTTATCATCTTGTTTGTTCACTAGCAGAGATTTTGTATCGTGTTGCTGCACCTCCAGGTTTACACCAGACTTTCACAATTGCATTGTGTCAAGGCCTCTATGGAACCGTTCTCTAGACTTGAGTGGTCTGGTCTCAGCTAGAATTGTTGATTTTGCAGCCAGTGATAAAAAAACCCCAAAACTCAGACACCTGGGTGCATCACAGCAGTGCCTGCATGTAAGTCAGACATCTAAAGAGAATTTATGCATAAGTAAGGTAGACATTCAGGCATTTAAATCAGATGACTCCTCGATAAATGCATTATATGAATCTAATTTTTTTGTTTGATATTTTTTTAGCTTTTTTCTGAGAATGAATGGAAGATGCTGAGCAAGACAGGTAGCATTCCTGTTTGCAGTTCTAAATGTCTCAGAGTATGCACATTCTGTTGAAAATCTGTCACCTATTCACTGTTTTCTCTTCACTGAAAACACGAGTATTAAAGTTTGCAATAAAAGTATTGTTAAGAGAACAAAAGCCTCAAGGATGTTAATGAACTTCCAACTTAGATATCCTTTATTTTCACACCAGAACTGAACTACTTAAGAGTTCTTTTTAAAGCTTTACAATCAAGTGACTCTTTAAACTTAGAAGATCCAATTCATTAACTAGTAAATAATAAGAGGATTTTTGTTCTCAAAGTGGGTAACCTCTAATAAAGCCTATAAATACTATAATGAAAGAAAAAGCAGAGGTCAAACTACAGCCTGAATATTAAATTGCATGTCTTCCTGAAACTGTCTTTTTTGAAGAGGTTTAACTGGAGGAGCTTGTAGAGATATATAGAGCTGAGAGTTTTGCATTTCACAGTCAAAGACTAGTCTGAGTTGGAAGGAACCCACAAGGATCATGAAGTCCTGATCTAAAGTACATCGTCCATAGAGGGATCATGAGCCATGGCATCATGAGCACCATGCCCTGACCAACTGACCAAATCTCAGGGTTTCTTCATGTCCTTGTGGCAGTGCTAAATCAGAGTGAATAACAGAGTGAATTTTTTTCATTCATCAATCCTCAAAAAAAACAAAGGTCAAATGAAAAGTTAGACTAAATTAGCCTAACACTAAATGAGTAACCTGTGCAGGGGAAATAAGCAACCCACACCCACCAAATCCTCTTTGCTGTTTTGAGACTTTTCCAGGTTAATATTTTAGATATCTCTCTCAATTCAGGAATATTTCAAAATATTTGCAAGTACACTTTTTTTGAAAAGAAATATTTTTTGAATAAATGAGGCAAGAAACTTTCCTTTTATCTGAATGAAACAGTGACTGCCTTCAAGTCTGAAATCAGGATGAGTTGTAGTACTCCTATAATTCCAACCTAGCTATTTTCCATAGAAGTAACTGACATCCCTTCAAGTCATTCAAGATAAAAAATAGTAGATTGTGACAGCTTATGCTGAAATCCATTGATTAATATATTTGGACACAGCTAGACCTTTGTGACTTTGTTTTCCATCCATTTGAGATGGAATAAAACAACTAGCACTTATATTGCTCAGTACTTTTCAATGGCAAAAAAACCTAGACTTATCCTAAAGAGAGGCAACTTCCCAAAGATTTTAGATTCCTAAAAAACATTTTCAAATTATAGTTCCTGTGGCAGCAGCTCTCTGGTCACAGAGATCAACACATAACTTTCCCAGGCCTTTCTGGAGAAAGTCTGTGAGAAGATCAGAGAAAAGAATGAGAAACAATTATTATCTTCACTTGCTGCTTCTGGTATTGTGAACATGTGAAATGTGTTATGGAGCTCTGTTTACCAAAGGGTGGTTTCTTAATTAGCCAATGGTGATGCTGCTTGGATTGGAGGACCAATCAGGTCCGGGTGTATTGTCTATAAAATTGTATTATCCAGGTGTAATTGTCTATAAAAGCAATGGGTTTCTTAACAATGATATGATATAATAAAGAGATTTATCAACCTTCTGTGAATCATAGAGTCAATGCTAATTACTACCTGGCTGGGGGCCAGCTGCAATGACAAGATCCTACAAATACTACTGACAAACTTTGCTCAGATACGATCAGATATTATTCCAAATACCTAAAAGATGGTATGAAGTCATTGTTCCTTAAAAAGGTACAAAGGGATAAAACAGAATTTTCTCTAAAATAGAATTTTCTCCATCAAATTAATAAACTCAACTCTATTGCTGCTTCTGTTAACTCAAGAGTACGTTATCTTTGCAGGAAAAATGAATGGTAATTATTTCAAAGATTATGTGTTCAGGAAGATATAGTGATGAATAGCATGCTGATTATATGGAATCAGCTTTAGAAAGGACTCCTGTGAACTGTGGCCATAGAAAATGACAATTATATCACCTTGCCAGATAGAGATGATCAGTTCTGAAGAATAACAGATTAATGTTTTCATGCTCCAACTCCACTATTTGTCCATTCCTTCAAGATCACATGGTTAAACTTGGAAATGGGGACTAAAAATGTAGATGTGTTCAGTAAATTGATGGATTGTTAAAGCCTCCTGGAAGCTTCCCTCAGGATCTAGGCATTAATGCAAAGTAAGGTTTATAAATGTTTAGATTCTAATATTATGGCAAAGTGCAGGGATTTGAATTTGGGCCATATACTTTTGAATCAAAATTTTTAGAAATCAGTCTGGAAAGAAAAAAAGATTTATTAAATAAAGTCCTTAAAATCTGTGACATGATTTTCAGTCATTCTACTAATTTCCATTTTTAAATAATAACTGCATTCCAGTGATGAGGCAAGTTTAATCTAGAAAAAGAAAAGGGAAGTAAGGAAGAAGACAGGCAAGGTGATTCTGATACATCTGAATGAATATTATAGAAGATTTAACAAGAGCAGCGATTTAAATGATAAGGAATAGATGGATGCTACCTCGCTTAGATATTCTGAAATGCTGAAATACATTAAACAGCAGAAAGCTGCATTGCTTTTGATTTTCCTTTTTTTTTATAATGACCAGAGTTTAGATGACAGATTGCAAGCTTGAAGATATTGTAAATGTTCTCTGATGTGGCTGTCACAAAATGTATAATAAATGCTGCTGTTAACTGCAGGGAATGGCCACTGCTGGAGAAGATGCAACCACACAAATGGAGAGTGTCCTGACATGAGACAATTTCCAGGGTAGTTTTCATACAATATGAAATTGTTCTCCAGATAGATGAAGGTGAAAGTAGCTTAAAGATACTAAGGAATGGAATGTAGCCCCTTTTTGTGTCTGGAGAACAATGTTTTATCCTGTCCCTTAACTCCAATAGTGTGTCTATGGGGTCCTACATTAATTTATGAGTTTAGCCATGATGTTGTGGAAATGTAATGGTAGATGTGATGCTAGCAAAAAAGGAACTGGTTTTTCTGTCTAATAATTTTGGGTACATAATTTGATTATCCAGTAAATATTATCAATTACCATATGTACCAAATAAATAATTCACCATAAATCATCTTTTATATCTCATTTAATATGATACAACTGGGATGCAAGCATAAGTTGCATGATTTTATTTTTAAGTAGCTTTGTTTTGTTCATTTGGGAGTAAAGTTATTTGGTAAGACTATCTTACTGATGGACTTTAAACTGAGACAAGAAAAAATAATTTTATTAATGAAGAGAGAATGGCAACTTGAGAGGAGGAAAACTAAAACTGTACAAGTCATTCTTATGCCATAAGATCTATCAAAAAGAAGAAGAAAAGTTCCTGAAAGCTGATGTCTGAAAGCTGAAAAAGTTTTTTCAAGTTCGAAAGTAGCAACATGCAGCTTCAGAAAGTTTTTAATTTTGGAAAAGAAACAGAAAATTATTTCCCCTTCTCATGATAAAATACAGGAAACAAAATCTTTGTATGGATGAAAAATTATTTTACCTTTTTCCTGCAGTAAGTGAAGGTGAATCCAAAGTTCATTACAACAAACACTATTAATATATACTAGTGCTGATATGATTATTCAAAAAAATATGATTGGGAGTAACATGTTGTGAAGTGAACAACTTTGCCTCATACATACAGGACTATGTCTTGCAATGGCAAGAAGTGGTAGTCCTTGAGGAAAGGATGTACTGTGTCTATCTCAAGATGTTTGTCAGCCAATGATTAATATAAAATTCTGAGCCTTATTTTCATTAGTTTGAGCTGGCCATCACCTCTGCTAACATTGGCAAAATTATACCACATTAAACCACATTCTTCTCTGCACGTCACAAGCAATTTTAAAATTGATTTATCTATTTCCAATAGTTTTTAGAGAGACAAATAGCATTGGAATAATGCAGAAATTTTCTGACCAGTGGTAATTAAAAATAAAATATATGTACCTCAGGCTCTAGGTAAATGTGTTTGAATTTTTTTACCTTGATCAACACCTTTGCAGAGGGATATAATAAACTGAAGAATTTGGAATAATGCATTGCAATTTTACTTTTTCAATTCAGAGAAAATTATTATAAAATTCAATCTTTCTCAGTAGAAAAGTTAAAAAATTACAATTGCCAAGCTTCAAAGAAAAGTCCAAGACATTAAAAAAAAATTAAAATCCCAAACTTTTCTGTAATAACTTTAAGTAAAAACATACTAATAAAAGAAGTTTGATAATTTGTTCTTTTAAGGTTTAAATTGTAATTTGAATTATATTAATATCCAGATATCCTATTCCTGCAGCTGCTGCCTATAGTAATAAGTGACCAAGAATTATTTCTCCATGTAGGTAAAATATCCAGACCTCTAGCTTGTGTATGTCTGTTTTCATTCTGAAATCTGTGTGACATAGAAAAAGAAGCCTGTAAAAAGCAAAGAGAGTAATTGATTTTCTAACTTTATATTTACACAAAAACTAGGGTGGTTGGACTAAGTTATGGGGAAACCATATTTGCTGAGGTAAAATGGATATAGACACTTTTTTTTTTTTTTTTTTTTTCAGAGAGATGGGCCTCTAAATCTGTTTCAGGAGTTATATATTAGTCCATGCCTCTTATTTGCTATTATATCTGTTATGAAGAAGGAGCAGTGCCCTTGCTGGTTCTCAGGAAGGAAGGTACAGCACCAAACAGCACAGGAAAAGTACAAAACAAAACAAAACCAAACAAACAAAACAAAAACCAACCCAAATAAACAAATAAATAATCAAATACTTTAATAATAAGACAGGAATATGAAGACAAATAGGGAGAGCAAGTAAATTTTACCAGATTTTATCTTCCTTCAGATTCTGAGAACTTGATTTTGTGCATCATCAGACGGACACTGGATCAATCCTCTTGCAGCACACTGTGCATTGCCTATCCGTGAAGAGGTTCACTTTCACCCCCTGCCATGGCTCCTTACATCTGCTGTAAGCAAAATTTATGCATCTTGTCTCGACAAGAAGAAATCTGGTCTTTTTTATGCCTATTAGAACATGTCAAGCGCCACACATCCAAGAACTTCACACAGGAACAGCAGTTATCCAGGGTGTCCCAGCACATTCCCTTGCTGTTTATACTGGGGGAGAGTTGCACTCTGGTCACATACTGTTATGTAGGCTTTTCAAGCCCTAAGGACAAGCCTCAATAGGCCAGATGTGGGTTGCTCAAGGTCCTAAATCCTCAAATACAGTGTCTCTCTTTAGGCTTTTAATACAGTCTCATTGCTTGCATTGATGGTTTTATGAAGATCAGGACTTGTAGGTTTATATTCAAAGTGTTAACTCTACTGTTTAACTCCACTGTTTTTGAAGATTTGTAGCTTGATTAATGCTTGATTTGGGGATGAGTGTTGTCCTAATATAAATTTTTTGTTAGCAAAGTCAGTGAGCCTGATCAGTCAGAAAATTAGAACTGTCCTTCATTTATAAGTCCCATGAAATGCCTGTGTGTCTGAAAGTGGAAAAAGTTTTACTAAAAAAATGAAATGGTACTGATGCCCAGTGTTGCTCATGTCTCTCTGCTTAATGATTCAATTGCTATTCTTGTTCTTCTATGAACAATGAAATAATAAATCTGTCCACATAATGAAATCCAGACTAACCAATTCTGTTCTAAGAAATGTTAAGACTTTGTTAACTTCAGACCATTTCCAAGCATCTGCTTACTCTTGGTGATTTTATCAATGAAAAAAAGGAAACTGGTAGACGTCTGAGTCTCTTTCTTGATGTTGTTGTTGCTGTGGTTGGTTGGTTGGTTGGTTGGTTGGTTTGGGGTTTTAAGGGTGGGGTTTTTGGGGTTTTAGGGTGGATTGGTTTTGATTTTTTGTTTGCTTTGTTTTGTTCATAAAGAATCACAGAAATAAAGACAATGTAGAACAACTTCCCACTCATATAGGAGCTACTGCCGGGAGGACCCGTTCAGCTTTAGCTTTGTCTAGTTGACTCCTGAAAAGTTTCACGGATCAATGTTTTGCAATTTCTTTGGGCAACATACTCAGATTTCATCCAAACTCCTAGAGCAAAAGTTTTTTCTACTGTCCAAACGTCCAAGCTGGAATCTGTAGATATTATCCATCACTATATCAGATGCTACAACCAAGAGGAGTTTGCTTGGCACTATCTTAGCAGCTCTTTCAAACTGTGGTAGGAAATTATTAGAATATTTTTAGCCTCCAGTGCCTGCAAAATATGTCAGGTATTCAAGGCCCCTGACAGCGTGCGTGATCTGCTGGTGATAACCATTGAAGTGTGGTCCAATCTGTGGTTTGCCATCTTCCCAATTAGAATGTTTTACTGTTTTATAGTTAGTGCAGGATGCATAGGGACAGGACTAAGGCCAATGGTTTGAAACTGAAAAACAGCAGGTTTAGATTAGATATTAAGAAGAAATTCTTTACTCAGAGAGGGGTAAAGCACTGGAATGAATTTCCTAGAGAAGCTGCAGATGCCCCATCCTTGAAAGTTCAAAGTCAGGTTCGACAGGGCCCTGAGGAAACTGTTCTATGGACTGGCATCCCAGTCCATGGCAGGAGGATTTTAAATAGATTATCTTTAAGGTCTCTTTCAAACCATCCTGTGATTCTGTAATATTCTCATAGAAATAGATGATAGTGGTAAATTATTTGCTTGAAACAAATTTATACACACAGAATATAGAAATTAGCATTTCAATAGTACCAATGTCTACAACCAAAATTGAACTTTATTTTGCAGTGAATGATAGCTTGGCAGTGCTCTGTGGCTATTTATGTAAACACAAGAACAAGTCTGTAAGATTTCTGTAAGATTTCTTCTTTGGTATGTTTATACAAGTTTTAATGTATTTCTTCATACAGTAGTGCAAAGTTTAGTAACACACTGGCATACAAAATAAGGTAAAGTCAAACAATTTAGCAGAATTTAATAACATTCTTTAGTTACTTTAATTAAAATCACAAATGTACAGTACATCTCTGGGTCAGACGTCTTTTTCTATTGGACTCTTTCCATATCTAGAGGATCTACAACTGAAAAAAAAAAAATCAAAAAACCCAAAAGATCTTTGTTTGAAATAAACATAATTTTTTAACCCCTCAAAATATTTTAGAAGACTGATCTTGTTCTGTGACCTTTCAGCACCGTGCACAAAATTCAAGTTTCTGGCATTTAATTTCTGACAAATTTCTTCCTACTATCCTAACAGTCAAATACTAAAGTATGTATTCTGGCAAGGTTTTTGTTTTAATGATGTTTGCTCTCATTTAAAGTGAAATACATGTACTCAAGAAAGCTCCCTGAATGCAAGGGATCTGGAAAATATTAAAATGAAAACAAATATTTATGAACAGTTTTTAATCAAATATTTAATTGAAAAAATATTACCATGAGTGATAGCAACAAGATGTAGTTTTAACAAGTATGTATTTTTGATTTCTGCATATATGTTTGATGACCCATTGAAAAGCCAATGGAATGCAGACTTGATAAGAAGTTCATCTCGTTTCACACACTTGACCCTGTCAGCCCACTCTACATTTTCTGCACATGAATTACCCATCTGTAAAAGAGAAATAATAAAGTATCTTTAGCTAGAAGCTAGGTCATTAAGTATATGAATATTAAAATAATTTATAATATGTTTTTCTGATACAGATACAGCAATATTAGGAATTTAGATGGACTATATAATATATTTGAAATATAAGAAGCTGTCATGATTTATGATTGTGAACGGCTGGTGGCATTTATAATTTCTTTTTTTTTTTTTTTAAGAGAGGGTGCAGTAAAACTTCTGGCACTGATGAATGATACTGAATGAAGTATAATTCTAATCTCAAGCACCATATCATGATTGAACCCAAATGCTCTTTGAATGTCCACTTCAATTAAAGTCCACTAAAATAAATAATTTTTTAAAATAGTCTATAAATATTTGTTGCAGTAACCTCAAAATCTATTTGTAGAGAAAAAGAACACATAACTTTTATGGACCTAAGAATTTATTGACAGCCCAACAAATATTTTAACAGAATTATAAAAATGCAGCAATTATAACAAATCGTGTTACAATAACACTATCCTTCACAGTCTTAATTCATATAGAAAAGGCAAAAAAATAATACTCTCATATTATTATAAACACTAATATCAATTGCCAGATTAGGCCAAGGCAAGTTCAGGAAAGCCCTGAGTGCCTGCACTGTCAGGTCAATACAAAACTCATGACTTTTTGGCTGCTAATGGTGGACTTATTTACTTGTCTAGAACAAGAACTATGTGGACCTATTTTTATACCAGTCCTTGCAAGCTTGTTTACTTCCTCATGTGTCTGGGCAATCACCTATCCAATTTTAATGTGCGGATGCCCATTTTTGCTGATATATTCAGCTTCCTTTCAGCAGAATTTGCATCTCATGTCTTTATTTATTAATAGTAAAGTCAAGTTTAGATGAAAAAAAATGGAGAGAAATCTAATTATTTTGAAAGAAAAGGAACTCTAGGGGAAGCTGAAAGACAGTAACATTTCAGCAATGCACAGAATTATAAATAATTTTGGTTTTTAGACAATTAATTTTGACAGAGCACGTAGCCTGTTTTCCCTTGTGCAAGTCAATAATATCATACTCCTTTACAAGAAACTCTCTGCTAGGCTTTTTGGCACAGACCATAATGAAGAAAACAGCCTGGTATTATTTTAGGAAGACATAATCTCTACACAAATTTGCCCAAGTTGTCCTCTCCAAGAAGACACCAAACAATTGACCCTGGAAAAGAGGTGTTTTTTCACAGTTAAATCTGTATTTTTGGTAATGAGAATCTCATCTATTTTCAACAACTGTAGTTCTAAGGTAGTTTTTAATGAAAAAAAAAAAAAACTCAAAACAACAAAAAACCAACAAAACAAAAACATTTAAGAAACCTGTTTGGTTTTTTATAAGTGAGTGGCAAGCTGCTGCACTGTATCTGTAAACTGTATAATACTGTTTATCCATGTATTAGCCCTATATCTGTCTTGGTTTAGAGAATGAAACTGGATGCTTGAACAACATTTGCACATTCAAGCATATAGCCTAGGAACAGACTCGTCTGGTTTTTAGGCAAGTTTCTCTCTTCCTATGTATTCTTGTTGAAATTGTTCTACAGTTTATGACCAGCTGAGCACCAGCTGGAGGAAGACATGAACCTGTTTCCCAGCACATGACTGAGAGCTTTAACAAAAAGCTACAGAATTGGTGCTTTTCCTAGACTCTTTCTAGCGATATGAAAATTTAATTAAATAACTGGAACAGAGCCAAGGTCACAGTACAGGACTTTTTTGCATTGTAAACTTAAAAGGACATTTTGCTGGTTTATAGGAAGCCTTAATTCATTAAGAATTGAAAATCAAATAATTGGGGTTCTTCTTTGGCTCATATTCAAAGTAGAAAAGCTTTGTATATAATAGTGTCTGAGATTGGTTGAGTGAGATTGTACATTGCCTGATACTTTTTAACATTTAGGATCTATTTATTTAAAGGTTTAGTTCCTAACTAATGCAACAAATATATGCTTACGGCAAAGAACTCAAATCCAAAGATCTGTTTATGTCACCAAAGACCTTGGCTCTCCTTCCCAACATCATCTTATTTTTCATACTCTGTGAATGTTCATTTAATCCCAGACTACATATCTAAGATAAAGAACAGGCTTCTAGTTGAAGAAAAACCACAAAACCAAAAACAAAAACAAACAAACAAAACCAAAACAAACCCAAAACAATTCCATATTATTCTTATAACTGGAACTCTACATATTCTTTAAATCTACACAATCCTACAGAGCCCTTCTACTCATCCTGGCACCCATAAACAATCACTTTGTCGAATGAGATATGTGCTCAATTTTCTGCTATGAAAGCAAGGCTTGTGTTTGCTCAGTACTATTATTTCAGACATTTTTTCAGTGAAAGAAACCCGTAAGATATTATATTTACATCTTAGAGCTGTAGCACAGCAGCCTAACATAGATGTGGCTGTTTCCTCCAGAAGATATTGGCCCTTGGCTTGCAGGTGTAAAGAAATAGCCAGTAGAGTTCATGGACCTGAAAGTGTAATTTAACTTTTTAATTTCATTTAAGAAAGAATTGTGACCAATTAGCAGATTTTTAAATGAGGAAAGAAGAGCAGGCATCCTTAAATGCAAAAGTATGTTACTGACACTAATTTCAGTATCTTAAATGGTCAAATATTTGAAGAAATATTTACAGAATAATCCACTAAATGATCAAACCAATTTTGGGGATAATGCTGCAGATTATTTGATGAATATTTGTGTTTATGGAGTGATTCCCATGTGACTTGACTGCCACTTAGTAAATCAGATAATTTATTTCAGAAATGAAAGCAAAGACTTTCAGGTCCTCTTAAGCTCTTATTTATTAATTTATTCTTTGATTTTTTTCTTTGTTTTAAAGGTCTCAGTGATTCAAATTAAACTGTCCCAAGCTCAGTTTTGAAAATTTTATTCTTTTTTCTGTCTTTCAAATTTTAGTTGTTTGGTTGTTTTATTGGGTTTTTTTTTGGTTGGTTGGTTGGTTGCTTGCTTTTTGGGGGGGTTTTTGGGGGGACAGTTTTTTGCAAGAGTTTTTTTTGTTTTTTGTTTTTTTTTTTGTTTTTTTTGTTTTGTTTTGTTTTGTTTTGATTTGATTTCCATTTTTCCTCTTTTTATTGGCAGCATGTTTTCTTCAGCTTTTTTCCTCTAAGGTTTCACAGTTGCACTCATGCATCCCTTTCTAATAATGATGGTGAAACTATAATGGCTATTAAAGGACTGCTCACCTTTTAAAGAAAGTGAACTCCTGGTCATTAAAATAACTACTCAAATTTTTAAAATCAAAATTAATCTTATTGTACTTAGAGCTTTTGTATTTGTAACCCTTTGTTCTGATTGTGGAATGCTCCTTCAAACAAAATAACTTTTCTCATATTAATATGCAAGAAAACACTAGGAAAATGTTGGACATTCCAAATTTCTGTATTGTACTTTTTACAATGACAGTAAAGGAGCCATGATTTACCTTCTCATGTTTCTTAGTTTTTTTAGGTTACCAGATGCAGGAGAATGTAATTAAAATTATAAAAAAACAACAAGTTTCTAAACTTTTGTTACATTTGTTGTTGGTTTTTTTTTTACGTAATACCATTTTTTAATATTTAGCTTATTTGGTACAAAAGTGTTTCCTTGCTGTAAGAAAGTATTATGTTTTTGTAACCAAAGATTATGGGATTTTTTTGCTTGTTTGCTAGCTTGTTCATTTATTTTTGCACTGCATAAACAGACTTAAGAATGTTGATCTCTATGTTTAATACTTTTAGGAGGAATGTTTGAGAAGTTCACAAAATAAGCCTTTATTAATGAAAGAAAATTATATTATTTTTGCAGTTTCACTCCTCTACATAGTATCATTTATTTAAGTTTATCAGCAGTTTATAACAGCTGCCTTTGAACTTGTAAGGACATAAAGTGACTCAGACCACGTGTTGAAGACTGTAGTCCATCGCTGCCCCTGCTCTATCTCTTCTGTTGTTGGAAAGATTAATTTTTCAGTATTATGACTCTAAGAGCTTTCACAAGTATTGTATTGCCTTCTGAAAGAAAACTAGAGGTGAAATACTGAGCTACAACTCCAACACAGAAATCTCAGAGCACAGAAGTAAGGCTTGAGTATGCATGCTTGATTGCCAGAAACCTGAAATAAACTTTGAATTACAATAACTCATGTATGCTGACATTCTTACATAAGGGCTAATCCATAAATCAAAATATTCAATGCAATGTATGCTTATTCACTTTATCTAACACCATAGCAATGCCCACATTATGCAAATTTTAATTAGATGGGACAAAGATGTGAACATTTGTGGAAAGAAGGTTTCAGTAAAGCAGAGAGACAAACTTTTCAAATATTATTAGTAATCTTTTTAGTCTTCCATTTTCCTAGAAAAAGCATTAGAAACACTGAAGAAAAAAAAAATTATTTTACTTATTTATTTAGAAAGATTAATATTTAAATACACTAATATAACATTTTTATAAAGAGAAGTGTCTGAGTTGTCTGAATTAAAAATATGGTTGCCTCAAGTATCTTTCTTTTTCACAGAATACACTTTTAAAGCATCTATCTTGATTTTGAAGATAGGTACTTCAAATTTAAAGAATTATTTTTTAGGTGGTTATAGATAGCCGAAATGAATTCTTGCTGCTCTGTGTCAATATCAGTATTCATGGGGTAAATAGGAAAACTCATGATGTGTAAACACATGATTGTAAAGCACAGCAAAAGTAAAGAGATTGAATTCAGTGGTAGAGATTTGCCCTCATTCTTGAACTCATTTTGATATTTTGTAATAGAACTTCAATGAATGGATTTTCATGATCTGAAAAACACTTATAGTGAAGAAACCTTCCTTAAGTGAGGATCAAGGTTTGGAAGATGTGAAAAACCTGGACATGGACAGCACAGAGATACCCCGTGTCATTCAGGAGGTTGTGTTTGAAATGAATTAAATGTTCTAGCTACAAATCCAACATTCCTTAACACCTTCACCTTTGAAGAATGGATTTTCAGCATCCTTCTAAGCAGCAGAAATTACTTTTGCATTGTGTAAACAGAATAGAAGCCTGAGTCCTAAATTTGGTTATGTGTAAAACTGTACCAAATTATTAAAGTACAAAGGAAATTACATTACAGTGCATCAAAACTACTGATATGTAAGTTTCATTTCAACAAAATGAGAAAATTTTGTGGTAAATTAATGCTGAATTTGAAGGTAATGAAAACTTAGAGGGAAGAAAGCACAAACAATGCAAATGTTAAAAAGTAACTTGAAATTCAGGTCTTTCTTTTCTATCCGTAAGATGAAGAACTTAATTTTTATACTCAGCTTCACTTAATTCAAGACATATGTCTGTCCTGTCTCTGTACACTAGCTACTACATTGCCTAAGTCATATTTCACTGGTACTTCAAAAGCACTTTCATTGTCTTTTTTTTCCTAGTCTGATTTTTGAAAAATTTTACAAGTATAGCAACCACACTTCATCAGCAATTCAATAGGAAGAGGTCTGAGGTTTGCAAGGTTTTTCTATTTTTTTATCTTTTAAATATTCCAGATCCTGTCACATTAGAAATACTTAGATGCTGAGAATTTTAGACTCTGGCCCTACTTCTGAATATGTTATGGTTATGGATTGTATTTTTCCATAAAACCCATCCACAATAATATTCTAAAAATGTGACTCCAAGCATTGACAATTTTAGCCTCATGAAAAAAAGAGGTTGTAACAAAATTCATGCTTTGTTTTCAATTATTCATACTGCAGAAACAATTAATCAAAAAACACAGCAGTGTAAGAGATTAATTTCCTTATGAGTAAACAGAAAGCTACAAAATAAAAAGAAAGATATTGTGACTTTACACTGTAATGGGTTTTACTAACCCAACCATTTGTTCTCTACTATAGCAAAAGAATTTTTTTCCTACCAGTCATAAAACCCGTTTTGTCTTTAATGTTTCAAAGTGACAAATCATTTTGTCAGTAGCTATAATATCTTTTCCCCATTACATTATTTTCCCATTGCTAGCATTAGTTAATAGTTTTTAAATATTATATCATGTTTTATATTATAAAATATGCAAATTCATCGGGTATATCCACTTTCTATAGTATTCCCATACTTGTATAACCTCTACTAATCTACCTCATTTATTAATAATAATAGGAAACAGATCAGTTCTACCTCAGGTCTCAGCTGGGAGAACTGAGAACATTAGGAACATTCACAACAGGCATGTGCTGTAATCCATCTGCCACAAGCTCATGCTGTCAGTGCTAGTTGAGAGGGATGTGACACATTAGATTAGCTTCCAACAATTTCTCAGTCACTGCGATAATAGGAAAAAAAAAGAAAAAGTGGAGTGCATTACCTCTTCCAGAGACATTCACCATCTTAAAAATGCAGCATCATCTGCTTTGTATGATTTCACTTTCAGAGTTAAAGTTAACTTGGAATAAAATTGTGTAAAATTTTAATTGCTCTTCTGATTTTTCATGATTTCTACTTGCTTTGTGTATTTCCACATTTGAAATAACAAAGTTGAAAATTCATACTTCTCTGAATTACCTAAACTAATATCCATCATTTGCAAAATAGGATGTGTGGATGGACTTTTTTGCTTAAATTTAGTCACTATGGAAAAGGTCTTCTAAATTATGTGTCCTGGGAAAAGTTTCATGCCAGTGAGGTTTTATAAAACTCGTCAATGTATCTTTTAGGATAAGAGTTTGCAAATAAACAAACAAACAAAAAAATCTGTATTAAACCTCCTTATATTATATTTAAGTGCAAATATCACAGATATCTATGTGTGAATTTTTGTGTGTTTGTGTGAACATGAACACATGTCAATAGCAATAGTAGCTGAAAAGTGTTTTTTCTCAGGTGGTAATTACCTAGTAGACAGCATGGGACTTATTTTTATAATTTGAACTTGACATTATGTTTATATTAGAGTAAAAAATATTAAGTGCTAAATCATAATTAATTTAATTTAGAGATGCAAAAATTGACTGTATGTAATTCTAATTAAATGGAAACTCATAAAAAATACTTTAGCAAACACTACACAACATACAAGCACACTGAGCAGTTGATACACATCTTTTAGTGTGCTTAACTTTCACCTTCTAGTGCAAAGGTCATATGTACTCTTATCATATGATAAGAGTACAATTTTGATGTAAGAGGAAATAGTCATTTCACTCATTGAAGTTGTTTTTTTAATATAAATAGCAGATAGGCAGTAACTTGGATTAACTTTCATTCATTTCCTTTGAATTTTCTTTTCATAATATGGACTCCACCTCCTTTCATTATTTTTATTTCTTTCAAATATTTAAAAAATACCTTTTTTTTGTCTCCTGGTGTGATTTTGATTTAAAATTCACATACATGATTTTTTTAAAATGTAGCTTCATAACCTTTTGCAGGTTATTCATAGAAATATAAGGCCATACCAGCTTCAAAAGTAAAAAAGATGCAATTTCAAGTGACATTGGACATTTTAATTGATCTTTCACTAAGTCATACTGTGTGAAAAATATTAACACAAGGTTCAAATCCACAGATGAGACTGAAGCTCAAATTTGTTGCCTCTTAGTTTTTGTCCCTTCACAACACATTTAGAGAGTGTGATGGTGATGCTGTTGATGTGACATGTCCTGGTAGAAGTGTTAGATAATAAAGGTCCCCTTTCGTTTATAAACCTGACTTTTTGGTTTTTTTACCATTGTGAAATTGTCTGGCAATTGTGAATAGTATGACATTCGTATTTCATTCATAACATATTCCATATTTCCTAGTTTAGATATATCATTTGCATTTGCCTTTTTACATTTGCAATTGGAGATTTCCTCATGTTAGCTCATAAGCATGTAAAAAGAAAAATATTTCTATCCAAAAAGCAGATAATTTTAAAGCTCATATATATAAAAGTATAAAACTATCATGGAGTTAAAGAAAGAATCAAACAAACTGCATCCTTCTTACGTGTCACACATGCACACAACTGGGATTACATTGTTTGTAAAGGGCCTGACCTACCTGATATTCTTAGGCATACTTTAACAAATTTAATATTTTATATAAGTATTTTAGCCATTTTTTGAGATAGAAAATTAATTAAATTTCTTTTGAACTTCAGTATTCCAACAGGAATTTTAAAAGTCTTGATAGAGGTGGGGCACAGGCTGTGTATGTCCATTGGCCTCTCCATATGAGTCCCTCTCTATGAAATGACTACTTGCTTCAAAAAGGTCCAAATGAGTGAGCCAGTCACAGTCATTGATTCAAATTTTCTGCACTTATAAATAAGTATGCTACAATAGGACTCTTATGACTCATACTAGATGACTGAATCTCTTTAACCTCTTTTATCCTTCTTGTTCTTCCCATTTCCACACTATCACGATCTTGTGGATGTATTCTTAACATTTATACTGCTAAGTGTTAGAAACTGAGGTTACTCACCAAAGCAAATACCTAACATCATGACTAATTCCTTCTCACTTCTTTGTATTCTGAATGAGACTTCTTATATCAGGCTGCAGTAGCTTCTTTTATATTTACCTTGTGAATGTTTGTGGGATAAGTTCACATTTCTGTTCAGTGTTTGTACTGCTTAAGGGGACTTAGACTGTGACAAGGGCCCCTAGGCAACACAGTTGTATAAAATGCAATGCAGGAAAGGGAGTATATTTCAATATGACACATCTAAGAAAATGGAAATACTACAAAATAACAGAGGAGACATCACTACCGATAAAATTGTGAACTCTTCAGAGAATAGAGCAAATCAGTTCAGGTCAAATATGAGTACTACACTCTGTGGATGTAGACAGAACCTTGTGTCAGCATAAATGAGTCTCTCACCTTTTTATTAAAGGTATGTATATATGAGTATTGTTGAAATTTTTATTTTGCCTCAGTCTTGATTGTGATGGCTGACTCGAGCTGACAGGTAAGGCCCCACACAGTTGCCTGGTTACTCCTCCCAGTTTATTGCTGGGCATGATGTGATGTGCTGTGAGATATCTTTTTGGTCAGCTGGGGTCAGCTGGCCAGCTCTGTTCCTGCCCATCTTCTTGCAAACCCCCAGCCCATTTTTTGGGGGCAGAGTGAGAACTTAACCCTGTGCAGGCACTGTTCAACAGTAGATGAAACTTTGGTAAGCTATAAACATTGATTTTGTCATAAGTCTAAAACAGCAAGATTGTCTGCCATGAAGAAAAATCCTTTGAGCCAAATCCAGAGCCAAATCCTGGGCAATAGTGGACTTGAATTTTTTTCCATTTTTAAAAGATGTGATCATTAAAAAACTGTATTTAATCACTATCCTAAATATTCTGTCTCTTTTCTAATTGCACCAAAGTGTCTACAAATTAGGTATATGTTTTATGGTCACCTTTCTTATAACCTTTTGTAAAAGCACATTTTAAAAATTATTTTATCTAATAGTCTCTTACTGTTCATTCAAGCTGCCCTTGTCTGAAGTGAAATTATTAGGGTGAAATTATCTTCAAATCAGACTATTGAGAAACTGACCAATAATTATATTGAGATTGTTTCATGCATGTGAAAATATGATGCTTCCTCACAGATATTTAGTTAATGGACCTGCTCTTCTGGGAATCCTTTTATTTATTCTGAGTGTGCAATAGGTTTCAAAGAGTAATTATTTTGTCAGCAAACATTCGCAGATAAATAGCAAACTCTAGTACCACTCTGCTGTGTTTTGCTAGAAAGATAAGGCAATAAAACTAATTCATACAAATCAAACTACATTCAATTACATATTTCCTATTCTCACTACTTAAAAAATGGGGTTTATTTTAAAATACAGAAACATTTTTTTATATTTTATTTCAAAGATTTCCATATATTTTGTTTGAGAAAATGCCAGTTTTATGTTGTCACTCACATATTTGAAATCCCACCTGTCTGAGAAAATTCAAGATATTTTGGCAGATGTTTAGAAATATCAGCCTGAAGTATGTGTATGCCAAAACATCCAGCAAAAAGAAAACTATTTAATACACCTTAGAAGTGAAAGCCTAAGTTTAGTCTCTTACAAAGGTACTTAATACCAGCATAAGAAACCATCTGGATGTAAGAAATGCCTAAGTTAAAGCTACAAAATAGTAAATAATACAGAGAATGATACATAGAGAACATGTGGTGAGAGATCATTGAGGAGAATCTTTAGTTACACTTCAGTTGAGTCTAACAATTGCACAGCAAATGATTCCTGGCCTTTGTTAAGGCAAATAGACTGGACTCCTTTATTTTTCCAAGAATGTAAATAGAGAAGTCCATTGGACAGATGGAAATCCTGCAGCATTTGAAAGACTGGAAAATTCTATAGGGCTTCTAGTGATATACCTGATAATATTAATGGGGCTGGCACTGAGATACAAAATAGCCTGAGTGAACGAAATTCTAACTGTTCTTGGTGCCTTAGAAAACAATAAGGTTTAAAGTGTTTGTAGATACGTCCGGCACTAGGAGTACAATAATTTAGAAAGAAATCCATACAGCAGTTTTGTGTCTGTATGACACAGCCAAAGCAGCAGATATGGAAGAGCAGCATGGGTCAGCTTACTCACTCTTTGCAAAGGACCACTTTTAGCATGTCACAGTTATAAGGTGTCAGGGAATATCACAACAGTATCACTTAATATGTTACTGGAGCTGTTTCCCTCTGTTTTATCTTTTCACTTCATGAATTTTCAAAAGTATGCTTTTTACTATTCAGATTATCACAGTTTAAAACCTCAGCAGTTAAAACAAACTGAAAAGATGTACGCTGCTTTGAGGGGGTACCACAACCTCTTCAATTGGAGATTAATCATTGATGCAAGCTCACCCAAACTTCTGAGCAGGTTCATTTAGAATTTTTCAGCTCTGGAAAACCTTTTATTTTGAACCCAAATTTTACACATGCCTACCCTTTAAAACACAAAAATCCCATAAGTTTCATGCTTAAATTTTCATTTACTTCTAAAAGTAAAATAACCAGTTATTTTTAATTAAGTAGAAGTAATACACTAATTACAGCAGAAATTACACTTTCTTCTTGTATTTTTTTTCTTCACTGTATCCATTTGTTTTCCCCTGTCTTTATCAATTTTCCCTGCTTTCAGTTTTGTGGTACATTAGGTTCTTGCATCTCAAGTTCTGTCACTTATCTTCCTGTTTCACACACTGCCAAACTCCTGAGGCTTGCAAAACAAATGGAAAATGCATGAAGAATTCCTTATTTTCTAAAATAGAAGTAAACAGAAATAAAAATAACATATCAAATTGCATTTGAACAATGGTTCAAAAGGAAACTTTGAAATGAGATTTAATTCTTACATAAAAAATAGAAAATATTTTGCTTTTTCAAAGTACTATTTGGAAACATATTTTTTGATATTTACCTTTACAATAAGATTCTCTTGTGACTTAAAGTCTTTATGCTAGATGCCTATACTTTGTCTAGTATTAATAGAGACAATCACTTCCAGAATTTCATTATCCTTATTTGAAGAGAGATATTTAACATACCTATTTTAGTGTATGGAAAACACATAAAAAATTTAGTCCTTTAGCAACATCAGACACAGGATATAAATATAATAATAATAATATAACCCATACTTTATTAAAAGTCATAGCCTGGAGAACTAGATTCCCTTTCATTGCAATGAACTTGAGATGTTTCAGTTATGCTAAGGTTCTCACGGATCTATATTTTTGTTCCTTAGAAAAAATTTTGCTATATTTAACTTGTACTTTCATTTTCTTTCCTTGCAAAATAATTCCAAAGGCATATTCATATTTGTCATATACTTTTTCAAAAGCTGTAAATTTGGTTCTTTTTCTGGAGGAATGCATGCTTTTTATACCCAAAAAACTGTTTCATATTCTGCAGTTCGCAAAATGACTGTGTACTTGCTAAAAAGCCTTATACTGAGTTGTCTACAAGATAAAATAGTGTCCTTTTAACTTTTAAGACCTTCAAAAATAGTTGTCTGTAGAATTTAGATATTAATCCCATTCTTACAGCAATTTTGTCTAACTGTTCAGCAGGAGGCAGTAAATATCAGTAACTAATAACATCTACATCTGAATTTAGGATAGATACTTTGAGTTATATTTTATTGACAATTTTAAATAAAGATACTATCCATAATTTCTACCACCAAAAAATCCAGTTAATGTGCTATATTTTACTGTTAGAGATACCTCAACCAGAAGCAGAATTTTTAAAAATGTTAACAAATTCTTACTATTTCTAAGGAATTTGAAGACAGAGATACAATTTACTACAAGGAATGGATGAGATGGTAGGAGAGCAATCATAAGATCCAGAAGTAGAAAAATTAGGAATATAGGCCTTGAAGCAAATAGTAAGAGATACTTCAAAGACCAAACCACTAGTTTTCATCCCTTTTCTCCTTTCTTGTTTGACTAAGTCCTGCTTCCACTCATGGTCATGGAATCAGATTAATTTCTATCTTTGACAAAAAGCATTTGTAATCTACAGATTACATGATCCAGTTAAGGAACCATGGTAGTCTGCATTCTGTTTCTTTTCAAAACCTAATTTGCACCTATGTTTTCAATATCTAGGATGAAGTATGAAAAAAATTAATAAGGTAAATACTTTTTGTGTCTGGCAGAGAACAAACCAGTGTCTCTAGGGCTCCTAAATCAATAGACTCCTAACAAATGTAGAGATAGGCCTCAATTGTTCAAACATAAGTCTCTAGAATGATTTCAGACTTGGTGAAATAGCCTTTCTTGTCTTCAGCTTCTCCACTCCAGATGAATGTATGTCTACCAAAATCTTCTGTCCAGTCTGCAGTTCTATGCAGATGATCTGATGTTTTAGAACATCTGATGGCTATTCCTGCTTCTGCAGCTTGGGACTTGGGTTCATGTCTCTTCAGGCGCTCTGTAAAGATCCCGTCAACCTCATTTTCATTTCTCCTGGTGCTGCATTCTGTTCACCTCCTCCAGAACATGGGGTTTTTTGTTTTTTATTTTTTGGGGTTTTTTTGTTTGTTTGCTTGTTTGTTTTTTTTTGTTTTTTTTGGTTGGTTGGTTGGTTGGTTTTGGGTTTTTTTGTTGTGATTGTTTTCATTGTTGTTTTTGTTGTTCTCAATTTGTTTGTTTGTTTTTTGTTTGTTTGTTTTTGCTATGCAGCCCAGCTTTTCAGCCAGAGCACAGATGCGGGCATGTGCACCATTTTGCTTCAGTGGGAGACCATCTTGCTTCATTGCACCATCTTGCTTCGGTGGGAGACCTCTGGGTGCCCTGGAGGTCAGGCTTTGAGTGGAAGTCTCCAGTGTGCTGGGATGGTGCCTGTTGAGGCCTGTGTTTTGTGCCCTATGGCACAGCACAACATGTTGAGCAGTCCTGTGCTGTCCTAATTTGCTGCTGGATCCCTTCCATATGCCCCTCTGCACAAACTGCTGTGCAAACTACTGCATTTGTGCATTTGTATTTCCTATGCTCCTTTTTTGTTGTTCAACCTCACTTTAGCCTGCAGGGGTATTGGCCAAGCCTGCTGGGGATGCAGATTTTGCTTTGGCTAGGTTTATCAATTTATCAATAGCAAAACAACAGGCAGAGAAAATGCACTCAGAAATTACTGAAGAGAAAGAGATTTTAATTTTTTTTAAGTAAAAATGACAGGTTAGGGTTCACTTTTAACATGCTGGCACAGATCAGCATATTTGCTTTTATGTTTAGCTCTGCTATCTAACCCCTCATTGCTTAACATCTGCATTTGGACATTACAGATTTCCCCTTTGGAACCACCTCACACTTGCCAAACCTCAGAAAAATCTTTTTGAATACCTGGCTGCAGAGGGAGACACCATGGAGTGCTTGAAACTGTAGAATCCCAGAATCATAGAATTACTGTTGCTGGGAAAGGCTATCTGCAAATGATGCAGTCTAATCCCCTTTTCCCAGAGCAGGGTAAAACACTGCAGGTGGCTCAAGGCCCTGCCCTGCTGGGTTTCAGGGGTCAGAGACTCCACAACATCTCAAGGCACCACATTCAGTCTTTGACCCCTTGTGGTAAAAGTGCTCTTATGTTGAAATGCAATTTCATCTATTTCAGTTTGTCTCTCTTGACTCTTGTCTGTCTCCTGTCAGAAGAGTCTGTCTTTAACTTCTTTGCTGCCCCTCATCATATGTTTTTGCAGACTCTTTCTCTCCAGGATGAACACTTCTATCTCTTCTGTACTGACTATCTCTAAGTCCTGAGTCAACCAGCTCGAGGTCCATGTCTCTCTTGTACTGGAGAGCGTGGACCTGGACTCAGCACAGTAAATGTGACTCCACCAGGGGGAAGGACCACCTCCTCTCCCACAGGACTTGATTAATTCCCACCTCAACCTGCAGAAAATGCTTTTCCTAATGCAGGCCAGGCCTTTTACCACATGACCACTTTTCCATGATTCCACTGCCATCAGACTGGATAAAGTTGGCCCCTGGGAGAGCTCTGGTGGGCATAAAGCTTGTTTTCTATCTTTTCTGTCAGGAAATATAGACTGTGAGAAATATAGACTCTCCTCCAATGGAAGAGAGATGAAGAAGGAAGAGAACACTGGTATCTACTGTCCCTGCATAACACAAGCAGGGTGGAGGGACAATTCCAAGAGTAATTCCTCATAGGACAATGTGGTTACTGAGCCTCTTTAAATCCCCTAGGTGTGCTCTATGTGCTGTGTGAGACAGAGAAGGAGGGGTGTATTGCACAAAACGTTGCCGAGTCATACCGATGCATGAGTAAAATGAGTAGGGGCCGTACTGCGTTGGGGCCTGTGCCACATGGCGTGGCAGAGAAAATTGCCAGCCTAGGCACAAACTGCACCATGCTAGCTGGTTTCAGTGCACTCAGGTAGATGTGGCTGTAGAAACAAAATTCAGGTGAGCACTCAAAACATTTTACCATTACTGTCTTCAATTTAGTTGCATCTTTCTTCAAAGAGTGAACAGGTCCTAACACAACTTCCAAGTTTAGTCAACAGAAACAGTTCTTTCTAAAAATATGAAGGCAATTTATTTTAGGTGTCAACACAAGTTTCTGATTGGAAAGACAGAAATACTTATTTCAGATAAGATTAATATTATATTGAATTAGGTGATCTGTTGCATCTTATGCTACCAAATAAAAGAAATTGCTTTAAGGTAAAGCACATTTATTCAAATGGAAAAAAAAAACAAACAAAACCAGAGTGGATTTTAAGAAAGATTCCTCTATGGAGGGTGGTCAGTAGGGAGAATATCTAAGAGGCAAACATAATAAACATTTTCAGATAATCAATTAACACATTGAATTTGGCTGAGGGGTACTGGTAAGCTGGAAAAGTTTGAGTCAGCCAGGCTAGCTAAATGCCAGAAGGGAATTCCTAACTGAGCATACTAACTTCATCCTATATTTGCTATAATTTGTATCTTATAGAATTGTAGGGGTTTTGTTTGTTTGTTTCCACACAAACAAGCAATGAACAATTGTTCTTTTTTATTTTTAACTTTCAATCCCTCTGGATTGGTGTGGCTAATTACTTGGCAAGTATCCCATTGCCAATTCAACATGGCTGTGTATTGTACTATTGTTTCTGCTTTTGAAAACAGAAAACAAATCTCATGTTAAAACCATTTGGACAAGACGTAAACAACCTACTGTGATTTATCGGAAATGCCTTTCACAAGAATAATCTCAGGCATCCCATATGAAGGTGTTTGGAGAGAACATGCATCTGGCTGTATCAATCTTAAGTTTATGTATTTAATGTGTATTTTTCCATAAGAATTTTCTCACAGCCAGTTCCTATGTGTGCGTTCACTCTAAAAAAAAGGGCTGGGCATTTTATATAACTATTACAGTGTATGAAAATTCATCTTACTAAGTATTAATAAAATGTAGTCTCCATTTGAAGTCTGTAGGAAGAGATCTGCAGGACTACATTTATTTTTGACTAGTCTGAATCTATTATAACTTGGCAAAATACATACTAATGTCAGCTTCTGACCTTGTGCATGCTGATGGCTGTTCTTATTGTGCATCAGTCCTGACTGCTATGTGAGAATACTGAAGATGGATCCACTTTTTTATTTTTTTAAGTGACTAAAGCACCATTGGTGGGGTGCCTCTTTCATATTGGCTTGTCCACTTAGTGATGTGTCTTCAAAGTGCTTTTTAGCGCAGCTGGAGATGTAGTCCATGGTAACACGATTTCACTGTTTTTTGAAATGTGGGACAACTTATCTGAAAAAATAGATCAGAACACTTCAACATTTTTTAAAAGCATGTTTCAGGAGCTGGGAAGGAGACTGTGGAGATGAAAAAACACTTTGATTAAGCTGGTTACCTATTTTTTTATATTTCTTATAAAGAAGTTATTACGTATTGACAATAGTGTTTTTTGTTCTAAAAATCAAAATTATTTAATAGCTTTATGAACCAGATTATTGTTTGTGAGGATATAAAAATCCTGTCATATTTGATGAAATCTTAACTGTTTGTTGAACTAAATATAACACGTTAATGGACTAGAGGGGAAAAAAGTACAATCCTTCCCAAAGCAAGCAAATGTCTTTGGCACATTTTTTTAAATTGGAGTTATAGAGTAACTGGCATATGTATTTGAGCATCTAAATATTCACATTAGTATACTATATAGCTATCTTTTGCAGTATTGTTTTTTCAACATTAAGAATACCTGAGTGCAATAAAACCAAATATTCCATAACTGGAGATACTTGAATCAAGGCTTATGATGAATAGTTAATTCTTTTCTTCGTGCACTTCTAACTATTTTTTAACAGCTAATAGGATTATATGGACTAGAAATTTTTCTTAAAAATTAATCCATATAATGCTTTCTAGTCTAAGCTAGATGTGTAGGTTGTCTCTATGGTTATTTCAATAAGGGAATCATTTGCCATTATGAGAAATACATCTTTAGACAGACTGAAGTGGATGTTCAATTTTCACATGAATAAATCTAAGTAAGATAAAAATTTACTTTTATTTTTTAGATTATTAATAACTCCCCCTGCTTCCCACTCCCCAGAAGTTCATTTCTTCATAGAGAAAAACAGGGTTCTAAAAATAAATTAGTGTCATAGGGAAGGAATTATTTCTAAGTACGATTTCTGTCTTGCTTACTGAAGAAGTTGTATTTTCAGTAGCAAATACTACAAGGGGACTACAAGGAGAAAATAAAAAGTGCTTACAATTTCAGGTTTGACAAATGAATTAGCAGTTTGCTTGGAAATAAGAAAATTCCAAAACCCAAAATGTGAACAACACAGAAAATCTGCTCCTACCACCTCAATATGAACACTGTTGTTTGATCATCTCTAGATTTTTTTTCACTGCTTGTCTTACTGGAGGGCTCATTGCTGCTGCCAGTACAGGCAGTGCATACTATGTGAAACATAATTGGGCTTGGCAGATATTTGGTGTTATTGAGCAACATGTTGTATTCTTTGCTTGGTTCAGGAGTATTACTCCACACTTGGTGGGATCTTACCCCAGGAAAGGGAAACTTCTGCAGCTGAAGCATATCTTATGGCATATCTTCTGAGTCAGGGTTGTCAAGAGCAATTCAGCTGATGATTCCAGAGACTGGTGCAAAATGGCCAAATGAATAGAAAGAATAGCAAAGGGGAAGATTTGCATTGGTGGCTTAAGAGAATTCAAGAGCTCAGATGGATATCAGGCCCTTATCATGTCCTGCATGGTCAATTTGAAGGCTGGGACTGAAAAATAGTGGAAACCTGAAATGTTTGGAAATAACTATATATTATATATTATATATTATATATATTATATATATATAATAACTATATATATACAGTTCTATTAGCATATCAAAATAGTTTCAAGTTGGCCGCCCACATTTTTTGAAGATTTTAACTTTGTTTTCTCTGTTATTTGCAACTAAAGAAAGAAATTAGGTATAGTAATCCCTCTTGAGCTGATTAGGGAGTATTGAATTGTACATCAATAATTTCTAAAGGAATTTTTATGTTTAATTATAATATATCTTATAACTTAATCATGGGACCAAATGCAGGACAAATTTTCCCTATCACATTTGAAATTAAATTACAAAAAAAAAAAAAAAAAAAAAAAAAAAAATCCTGTTTAAGAATTTCTGATCCTGCTGAAACAAAGATTTGCATTTGTTGGGTTGAGTACGTACAGAGAATAATTTCACTAAAGGGAATATAATCATCTACCAGATATAGAAAGAGGAGCACAGTGATTTAAATTTCCTTTATTTTAAAGCTTTTGCTCTCCTAACAGGGTTATTACATAAGCAGCTGACAGAGTTTCAATTCATGTTTTATGGTTTTTCCACACTGTTCATTTATTTATTAGCAAACATATATATATGTATATAGATATGCTGCATTACCTGATTACAAATGTAGAAACAGATGTTCAGACACAACATTTTAAAATGTCTGTTGTTATTTTGCTTGATTAGGCTATATGCAGGCATTTTGTAATATGATTACAAAGATAATTACAGAATAATTTTCTTTTTGACTATAATTAGCCGATATTTCAAGTTAATCATGATACATCTTGCAGAATGTTTACATTGTCAGAAACATACACTGATAAGCTTCAGATCTAGGAACACAGCTAATTACCCTATGCAAAAAATATGAAATGTTTCTGTATTCTTGTTCTTTAATTATAATGTCTCTTTTTTCCCCCTGTGAATTGGTGTAGATACTTTCCCTTGGGGGCAAGCGAACAGTGAAAAAGCTTTGAACTCAGTGTTTTTAAGGCTTTTAATAGGATTTCCCAAATATCCAAAATTAATATGTGCAAAGCAGGCTTACCAGGCAAATTCTCTGCAACCCCTGGCAAAAACTCTCAGGGATTTTGTGTATATTTTGTAAACTGGTGTAGACTCAAAAAAGGTCAACCACTTGACATTCTTTGGCTGTACAGCAAATTCAGCAAATTATTCTGCAAGGATTCTCTTGTCACTCAATGTAAAAAGCTACCAATTCAATAAAATTTCTACAGTTTCTCTAGATGCACGTGAAATCTCAAAAAAAAAAAATTGATTGCAGATTCAGGAAGGGGTTTCTGGTGAAAGCTTATGTTTCCAAAGAACACAGCCCATTTCCGCAGTAAAACAAACAAAAAAAATCCTGAAGCTTCACAAGCATAAGGAAAAGGAAATTGTCAGGTTTACATATTTCCCATAAACATATGGAATGCCAAAAAACCTGAAAATTAGTGGTTTTGATTCTGTGGTACAAAACCATGGGTGTTACCACGATTTTGAAGTCAAACAGAACTGAGTGCAGATTGTCCATGCTAGTCTGCAGTAATGTTCAGGAGGAACAGAGCAGCAGGCATCACATATGAATACACAGGCACGGCTCCAAAAAAGGCAAAAACTGTCACAGAATCAGAGATGATGTCTTTTCCAAACAGGAGGCTGCTGTGGTTGACTTGGCTATTACCTAATTTAAACTGTGAGTCATAGAAGGTACATGGCCTTTACATGCTTCTTGCTGTTGCAATGGATCACTCATGCCTGGCTGTATGCCACAAAAAAGTGGTATCAGCAGGAAGAGTTACTCACTGGCATTGAGCTCTTCCTTGTTCCCTCTGTCATGATGCCTGAGCTCTATGGCAGCACTGTATAGGGGCCAACACATTTTAGCAAAAAAAGACTGATTTTACAAAGCCTATGAATCTATAACCCTTATTACCATGGAGCAGAGCCATGAGTTTTCCCACTATTTTGAATAAGGTTATAATAGGGAATAAGATCCTTCTTTCTCAAGTAGAGGAAAGATTATTCAATTGCCTGTTTGAGAGATCTAAGCAGAATTATCCCCTGATAAAGTCTCTATGCCTTCATGTGTCAATTTATTCAATTTCTGTCTTAAATTTTTATTAGTGAAAATCTTTGACTTATTCTCATAAGGATGAATAAGGACAGAGGCAATCATTAAGACATTCTTCTCGCACATGGAACACTTTTCCACAACTGCTAGACTTGCCAGATTTATTGCTAATATACTTCCACCCCTATGACCACTGAAACAGTGAAGTGGAGACGAGGAAAAACCTGTTGCTAGCTGGCCTTTTTTTCTCCTACATATGAACATTACTACCATTCCACTCTAAATTCTACTCTATCAGAGATCTTGCAATGCTGATAATACTCTACCTACTTGTGCTCTTAACTCTCTTTTAGAGAGAAAAAAGGATTACAGGTTACAAAACAATTCAGATAAGGTCACCCAGGAGGTTGGTAGCAGACATGAGGCTGTCATTTGGTGTCCACTGCAAGTGTCTGATTAGAGTTTTAGTTCAGATTAAATATGGTCCAGTCCATGAGATCAGATTAGAACTCACCATAAGGGAATTCTCTGAAGATAAGTTGACCATAGGGAACGACCATTTCTGTGTACAGATTCACTTCTATTGCAAATCAGAACATTTTTGGTTCCATGCACTCAGACACACCAAATAAAATCACAAACTTCCCTGTGTAAATGATGATGATAACAGCAACAATAACAACAACAACAATATATATATATATATGGGTATCTATATATGTATATACATATATGTATATTATATACACTCTCTTTGAGACATGCAGGGCATCCTATATACCAGGTTTGGGCTTTTTATTTACTGCTAGTCAATTAGAATACATAATCTAGTGTAATCTTACCTTTTCCTCCAGGCTAGGAAATGTTGTTCTTTGGTCTTCCTTTGTTAGTAGAGAAACAAAAACTTTCACAGAATGATTTCTAAAATTTTAGGAGCTATCTTATGAATTGTGTTCCATCTTCTTATTTCCAAAGCACAGAGATCTTTCCAGTGATTAAAATATATCTGAGGGAATAAAGAAAAATGTTAAAATTAGCAGGGTATTTTATCGTCTTCCCATCTTAACATTTTGTCTGTGACTTGCAAAGCTTTGAGATATTTGCATGACGATATTTCAGGCTATGCATTTTTGCACCCTAAGCAAGTGTTACTCAACCTACACAAATTTGAAATTTTAAAATCAGATATGTTATTAATATCCAAGCTATACTGACATATGAGGTTTGTGTGGTTTTGGTAGTGGCAGGGCTGGGCTACAGGATGGCTTCTGTGGGAAGCTGCTAGAATCTTGTTCCCCTGTGTCTGGCAGAGCCAATGCCAGTCAGCTCCAGGACAGACCTGCTGCTGGCCAAGGCTGAGCCAATCAAGAACGATAGTAACACCTCTGTATAATTTATTTAAGAAGGAATAAAAATGCTATTTGACATATGTAATTGTGGCCAGAGAAGAGCAGAGTGAGAATGTATGAGAGGACCTACACTACAGACGCCAAGGTCAGTGGAGAAGGAGCGCCGAGGTGATCCAGGTACCAGAGCTGAGATTCCCCTGTAGCCCATGGTTAAGATAATGGTAAAGCAATTGTGCCCCTGCAGCCCATGAAGTTCCATGAGGATGCATAGATCCTCCTTCAGCCTGCAGAGGACCCTCATGGAGCAGGCAGATGCCTGAGAGGAGGCTGTGAACCCTAGGAAACTGTGTTGGAGCAGGTTCCTGGCAAGGATCTGCAATCCTGTGGAGTGGGGAACCCCGGCACAGGTTTGCTGGTAGGACTTGTGACCTTGTGGGGAACTCACACTGGAGCAGGTTTGTGCTTGAAGGACTACAGCCCAGAGAAGAATGACCAACTTGAGGCAGCTCATGGAGAGCTGTTGCCCATGGGATGGACTCACATTGGAGAAGTTCATGGAGATCTGTCTCTCTTTGGAGGGACCCCAAAGAGGAGCAGGGACTCCTCTCCCTGAGTAGACGCAGAAATGTGTGATGAACAGACCATAAACCCCGCTCCCTGTCTCCCTGCATCACTCAGACGTAGGAGGTAGAGCTGCTTGGGAAGGAGGGAGGGTTGGGAGGAAGATGTTTTTTAAGACTTATTTTACTTCTCATTATCCTGCTTTGATTTTGTTAGTAATAAATTAGATTAATATCCCAAAGCTGAGTCTGTTTTGACCATGATGGTAATCAGTGAGTGATCTCTCCTTATCCTTATCTCAACCCATGAATCCTTCATTATATTTTCTCTCTCCTGTTCACTTACAGAGGGGAGTAACAGAGAAGTTTTGGTGAGTGCCTGACATCCAGCCAGGGTCAACCCACCACAACTGAATATTAACTGATGTCTAAATTAGAGACTGACTTTAAGAAAAGATAGAATATACATTCATTATTAGTTCATCTAAGTTCTGCTAATTAAAAATGAGAAAAGGGTATAATATTTAAAAACATTTAAGTGTAGTGGGATAGAATATAAGAAAATAAAGGTAGTGTAGAAAGTAATCTTACCCCTAATGAGTTGCAGCTGGGCCAATCATCAAAGATTAGGAACGGGCCTGACTAACAGGCCACAGCTGTAACCAGTGAGAAGCAGAGTACTATAAAAGAGTGGTTGAGAGGGGAACTGGAGTCAGTTGGCTGCTTTATGAAGAAGGCAGTGCTCTGAGGAGATGACCATGAGAAAACACCAAGAAGGTCTGAAACTCTTGTGAGAAGGAGACAACTGTGGGGAACCCCTGCAATAAGATGACAACTTTCAAATATCTTCTTTCAAGTAAATTTCAAAGTTGTTGTTTTTTTTTTTTGTTTTTTTTTTAAGTGGGAAAAGGTCATTTTAAGATAAGTTTAACTTCAAAAAACACTTAAGGTCTTAAATTATTTTTTTTTTAAATGGAAGTTCATAAAATTGAAGTGTTTTATTCTGTACTTTATACAATATTTTCCTTGCGTAAATATTTTTTGTTATTTTAACATTTTAAATATTTATCAATGTGCAACTGTGATGGGCTGATGCTGGCCAAATGCCAGTGCACCTATGAAAATAATTTATTCATTCTTTTTGCCTACAGTAAAGCAGAGGAGGGGAAAAGAAGACTCATGGTGTGAGATAAGGATTAGGAGAAAATATTTGAAGGGAAAAATAGGTCCAAAACTTTAAAAGGTATTAAAAAAAAACAAGCCAGAAATAAAAGAGGCTAATGAGAACTGAAATAAACCTGTAGAACATCTTCCTCCCCACCCCAGCCTTTCTTTCCTTCTTGTAAACAGCATGGGGAGACAAAATGGGATTTTTAGTCAGTTTCCCACTTTTTAAGATCTTTGTTCACTTCACTTAGAGAGAAGAGTCTCTTTTGCTG
The DNA here is from genome assembly GCA_020466415.1 of Ammodramus savannarum pratensis. Lineage (NCBI taxonomy): Eukaryota > Metazoa > Chordata > Aves > Passeriformes > Passerellidae > Ammodramus > Ammodramus savannarum. Next base: position 82,919,924 of record JAHXMQ010012338.1, on the reverse strand, counting down.
TGTCGTGGGGTCTTCTCTTCAGGAAACACAGTAAAAATACGTCAGATAAATGTCAAATAAATGCGAATAATGAAATTTATCAGATCGCTGAAAAAAATCCATAATGAACTGAGGTTTCATGAAAACAATAGTCACTGAAATCTGCACAGAGTGAAAAAGATGTCACTGCCAAAAGTGAGTAACTTATTCAGTGCAAAGGGTAGACACTGGCAACAATTCAGGAAAAAATGTGCTGGTGGCTTTACTATTATTTGTAGACTGACATAAATACTGCTTTCGCAATTCCATCTACACGCAAAAATATTTGTCAAAAGACTGACTAATTCACTAAAAGATACAAATAACTGCAAAAAGAAGAGAGCTATGTCATTTCCTCTTCATTTGCCATTTCATCCTTCTGAGAAGGTTATCCTCATCAAGAGACTGTAACAAGATTAAATGCCATCCCTCTTAGTGTTTGAGACAGATGTGACACATTTTCAGCTAAGAAAGAAAATGGGCTGACCATTTCAGCAGGATAGAGATTCCCTGAGGGATAGGATCTATTAAAACAGTTGACAAAATAAAAGCTTTGATGGCCAGAAGCAGAGGCACACACAGTACTGCAATAAGCACCATTTTTCCTATGTGCAGAATCATGTTGGCAGGAGGCAGTGTCAGCCCAGCCTCACCAGTACTGGTATGTTATAGACAAAAATAAGGTTATGAGTCTGGGCAAAGTCTATGTAGCTGAATTTCACACAGCTGTGGGTTACTCTTGGCTCTTCTTTCTAGTGAGGCTAGGTCAGGCATTCCAGAATGACATTTCTTATCTAGCAAGGTGAATGTTGTACACAGTGAGGAAGAAATGTGTTTTTATCAAGGATAACTGATACTTTCTTTCTAAATAATTTATTTAAATAATATGTGAAATACTGTAAGAGGTGCAGTTCTTAAACTAGATTGCTGATGCACTTGTGTTTGCCTGCCTTTTGTGCTCACTAGAGTATGTACATATTTCTCCAAAGGAGCTATATTTAGGATAAGATTTAGAAGAATCAGTTTCCCTAAACCTAAATTTAGCCATATATAAAGCAAGAATTTACCCTGGAGATCTTAATTTTTCTTCTTCATGTAAATGAAGAAAATTAATAAAGGAAATTTTATTTATAATTATTATAATAATATATAATATATGAATAATTATTTTATGAAAATATAATTATGGAATTTACTAAAATGAATCATATCATCACATCTATTATGTAAATTGTATACAGAAATGTAGATCCACGCTAAAGTAAAGCCTGAGCTGCTTACAGTTTTAAAGATTTACGTGTTTCTATGAGCATATTCCTGCTCTATGATGCTTTAACTATTACTCTATTTCAGCCTTGCATCTTCAGCTATGGAGTTTATGCCCATATAATTTTTTGACCAAAATGCTGTACTGCCATCCGAAATAATACCTCTAACCCCTTAACTGAGGCTTTTAATTGTGTGTTAGAAGAGGTAATAAGAGGCAGGGCATAGAAGATTGAAGAATAGTCAGAGAGCAGGTGCCTAGGTTTTTATATAGCTGACAAGATGTTCTAGCCATCGGCCAGGACAAAAATCCTGCCTGTTTAAATTTCCCCTCTGACTAATGGACCATAATTAAAAGGTTCAGTCCCGCACCTATTGAGGTCAGTGGAATGACCACCAGTAATATCAGAGGCCGGTGAATTAGGACCCAAATTCTCTCCTGGGACAAAGGGCCATATGGCAAGCTGACTGCTCGTGCTCACAGTCCTGCCTCGGAGAGAGGAAAACAGGCGATGTGATCAGACATGGGCACTCTGCACCTGCTCCTTTCTTTTCAGCACCACTTCAGAGTGGAAGCTGCTTTCACGGTTGCTGAGTATAGGAAGTGAGAGAAAGAAAGAGAAATAATGACTAGCTGTATCTTTTCAGTGTCATCACAGTAATTAGCATTTTATTGAGATATGGAATACACAGCTCAGATTTCCTGGAAAAAAAAATCTTTTAGTTTTGCCTTGCTGCTGTTTCTGAAATGTTTTGGTTTTGATTTGTTTCTATTGACTTTGAAGATTTTAGATTTTTTCCTGATTCTAATGATGAGTTATTTGGTGTTTTCTAATTCTTCAGCTGAATATTTTAAATTCTGAATTTGCTAGTGTTTTCTTGCTTTGAAAAATAGCATAGTATATTATGATAGTGGAGTTTTTTAATGGCTAAGATTCAACGAAAAAAATTCACTCTATTGTACTGGTGACTAAAGAAGACTTTCTTCTTTATATGCAAAACGTAAACAGTAATTATAATTTAGGAAAAAATACAAGAGTTTTAATATTGAAATGAAATTTAGTGCTAGGAGACTTACTGTATGCAGAACAAGGCAAATTAGTAATAAAGTATTTTTTTGCTGAAATATACATCCTAAATCCCACAAATTAAATATTGTAGGCCAAGATACTCTTAGAATTTTATTATTCTACCTGTTGAATCAATGGTGTATTTGATTGACATAATACAGATTTGAATTAGCATAATAGAAGTAGCAACAAAAAAAATCTAGCCCAGCTTATATTTTAGATTCATTTTGTAGCTGATAGAATACTTTACCAACTATTACTGGGACTCAGATGATTTTAATTGACAGCTGCTAGTGAAAACACAAATTTAGTAAGTCAAATATAAAAGTAAGTGGCACAGAAAGTTCAGATACCTGTACTTCCTTCACAAAGCTATTACTTTTCCTAAGCTTGCACATTTTTGAAAAAAAGCCCAACAATCCCCCCCAGAAAAAACCCAAATCAAACCCAAAACTAAGTCATAGAATTATACCTTAACAACAGGCATAATCTTGAAGATATGCAACAACACGAATTTAAGAAAGTGACAGAAAACCCAAAGGACAAGAAAATTCTGTTAAAATACTGTACGGAAAATAGTTCTATTTAGGTATCTCCTTGGGTATGGGAGATGCAGGACCTGCCTGTAGCATCTTTCAGAAGGAATTTTGCTTCAGGCAAAATAAAATCCTCTTTTAAGTTTTGAGCTGAGAATAGGAACGTACAACTTATCTACCATCTTGATCCTTCCTTCATCTCATTTTTTCTTCAGACAACCTAGTACCAGAAGCAATGAGAAGACTCTCCTAGCTTATCCACACTGTCCATCTGCAATACCAAATGCCTTGAAATTTGTCAAAGACAGTGCATGAATCAAACACATGAAAAGTCACCAAAATCTCAGGGAAAAAAATAAAAGGAAAGAAAAAAACAAGGTACGTGGGATGTGATTTAAACATTTGCTGACTATTCTGTATCTTTGAAAAAAATTGTAGGCCCTTTTTTTTTTTTTTTTTTTAATTTGGGTCACTCTTCTTAAGTAGAAGTATCTATTTCATCACAATCTCAGTTAAAGTTAACAGAAATCAAGATAAATTAATTAAATTATGTGCATTACCATGGCAGTCTTCAGTTTTATTTTTGAAACACTACTCCTAGCTATTTTTATTTAAAAATATTAGAAATTACACAATTACAAGACAAATAAACTTGCAATGTAATGGGATTCCTGTAACAATAGATATATCTAAATGTCAAACTCACATTTATTTTTACTATGAATCTGCTTATCCTTTTTTTTTGTTGAAAAGTTGAGAAAATTAACTTATAAAAGCTTCATTATTAGGTTTTTCAAAATTTAACTTAGCACTTGAAGCACCTTATGTGTCTTTTGTCCAATTGACATATCAATGTGACTCTAACATATCCTTTCTCTCTCCATCAGAGTATCTGTAGTGAAATTTAGGTCAGCTGTAACAAAAAGTTTCTGCTTTCCTGAGCCACAGGATCTGTTCATCCTATTGCAAATAATGTCATGCTCACATGAGTTGCAGAAAGAAAAACCTGTCCTATCATTTTCTTTTCATTGTGTTTTTGTTCTTTGTTTTGCTCTATATATCTGAGTTTCATTTTATGGTTCCCAAAACTTTAACTGAGCTACACAGAGATATGCAAACTCTCAGCGCAGCTCAATGGAACAATTTTCAAACATTTCAAATAAACTATCAGTAATCTTTGAAAAAAATACATTTCTTCCTAAGCGTATGTGGCATTCACCTCTCCATACAAAAAATTTCATGCTTAAAGTCCTTTCTTCTCTGCTTTCTCTGAATGGCAAACTCTTCAAATAGTTCATCTGAAATAAGAGTCTAAATCAAGTCCATTACATGTTTTACTAATATCTCTTATATCACACATTTGAAGAAAAAAAATATTTATAATAATTTAGCCAATCTGTCAAAGATACCAGATTTTGGCCTGTATGTGTGCAGTTATATAACAGACTTATGCAGTGAAAATGTTTGAATTCTAACACATTCAGTACACCAAGAAATTTCTTATATACAACACAGAGTTGTATATAAGAAATTCTTTGTTATTGCGAAAAAATTCTGAAAGTAAATATTTATGTGTACTCTAAACAAATTTAAAGAAATAATAATTACCAGAATTATGTCACAGTTGTTTTCATTTTATCTAATATATTTTTATTTATAATTTCACCATTTTAATAAAAGGACGTTGGTTATTAGACCATTCAACTTGTATTAATTTGCTCTGTACTGTCCTTAAATTGATATAATTTGTTAATGCTAGCACCCGATTTTGGAGATCAGAGTTTACAAGCCATAAGAAAAGCCTCAGTTCGGACGTGAGGAAAGAGGAAATTAGAAAAAATGCATATGCACGCAGGTAAAGCTTACAGCTGGCAATGTGATTAATTTATTAGGTTTTTCATCCTCAGATGAGATATAAACATTAAGAAATTATTTTCTCAATGCAGTCATGTGATGAGTCAGAAAACTCTACCTTTATTTAGAGAGATACTAAAATAATTTCTGAAGGTCTTTAAATTCTGATTAATTATGCTGGCAAAGAATTACACAAATTATGCTGCTAAAGCACAACACAAAATGTTCCTTTGCTTAAAGTAATGTTTTTTCAATGCTCACTTTCTCATTACAAATAAATTTGATTTTCTGTTAAAAAATTCATAGATGTGTAATATGCAGACAAATCTCGGTGGCTAACTGAAGTACAAGTGATAATACTGTCTTTTAAGGCCTTAGGAATATAAATAAAATAATCAAGCTTTTATGTAATACTTTGTTTTATTATCCATAAGTTTTCATAATACTCCATTGTATAAAAATTACTGATGACTGCAAAAGCCCTAATTAACTGATGGGCATTGTTTATCTTAGTGTCAAACCTATATGTATTTATGCTACCTGTAGGTTAATTAGCTCCTTCTTGTCACTATTTAAAATAAATTATAAGAGATATAAACCATAATGAACATTAACAAAATTAATTTTAAAGCCCTTCCATGTTATCTGCATGAATAAATACTTTTTTGGTTACCGCCTTGTTACAAAGGAGCTCATATTAATTCCACAAGGAAGTGAATCAGGCCACAGCATCTTGAAAATCAGCTCTGGTGTCACCCCTTATTATGCTTTATCAATCAAGTGAAAGAAAGACAAATTTATTTCTCAAAGTTAAAAATTAGTGTCTTATTAATGGCAAAGGTATGTGTCACTTCTGGAACTAAATCCAAGTGTTTAATGTGGTGATTCAGTAACCTCTATTAAATTAGTAAGTCTGTCAGACATATCTATCAGAGGCAGGAATGGAGGCTTGCTGTATAGCTGCCTTGGTGAAGTTACGTAGAAAGAAATATCTGATTTCTAATCAATTAATTTATTTGTGGTTTTGTTTTGAAAATCTTATTCTTCTTTATCTGTTTACTGATATGATAATTCATATTTATGTATTTAGGGAATCCCTCATATCGCAGCCTCTAAAAACAACAAATAAATTATGCCTATTCTTGATTTGCTGATTCTTCAGGAACTATATGAAATTATGGGCCTTGCCTTCCTCTTTCACAGTTCATTTTACATTGCATATGGGTGAAATATCTGTTTTATCAGTACACATATAAATAAATCCTTGAAATACTTAAATTATGCCACTAGCATTTTTAATTCTATATAACCATTGCATTTATACTCTTTTTTTTTTTTTTTACTGTCATCTGATGTGTCGCAATATATTAATTATTTAAATTTATTTTCCTCTTATCTTTACATGCATGCACCATAGAAAGAGTGGCACCTGAGATGCAAAATAGAGGATTTTAATATAAAGGTAGAGTTGTACACACCTCAGAAAATTCTTTATTTTATTTTGAAAAGCGAAATTAAAAAAAAAAAGAAACAACCAAAACTAATTAAGCAAGACACTACAACTAACTTTTCCATGAGTCAACAAAATGTTTACCCTTAGGAAATTCTGAGGCAATTAGTCTCTCCTTAGAGTTCCCTTTAATCAGATTCTTAGAAAATTGCAAAACTTTGTACACTGGGTGGCCTGAGATGTTATGAATATTTAAGTAGCTAAATTCCACCTCTCTCTCAGGCCAGGTTCTTCATGCTAGAGCTTTTCATACTGTGTGATATATACTAATTTGTTCAAAAGGGATTTGAGGACTTGTTAATCATGGTGTTCCTCATTTCCTGTATCCATGAGTTTCCTGATTGTCATAAGCTATATAATCACTGAATACTTCTAGATGTAACTGAAAAAATCAATGGAATTTAAGATTTGAAGGAATCATTTGAATGGAATTTAAAATTTGAAGGTACACAGAGTTAATACATTTTGCTGTGTGCTCCATACACCACCAGAGCATTTAATTTGATTTGGCTATTCAAAACTAGTAGACAACTTGACCTTAAATATTGGTGCTTCTGTTTGTCCTTTATAGAAATGGGATGGTATTAGTCTTCTTTTAGCACTGTTGTGAATATAAAGTAGTTGATGCCTGCAAAAACTATTTTTGTGGTGCATTAGTCCATAATTCTCTGTTCACAGCAGTGTTCACTCAATGTGAGCTGAATAAATGGTGAGATTTCAAATTGAAAAATGAGTAGAATAGCAATCTTCAATCATAGCTGATCACTAAACTACAGTATAAACTCCAACTAGATAGCAAATGAAATGTATAAACAGATTACTAAAGTCTATATCAAAATGCGCATAAACAAGGAATTCTGTCAATACTGTACATTCTAAATGACTGACAGACCACAGAAATATTAAGCTTAGTCTATAATAGGAGAAGTTTCATAAGAGAGATGCATTTTAAAGATTTGTCCTGAAAAGAAATCAAAACAGTCCTAGTGGAGTTTGTGTTTAGCCTGTACATAAATATCTATATGCATGCAGCCTGCAGATAAATTAGATATTTAAATTTCCACCACAGTCAGCAGAGATTGGAGTCTTGACTCATGTGCCTAAGCATAGAGTTAGTTGAGACATCTAACAGATATTGTTGGAGATCTGGCATGGAGCCTATTGGAGACTCTCAGTGTGGCACTGGAATGATAGCCACTGTATCCTTAGGCACCTCAAATGGTATGAGACAGCTGTGACTGGAATGCAGTTAAATAAAAGCAAAAGAAATTTATTCAAATTCAGTTTCTGGAATTGATTACAGCCTCCCAACCAGTCTAAGTCAAAAAGCAAGAGCTGGTCAACTAGGCTTGAGCATCAGCATAAAATAAATCTTCCATTCTCCTTAAATTTAACAAACTCATTTGTATTTAACATACTCTTGCCCTGTGTATGCTTTCTCTAACAACTCTGTGGTGTCAGGAATAAAACATAGGTCAAAGATTCTTCTCAACAATTTATTTGGATAAGGCCATCCTGTGTTAGGAAATTAGGAGAAGGAATTGGACTGACCTGAGCTATTGCATATCAGTTAGTTCTAGTTTGCATTTTCTGATTTAAATATAAAGCCGTGGGTTCTATTCACAATCTCAGTGGTTTTCAAAACACCTGTTGTTTCCATGGCCAATAGAAGAATCTGGAGATGGACTTTAGATTCCATTCTTTGCTTTCAACACTTAAACAAAAATGTTCCTCCTAAGCCTTAGTCACAACTGAGAAAGGGTAAGTTCACAAATACAACCTCAGTAAGCACAATGTACTTTTTTTTGTGAGGTCAATTGAGGCTACTGCTATTCATATACGCTTTGTAAATATTTGTGTAACAAAAATTATTTGGATTCCTAAGTGGCAAATACTTCACAAGACCAGGTGCGCTGTACAAAAGATGTTTGTATTTATCAAGAGAGGAGGAGTCTATTGACTCTTTCTACTTAAATAACATTTACATTTCTTTCAAACTTCCTTCTGAACATGATACTACAATGCTTTCAACTCTTAGAGAAAATATGCTAGTAGATAAAAGAGCTTAGCTCTCATGAAGGATTTGCATCCTTCTGATGCATGAATTTTCTTGAGGCTTGACACAATTCTAGCTTTTCTCACAGTCACTTGAGAAAGGATAACGAAAGAACAGCCCTAAGGAAAATAGGTGTAATTAACATTTACATAACAAAAAGAAACAAACTAACCTTTTTTTTGTTTGGTTTTTACTGGAGGTCTTTAAGGTGAACTGTTCATGGCTAATGTGTGTTAATGATATTCTTAGAAGTTGAATCTTGTCTTATGATCCATGTGGATTTCACAGTAGCTTGATATTTGTTTTCATCCCCAATTAATGGGATGAATCTGTCACTGAAAAATTCATGCATAGAAAGAAAGTTTAATAAGTAAAGCAAAAGATACCTGTACAAGCAAAGTAAAATAAGAAATTAATTCTTCACTTCCCAGGCAACTGTTCAACCATCTCTTGAAAAGCAGGGCTCCATCACGTGTCATGGCTACTTGTGAAGGCAAAGTCATTACTCCAAACATTCTCCGCCTTTCTTTTGTGGTGCATTCTATCTTCAATCATTAGTGTGCTCACTATCTTCAATCATTAATAATGATGAAACTGACCTCTTCCAATTCTTTCTTCTATTAAAGATGTTCTTGATTGTTTTTTTCCTCACTAAAGCCTTTCCACATTGTGAAAGTGCTTTAGTATGTTTATCAGAATTGCTGTCATCAGTCTCCACTACTGAAGGAACATTTTCAAAGGTTTCGGTTTATAGTATAATATAATCGAGAAAGCCCAGATAATTTTGAGATTTTCCATCTGATCCTGTTTTGGTTTTGGCTTATTGCATCTGAATTACATCTTTGCCTGCGTGCATTCTTCACCAATTTATTGCACTGTGAGTTATGCAATTTATGAGGACAAAAGAAATACACCTTATACTTAAAGCCAAAACTTAATGGTCAATCTAATTTTATTCTCAACTGTTTAATTACCTTTAATCCAGATCTAGTTATTAATGAAAATTAAAATTGAACAAATAAACTGCAAATCCAAAACAGCCAAAGCCAGAAAACAAACCTTTCTCATAAACTATTTTATTAGAATTACTGTGCTTACATTTCGTGCATCTACTCCTTCCTCCTGCGGTTGTTATGCTCATCCAATGCCTGTGTGATTCCCAAGCCTGATGCCCTCAGGGAGTGTGAGGATATGTTACACCAACTTGTCAGCTTTATGAGCCCTTTCCCATGAGAATATGGTATTATCTGGAGGCGCTTCTTGTCCACAGGTTTTCTTGGGGTTATTTCCATGCCTTTTGTAACACTGCCTGTACCTTGATCTTTCTCTTTTATGCCACAATTCCTTATTGTAGCTTTATTGGGGTTTATTTACTTTGGATGCTTGTTCTCTGTAATTACTGAAATAAAGGATACATTTCTAACTAATCAATTACTAGCTTCCAAGGATACATTTCTAACTAATCAATTACTATTAATGGTTTATTTATAGTTCTGGAACCTCTGGTATCATGCCTACAGTTTCAAGGCATTTGCTGTCATTACAAATTTGCATTTATGTGAATTGCTTTTTTAAATTTTAGGGCTGCAGAGCATTTATTTTACATATAATAGTGTTTTTTATATATTAGTTATACTAAGATTTCACTATATTAAGAATGTTGCTGCAATGGGACTTCACAAAACAGAGTTTTATTAAAGCTCAGGAAGAGTCACAGGATTTAGGCCATTGGTGCTGCACCCAAATGAGTTGAAACAAAGTTCCAACTCAGACCAAGTAGGACCAGACACAGAACACATACCCAGGCTTAGTCCTGAGGTCTCACAGAGTTATCATGTATTGTGGCCTGTAGCATGGAGAGTATCGTATTTGCTGAGTTAGAGGGTCACAGCTCCCTGTGTCCAGGCTTGTTATTCTACCCATTTTTCTTGTGTCAGCTGTTAGTGTCAAAGAGCAGATGATGCTTTCAGGATCTTCACTATTATTTGACTGCTTCCAATCATCTTGATGTTTTTAAACATCTTGACTGAAAATTGGCTTTTAAATACCTTTAAGGCTTTCTTGTTAATGTGACATTTTTCTAGTTCACATTTTCCATCCAGAGGGACCTTGACAGGTGTGAGAGGGGTGCCTGCGCAAACCTCATGAAGTTCAATAGGACGAGTGTACAAGGTGCTGCACACGGGTCAAGGTAATCCCAAGCACAAACACAGGATGATCAGAGTGAGAAAGAGGTGATATTTGACAAGAAGCTGAATATGATCTGGCAATGTGCATTTTCAGCCCAGAAAGTCAACTGCACCCTGGAGTATGTCAAAAGAATGGTGGCCATGAGGACAAAGGACATGTTTCTGCCCCTCTACTTCCCTTATGTGAGTGCCCTCCCTACCAGAGTGCTGCATATAGCTCTGGGGTTCCCAGTAGAAGAAGAGCATGTCCCTTACGAAGCAAATCCACAGGAGGGACACAAGAATGATCAAAGGGCCAGAACTTCTCTCCTATGAAGACAGGCCAAGAGAGTTGGGCTTATTCAGCCTGGAGAAGACTCTGAGGAGACATTATTGCAGCCTTCCAAGTCCTATAAGAAAGATAGGTAGGGACTTTTTTCGAGTGCATGTAGTTAGGACAAGAGGCAATGGTTTAAAGTGAGAAAGGGTAGGTTTAGACTAGATGTTAAGAGAAAATTAATTGTTGTAAGAGTGGTGAGATGATGCAGCCAGTTGCCCTGAGAAGCCATGGATTTTCCATCCCCGGAAGGCCGGGTTAGAAGGAGATCTGAGCAACCTAGACTAATGGGAAGTGTCCCTGTCTGTGGCAGGATCATCAGAATTACATAATCTTTAAATTCCCATTTAACACAATCTGAGTTTTTATGATTCTGTGTTAGTATCTAACTGTGAAAGATGCAGATTATTTTACACTACAAGTTAGCAATCACCCTCTGTCACAACCCAGAAGCAAGTGTGTTCTTCATTATAAATAATTGACAGGCTGAACAAAAACATCAATCCATGCAACAGGGAACTCCTATTCTTTACTGTAAAATTATCTTAGCTCCAGCAACTAACCTTTTATTTAGTGTCAAAAGTGCTGGCTAACAAGCTCTAAGCTTTATTATAAAACTTTACCAAGTTCCCAACTCTCGGAGCAAAGTTCAGATATGAAGTAAGGAATAGAATATGATCTCTGCACTTGCTGGGATAAAACAAAAGAGAACAGAATAAGAAAAAGAATTGGAGAGAAAGGAGGAAAAAGACTAGTCCTTAGATCCCATGTCCTTCTTGCTGCCGTGGATGATCTGGATCTGGAGGCAATGGAAGAAAGAGAGAGAGAGAGAGAAGAGAGTTTATCAGTTTACAGTTTACATTATTTATGCATGTCTCATGTAAAATAAGATTTTTTGCACCATTTGTGCCATATTGTTCACACATGCACAGTTTGCCCTTTAGACCCCTCCAGGCAATGATTTTGGGGGAAACTGGAAGTCTGTGGTGTCCTGAAGCCCCTTTTATTGAGGTACCTGGGACTCAATCCTTCCCTTCATGCAGCAGCACTGAGCATGAGTCTCAAGGCAAACTTGAGATCCTAGCAACTAAAATGAAATTTATCTCAGAACAGCACTGCCCTTCCTCCATGGGACTGCCTCTTCCAATCAGTACTCTCCTGTTGCAACAGTGAGAATGCTTCAGACAAATGATGATGACTTGCTTATGCCTAGTCCTTCACTTGAAGTCCACACTGTCTCACCTCTTTTCACTTCCAGTAGGGACTGAAATCTGTCCTCAGTTTTAACTGTAATTTCTCATCATACTCTTGTTTTCATTAACTTCTGTGTTGTTTTCTTTGCTGCTTTCTGAGTTCAGTTTTATCAGCTTTAGTTTCCGTGTAGCAGTGCCAAGAATTTGTAAATGCTGATACAAGTTTCTGAGCATGCCTTTGCAATTTTGGTAGATGACCTTATTTTGAAATTGATGCAAAAATATAATTAGTTTTTTCTGTATTTATTGTTGTCAGTGTTTTTTATTTTATTTTGCCATCTGGCAGGCTGAATGTTTCTTTTAAAGAGAGCAGGATACTCAAACACTCAGTCAAAAAATAGAGAACTCTTCTGTGAATGATTGCTCATTGTTTTAGATATTGATTCCTCTCAGAGTCTATTGTTGATCAAAATGTGGGGGATGAAAAGGTGATGGAACTGGTGCTTGCCCCAGTTTTTATGCCCTGATGGAACATATGGAACATGCTTCTGTAGAACTGACACTTCAGGAATCTGGTCCACAAATAAAAACAGATCAAATTCCAGCAAGGTCTACCCCTAGCAGTGACCGGCAGAAAATGCTTGGGGCAAGAGTAGAATAACAGTGAACTCAGAGTAACACCATCAAAATATTTTTCACATAAAAGCACTTTTGTTTGTATTTACAAGGGACTGTAGAAGCGAAGGATACATAGGGACACTCTAATCAGTAATCATACTCCAGGAAATGGAATAGGTAGGCTTCTGGTCATATAAAAACCCAGCAGATGATAGAATCAATAATCAACAAATATAAATTCCTCTCTAGAAATATAATAAATAGTAGGCATGTAAATGAAGTATTTGCAGTACTGTTACAGAAAAGAAAGAACAAATTGTTATTGCTAGACAAATAGAGCCTTCACAAATAAAATCAAGTTTTGCCATTATCTTGAATATTGATAGCTACAGTGTTTTGCCAAGTAAGATATGTCTTGATATAACCTCTTATTTTTAAACAAATATTTTGAGTGACCTCCAAGTCCATTTGAGTATTCCACTATCACCAGAAATCAGAACAGTTGTTTGCAGAAGAAAACCTTTTTTCCGCATTGGAGTTGCCATTTTTGCCATGGAAGTTCTCACATAGTCTGAAATAGCAATTGACTGAAGTGTTATATTACTATGCCCAGATAAAAGGAAGAAGGCACAAACTCAGTAGGTGCATGTTAGCTCATGTTTGGAGACACTGAAGAATTCCCCAAAGGCTTATTTACAGCGAGCCATAGTTACATCAAATGTGTTTCTTCATCCCAGTGAGCAAATGTCAGTAAGAAAATAAAAGGTAATTTACTGATCATAACTTGCAGTGTTTTTATATGCCTCCAACCACAAAATATCTTATGCTAAAAATGAAAATGAGAAGACAGATCTACAGTGGAATGACCAGGGGTTGAGAGCTCTGTCTGTCTTTAAGTCTTGGTAGTTCTAGGTGACAGTAGATAGCAGTTGAAGACTACTGCCTTTTCCAAAACTTAATTTATTTTCCCATAAATTGATTGCTCAAGAACTCTAAAATTCATGGCTCTGGGTCCAAGAAATATTGTATCTATTTACTGCCCTGAACATATACTGCCTATTCTCATCTTTCCCCTATAAGGTGGGCAATAGGTTAAAACTAATTGCTAAGGAAGTAATTTTATGATTAATTTTACTAAGGAAAAAAAAGCCCCAAGTAGCAGTCACCTTCTTGATCACAGTGGCAGCTATAAGGTTGCTTGAGTTCATAGAAGAAGATGTTGAACTTGTTTGCAGTTTATCAAAATAATTATAGTGTCAACAATGTATATTTTAAAACAAGAAATTTAATTTATCAGAACAAGTCCCACACTAGATATTATTTGTTTCTAACATAACCAGTGCTGCTGTGGACACCCATCAGATACCTATCATTTCAGTAGTGGAAAGAGTTAGACCAGATGATCCCAGGACTGATGGACATGCTTTTAAAGGCCCTCTGAGGTTATTATAAAAGTATAAAAAAAAATCTGTTTTATGTTTTAGCTGGTCTGTCTTAGGTTGTAAAGAGTTAGCATCACCAAGCTTCTGGCAAGCAAAAAGTAGTAAATACTTAGGAGAACACACAACATGAGTAAACAAGGGTGGCATATATGCAAGTGTTCATAATTGAGTGATTCATCTCATCTTAAAACAGATCTGTAAAATAATTTGGACAAATTAAGACCAGGAAGTCTCTTATTTTTCTATTAATTATAAAAGAAGTCAGGCCAAACAGATCAGAGCAAATGCCTGTACAATAGTTAGTGTTAGGTCACATAGATGTCTCTTCTAGTGTCTGAAATAATGAAAATGGTTCAAAATATGATTCTAAAACCACAGGGAAGCAGAAAATAAAATTGCATTCTGGCAAGCATTTTACTCTTCTATACTTCTATTTCTCACTAAAGAAACAAGGTCATAAGTATTATCAGCCATGAATTAATGAAATTCCTCACACAGACAGGAATATGAAAAAGATTAAAAAATATCTTTCAACAATCCTTCCTTTAATTATAAAGATTATTGGTATGTAATGTATACTTATAGTGGTACAGTTGCTATTATATCTCACATAAACTTCCCAAAGCATCACAAAAAAATCCTAATATAAACAAACAGATAAACAAAACAAATTTATAAGCACAGAATGAAGCTTTTTTAATATCAAAGTATTGACACACTCAGTAGACAGATGTATATCATAATTCTTAATTAAGATGTGGTTTAGACATTCTACAATCCTGATGTCAACTTTTTGTCAAGGTTTCTGGTTTCTGGGCTATTACATGAAAGATAGGGAGTAACATCTTGTAATCAGTCCTTTTGAAGAAAAAAAACAACACAACATTAAAAATGCTCTGTGTTCCTTTTCTTAGGTGAAGATTTGGCCCTGCTAATCTGATTGAGGTGCAAGAGTTGTGTAAAGAGACAGGGATTCAGGCATTTTCTGGAGTCTATAACTTCTAGTGACTAACTTTAGACAATTTTTCAACCATTTCAGACTGTAAAACCTCCTCCAGCACTAGAAGTGATAAAAATTATGTTTGGATTTAGCTTTGAGGGATAGGCCTCAAAACGTCAGTACCATCTCTGTAGGATCCCATCTGCTGTTGGTACAACATGTAGAAACAATTCTACCTGATTCATCCAGTTTAAAAGATAAATTATTGCAGCTTGTAACATAGATAACAAGCAGCACATTTGAAACATATCCAGAAGAGTTTGGGGCCCATCTTCAAAAAGCACTGCAGGAATACCCTGAGTACTTTTAGTGTCTAAGAGTAAATTACCCTGCATAGGAGCATATATGTGTGTCCTACATAGGCAATTTTGTGTGTATTAAAGGAGGGAACTTTCTTCTGGGGTTGAAAATAGGTACATTAGGTCTTTGAATTTGAAATAATGTGATCTTCACTTTTATTGTGGTGGGGCTTTGGTGAGGTGGTGGTTCAGGGCTTTTTGGGGGCGAGCATGGAGTTGGGTTGTTGATTCTGTTTACCTCCAAGTGGTTTTATTGTTTGCAATCAGCTAGCATTTATTACATGAGTCCAGTCTATTGAGCTACAAAATCAGGTATCACCATGCCTTGGCTTTCAGGCTAAATTTACTCAGTGATAAGTACAAGCAGAAAGTGTTTATAAAGATGTGGTAGGTATTACCTACAAATCACCAAGTATCTGAAGAAAAAGGGTTGTCAAAAAATACTAGTTTTATTACAACTTCTCTCATACCATCTCCCAATTTTAAAAGAAGGAAAAAGACATGTTTTAGAATATTCAAAAGCCTCATAGTGACAGACTATACAAAAATTTAGGCCAGTCTCAAAGATAGATAATCTTCACCTGGAGAACATCACATCATTTCCAAGAGTTATGGTCACCATATGCCTAATTCTCATGTATAATATGAAGCCAATGAAAAAGTAAAAGTACAAAGGATAGAAATTCTAGAAATTCTCTGAACCAGAAAATATTAATCTTAACAGTGAGACAGCTTCACCATATGATTTGAATAAGTATTATGGTAAAAGTATTGAACTGAAAAGGGGTGTGTGGGGGTGTGGTCTTATGAAATCAATTATGTACTAGAAAATACAATCTCTGAGCAGTACAGAAATTCAAACTTGTTGATACAGATGCTTCTCTAGTAACAATTTGCATGATGATAATGTATATAAAGATAGTGATTAAGTTATGCCTTCTACATGGGTAGCAGAAACAAATCTGCAAATGTTAGATGTAAGTATTTAAAATTGGCTTCACCTTAAATCAGATAGAGGATTTATTTTCAGATACATGTTGGATTCGAACTTGGAAATGGAACTTCATTGAATAAGAAGAGAATTAGAAAGGTTTTTAAGTGTCTTTGATATAGGCAACAGAGTGGGGTGTAGGTGTAAAACAGATTCTCGGGTCATAAAAAACCTTTTATATTTCACAAGATTCAACCAAATATTTCTGCCCACTTGCACATTCAGTGTAAAAACCCTGCATGGCATAACATCACTTGATAAAAATGCTGTAATTAGCTCTATGCTATTATAATATTTAGATACATTTGAAGAGTTAAAACAAAAATAACTTTAGGGTTTAGACAGAACCCATAAAGTGGATGCTAGATTTTTTTTTCATTTCCTAATATAGCCCACTCTTCAATATATATTTTCTCATGAACATCTGAATATATTACTTGGTACTAAATAATCTCTTCTAAATTTTATCACTTCCAAAATCCATCTAATTTATTAAGTAATCACAATGCAGACAACAATAACTTGGAATCTCAGTAGCATGGTTTTATTTAAATTTATTTTTGGGGGAGTTGTTTCGTTAAGACTTTGCTTTCTGGTTTTACTTCTTGGATATCTTAAACATTGTGGTCCTACCAACAATAGTTTCAACTCAAAGACTAAACTGTAACTCTACACAAAATATTATTCATTTTATGTTCTATAAGCAGTGATTTTGTCTATAAGTCATTAAAAGGATGGAGTAAATGGAAAAAGAAACAAAATACACCATTGTATACCTGACACATTTTAATTCACTGTAAGATCAATGGATAATAAATAGTTTTTGCTCACACACTTTCAAGCACCCCAAAAGAGTCTGAGCTGAAAGATAGAGTACTTGTCTTTAAAATATAAAATATTTTCACTGCTGTCTTTAACTTGGCTGAGACTTTCAAGGAGATTATAAAGTTAGAGAACATTATTTTAGACAGTCCATTTCTGTGCTTCACTTCATCCATATGTGATAGATACAAAAGCAACTTAGACAGCCACTCCTGAGGTAGGTCACCCAGATATAATCCTGGAATCAAAAGGAACAAAGTCATGAGTAGTTTAAAATGCTGGGATTATGAGCTTCTGTGCCTTGCCCTCATTCACTGTATGGCTTTCAGAGATAAACTAGCAATTTTTAGAGTGATTCTGTTGTGACAGAGTGTGAATGTTGCAACATCATCCTAATCTGAGCCTAAAGGCATCCTGTGAAATTTTTATGCATGTGTATATGTACATGTATATAAATATAAATAATATAAATGTATTTATATATGTATAAAAGTATGTATATATGTATAAAAGTATGTATGTATGTATAAAAGTATGTATGTATGTATGTATGTATGTATAATTTCAGGTCAAAGACCATCTTTGTCTAAATCTGAAATTGCACAAATTTTTCATCAGTGTAGTCATTTGAAATTATTAAAAATTACAAATATTTGCTAAATTTATTTTGTTTTTCATTACATCTGAAGTCAGTGGGGAAAACACAACTAAGAAAATGGAGGTTAAAACATTGAGAATGACACATGGGGATGACAAGAGAATAAATAATTTTATCTGAGAAAAAAGTCTGGCCATTAATATAGATGTGCTGGTAGCATTTTGTGCTTTTTCATTTAATTATAAAAATACATTATATGTTTCAGTAACAGATGCTGTGCCCCTTCATCCAGAAAGTAGTAATACTAAACCTTTCTGCATTGAGAACAATCACACTTCTAAAAATTATCCTAGAGATTCAAAAGCAAGTATTGAGTAAAAGAGCTTGACTTTATATTTAGATTTAATTGCATTCAACAACTATAATGGTAAAATAAACAGTACAGAGGAAGGTTTCTGATCCTGACTTCTTTTACCATTTTAGATGTATCTACAAATTTGGGGAACAAAATACACCTTTGAAATATCTACTTGACAACACAACAGAAAACCCTGTAGTCTAATAATTGTTTCCTCAGACAGCCAGCAAGTAAGAGTAGATGATCGCATATATTAATTTTGCTTCCTTTTAAAGAATCGTGAGACTAGATTCTAAGGCTGAAATCATGCAAAAATTCTGTAAGTTTTCAGTCATCTATAAATCAATGACATTTTATTAACCTGTTAGAAAGAGATAGATACAGGGGAAAGAGTATGTGGGGAAAAATGGGACTCTTAAACTAGTTTGATATGAATAACAGAAGATGTTCAAATTCTGTTGGCCTCTTGTCCCAGGCAACTATCAACAGGACAAGAGGAAATAGCCTCAAGATGCATTAGGGGAGGTTGGACACTAGGAAGAATTTCTCCACTGAAAATGTGGTTAGGCATTGAAATGGGCTGCCCAGGGAAGTGGAGGAGTCACTATCCCTGGAATTGCTCAAGAAATGAAGATGGTAATTAATGCTATGGTATCAAGGTGGATACCAATCATGGTGGTGTTTGGTCAAGGGTTGGACAGTGATCTTGGAGGGTTTTTCCAATCTAAATGGTTCTATGACTGACTCTGTGTTTTGGAGGGATCTCCTACATTTAAGGAGAAGCAGCTGTGAGTCATGTAGAATACCCAAGGCAGTATAAAATGTTTACAGATGTTTATATTTAGAGAGCTGAATTTAGCCTCAAGTACTCATATATGTCCTAATTATATTGTTCTTCCTACTCTTGAATGCAAGAAAAATGAAGAAAGAAAAAGACAACTATGATCTGACCTCTCTGTTTACCAACCAGTTGTACACTTTGGGACTCTGGAAGATAATTCTCCTCTCCAGGCAGAAACTTGCAGGACACTGATCCAGAGCAGTGAAGTCCTACAACATTTCTCCCTTTGGGCTGTGTCTAAATGGCATGCTAAATCTTCACTAAGATATATTTGTAAAGTAAATTGTATTTGTCAGCTACATTGCTACTAATTTCTTGTGTATTACAGGCCAGATTGATAAAGGAGCATGTTGTTATACTTCCATCTTACAACTTCCTTACATGTTGCAATCTATTCTAGAAAAGAATTATCTTCAATATTTAAATAGGTAGTACATTTAAAATGTGACATCTTTGTACAATATGAAGATATAATGCCTTTTTTTAATAATAAAATATATTTTTATTGTTTTAATTATTGCAGAAAATATGCATTGTAATATGAAAAATTTCAGAATTATTAATATTTCTTCTTTATCCTTTGAAATACAGAAGAAACTTTTTTTGTTTAGAAGATCCTACTTTTCTTACTTATTTTCTTACCATCTCACTCTTCTCCTTTAAAGTGAGCAGAGTTGCTGACAGCTGAGTTTGATGATAAGGCAGTTCTGTTTGTCAGCCAATAGAGGGAACACTCAAACCTGGCCCTCCTGCAAGATAACAGGATGAAGTGCTCCTGCCGAGACACTCGGACAATCAAGGCTTTCTTTCTTGTGCTTTGTTACTGTAAACTATTACAGGTGACCTACTTTCTTTATCCTCTCCAATAATGTAGAAGAATACCAGATCCAACTAAGATCCAAGCTGCCAACATGGTTTGTAATTTCCAGTTTAGAAAGTAGCTGTATCCAAAAGGAAAGGTGGTGTATAGGATTACCATCTCAAGCTTCATTATGCTAGAAAGCCAAGGTTAAATAAAACTTCGTAAAAGACTTGAAACCTGACATTTGTTTTCCAGTATAAGGTGAGTTTTTTAAAGTTTTACATGAAATCTTCATCTTAAAAATTAAATCCAAGGGCCATAGTTCAGACTTATGAAACAGACCTTTACAATCTTAGCTAACAATACCTGCTATGTGAAAATATATTTCAGTAAAATTTATCACTGGAATCTTTTGAGGTAAAGAAGTTGATAAAATTGCATCAAGCATTAGGTTATTCATATAAAAATAAAAATCTGATTCTTGCCTTCCATCTGATGTCTCAATTAATATGCCGCACGAAAAAATACTACTCTTTTCACTTACACTGAAATGGATATTCAGGAGACTATTCAGAATGCAGCATGAATTGGATGAATTCTGGTGCAGAACTGGCTCAAGAATTCTAGGAAAACATTCACAAAATCCACAGGGAAGACTGGAGAGTTTCATGCTACAAGAAAACTCAATTTTGGTTTAGTTTGAGTTGAGTTCAAATGACTGTAGGGAATCAATTACCTTGTCTGGACACCAGAGAAAAGACTAAAAGAAATTATTATGCTTGGGGGTATGCTGTAGGTAGACAAAGTTGCTAATGTTCCTCACAGCAGACAATTCATATGTTCAGCTAAATTCCTTTGAAATGCAAGGGCATTGAACTGCAGGATGCAGTCCTGTGTTCCAGGACATTTTCTCTGGTTACTTGTGTTCAGCTGACTTTTATTTTGGGTCTAAGTAAGAATTCAATAGAAAAGACAAATCTTCTAAACAGGTCCAAAATTTCCTAATTAGTACCTAACCTCTGTTTTACAATCCTTAAATCATCATTCTTCATACTTTTGAATATTTGGTTATGTGTTTTCATTTTTTCATATGTTTCACTTCAATAATTTTTTATGCTTTTCCTGTTATTTTCCATTGGTTGACACTTGGAAATCAAGTTAGAAATATGCTGCACAATACTGGAAAACAATGTAGAAATCCTTTTAAATCTAGATGCTTAGTGAGAAAAAAATATTAATATTTTTCCCATTGTTATACCAGGGAGTAGGTTTTTAAAATTATTTATTGCGTATTTAATAATAAAGCAAAAAGAAATATACCTGGTCTTAGGTATAAGAGTTATTTTATTATGTAAAAGGTCAGCAGACAAAGTACTTCATTGCCAGTCCACTTGTCCATTGTTCAAGAGCTGAATATCAGTTCTTTCCTAAGTTTTCTCTCTGTATTTTAATATTCACTTTCACTGGCATTAGCCTAGAACTTCTAGTCCTTAAAGACAGTGTTCAGTACCTACCTGAAAGACTACAAAGAATAGGCTAATGTGCAGGTAATCTTTTTTCTGCAACTTTTTTCACCCTGCTCCTTACATAATCCCTAATGATCAGCAAAAAATGCACTATAACAAAAGTGTTTGTACAACATTAACTGTTGCTTTAAGTATACAGAAAAAGTAAGGATTAACCAAAGAAAGCAAAAAGGCTTCTTAAGTAACTTAATATGTTTTTGCATAAAAGCCAGTTATCCTTCAACTGTATTATCACAATGAAAAAGAAATATGTCTTCATTTCTGCTGTCATATATATGTTATTATTTCTTTAAGATTATTATTGTCACCTAGCATTGGTTACAGAAACACAGGAAAGTTCCTGGGTTATTGCAGATAGAAGAAAGTCTCAGCAGATCATTCAGTATGAATGAACACATTCAAATTTAATATAAAGCATGGCTGAGAATTATCTTCACAGAGATAATTCAGTGTGTTATGCATATTAGTGCCAGAGAGGTCACTGGTTTGTATTTTGTTCAAAAGATAATTCTGGAAGGAATACCACTTTTATAGAAATCCTCTAACAATGGTACTGAAAAAGTAATTCCTTGAAAGAGATGTTGAATTAGGTCATCAGCACAGCCTGCTGTGCTGTCAGTTTTGCCTTTTCCCAAAAGACTAACATAACCCATGTGAGGATTTTGTACTTTGCAAAGAAGAACGGAGAGAAGAAAGTGCTATTTAGCACAATTTCAACTTAGCAGCCCTAGATTTCCTTTATTCATGAATGTTTAAAAAAGTATCTAATGCTTAAGAGACTTTAATGAAGCAGAGCTGTATTTCTCACAGTACAAGATTTCATGGATACTGAACTTCATACAGAACATAACTGCATGATAAACATGACACAGAGGACATCAAACTTTCTAGACTTTTTCAGATTTTAACAGAAAGACTCTATGCCTTTTGCACATAGCTCTTGTAAAAATATACTCCTTAGTAGCTCATGCTTATGTACTCATGTTTATGTTGTGTATCTATTATATTATAACAAGAAATAAAAACCCCAGTTATCTAAAGACCAGTCAAATAAATCTTCTTAGAAGCAATTGATACAAAACTCATACATACGGAACCATCTTCCAGAAACACCTTTTAATATTAATTCATTTATATTCTATTCTGAAAATGCTGACAGGGGAAAACTAGAGAAAGAACTTTCACTTTGTCAGGACGTTTATTTTATTTACAGCCTGTTTACGTTGAATCTTCTTGCATCTTGTATAACAAGACGGATGCTGATGATATTGGAGTACACTCACAATAAATAGTTTTTCAGAAAATGCAAGTTCTGTGCACCTCTTTTGACATTTAAAAGCCCTCAGAAGCTGGCAGTATACTTTGGTCATTCATCTATTAAAAAGAATTAACTAAATCTTCAAATGGTGTTGATCAATGTACCTCAAAGTGTAACTCTAAATTATATCAACTGGGGACCTGACTTATTTCAGAAATGAGCATGAATTACTACATAAGCAATTTGCTGATGGAAAAGGTTGAGGTGATGAATTTTAATGAATCTTAGATCTTATATTTTGGGATACATTTTTGAGGGAATATATGAATGTCTGAGAAAACTGACCATTCCAAATGAAAACAGACCTTTGCATGTTGCAGTCAAGGCGATCACGACACAAAGCAGAGACTACAAGCAATCTCAGTTGGCAACACTTTATTAGTGAACGTGGCTGATCTTTTATACATTTTCTAATTGCTTACCTTTCTTCTACATTAACTATTGGCTACAATAAGTCAATACCATGCTATTGGTGAAAAGTTATAGTGACCTCACTTAACTTTCTAAAAATGCTTTGTCTAGCTGCACAGTGCTCTTGTCTTTCTTCTCTCGATCTCTTTGGTTACAGCTTTGGAGAAAGCACCTTATCGGCTTCTTACTTCTTGGCTTCTTGCTCCTTTAGCTAACAGGCCTGCTGTTAGCCCCTTCTGCATTTGCACAGGAAAAAAATACAATATTATGAAAGTGAAAACATAGCAATTTACAAGTTTGTTGAGAGGAGATGAGGTAGAAGAATAATACATCAAAAAAATAGAGTAGAGTAGATTAAGTCACAGGGAGCTGATGACATTTCAAACACTAATGCTGAACTGGACAAGCATTCCCTATGTTTATGATAAGACATTCAGCTTCCAGTATCTGTTATATTTCTCAACCTTGAGAAAATATGTTAAGATTTATGATTTCTGAATTTTTGCATAAAAATAAAAAGTTGAAATATATTATTGATCTGATGATAGACATATACTTACAGATATAGCCCAATTCTCTTTTTATTAATGTAGTGCCATTCAGAATACATCTGAGCATTCGACAGATCTTTTGAGGTTACCACAAACCCTGAAAGTATAGAATTAACTGGCTTACACTAGAGATGTTAAGAGTAATGGCTTCATAACTAGTCAATTTAGGGAGGACTCCCTTGGAGGAATCACCTTTCTTAAAGGTATTCAGTGGGCTGAAATAGGCATTCTAATCTCCCTATATAAATAGTGAAGGGGACCACTTTTTAATCAATGAATTAACTTGATAAAATATGGACATAAGACTAACATGAATTGCATCCTAAAAATTATTTATCTTCATTGTCATTTAAAGGAGATTGACTTTGGCAGTTAATTGCGAATATCTAATCTAATTATATAAATATCACCACCTTGTTAGCTCAATTAAATTTTCTTACTAAATCAGAAGTTTAGAATTTTTATTTCTCTACTTTGTCAGGATCGTAAATCTTGTGAATTTTAAGCTACATAGGAAATATAAAAGTACAATTTCCAAATTAAACAGAAATCAGTGAGATATAGGATTTTTTCTCTGTTATATGAATGCGAGAAAAATTAAAAATGCCTCAATATTCATGAATAATTTATCTCCAATTCTATTTCCATAACATTATCTTCACAATAAAATACTATGTTTTTCAATATTATTGATTATGATTGAGTACCACAGATGAAAAAGTATAGGAAAATCTAGTCAGAATATAGTACAGTCTAACCATATACACAAGACTATTTTACTTTCTCTTTCTTTATAAGAATTATATTCTATTAAGTCAATTATGCAGAGAAGTGCATTTCTTTTAAAATAAAAAATAATAACTTTTTAAAAATACTGGAAATAAAGAAAATAAAATAAAAATAAAACCAACCCTAAAAAACATTCTACCCTTCCTTTCTTCCTGGGCTCAATTTTACTCCTCAATTTCTGTACTTCCATTCCCCAGAACAGGGAATGGGGGCTGCAATCAGTCCATCCCAGGTTGTCCTTTCCTCCTCAGGACGTGACACTTCACGCTCTTCCTGGGCTACAGAGTGTTTCCAAGTTGCAGGTCAAATCACACAGACTGGCTTATAGATATTCCATTACCCTCAAAAGCACATTAGCCATGCCCATGCTACATAAAAATTTGCACTTGGATCTGCATTGGACCCCAGTAAGAATAGCTGGAAGGTGAAAAATTAGTGAGAAAGCAATCTCCCAAACAGTTCAAACAATGTGATTTGGTGGCAAGAAGTCAATTAATTACACATTGCTGAAAAGGAATTTTTACAAAATTGCAAACAGTGAAAATTGTTTTTTTCCACGTTGAAAATAGAGAGTGGAAAGAGAAAAGAATAGACAAAGCAAAAAGCCATATTATGTGTATTTTCTCATGGTCAAAGATAGCTGGTTTTACCACTTCAAGGTTGCTTTGGTATTTCTTTAGCACCTGGGACTATTTTTTATGTCCAAGAGAATAATTTCTTAAGAATTTCTAGTATGTATTTCCTTCTTTGTGGTCTAGTTACTTTTTAAATTAGTCTGGCAATTCACGCATTTTAAAAGGATATTTCAGTACTTAAGGAGAAATTTGATTAGCTCAGTAAATATTGCTAATGTGTGAGGTTTTTAAAATTTTACTTCCTCCTCTGCTTTCCCACTCCCACTGCCTCCCCAGTATGTGTATTTATCTGCACTGCCTGGATTTGTTCATTATTCAGAAAAGAAAGAGTGAAATATGATAGGGAAAGAAAGTACTATCAAACTTCCAAGTGTACTGAATCTACTGTTGGAAATGCAAGTTTTATGAGAGACCTTTTTTTAATTTACAGCTCAATTCATAAGCTAAGAAGTTATTATATTTAGATGCATTTCAAAAAAGCCCCAATTTTTCTATGCATATCTGAACCAAACCTAAAAAACATTTTTCATCCTTTACTGATTTTAATATAAATTGTTTTACATTATTTTCAGTTTACTGGAGACGCTGTTAAGCTTTCAAGCAAAGCCCTCCTGGGAAATTTTATGGTTTAAAAATATCCTTTATATGATGTACTATGCAAATTACAGTATGAAGAAGATACTTTTTTTTCTTTATTTTGTGCTGTGGGATCATAAGACCACACTAAAATTTACCAAAGAGAGAAAAATAAAAGGCAGGAGGGGAAGAGGAATTCATCATTCTTCTATACTTTTTTTAAGTCTGTGCATTTTATACAGATTTTTTTTTAATTTAATAGTATACAAAGTTAGTATGCCATAAAGGTTAAGTGATGTGCAGATGACGACCTCAATCTGATTTTAATACAATATATCAAGACCTGTATTCTCTTATTTGCAGATACATTCTATTTTGATTGAATGGCTAACAAGGAATTTTTTCCCTCTGTACACTCCCATTTTTTGTTCCACTCCCACTGTGAGTCCTGCAGAGCTCTAGTTTCCACTGGACTGTCAATTCTATGAGCTAGATAAAAATAATGAGTGTGACAATCACCTGAAAGTATCATACAGAAGATAAAAAATATATTGCACAAAGTTGTATGGTTCTTCCCAAGTGCAGCCTTAAGAGACCTGAACCAATGTGATGAGGCCATGCTTCCGCTGTCATACTGGCACAGGGACAGAACTCAAACTCATATTACAGGACTGCGTTATCCTGTAAAGAGAACCCATTGTTTTGTGTGGTTTTTTGTGACATCCATAGAATTTGTGTTAATTTGCTGGCTATTTGGGCATTTATGGAGGGGGAAGAGGATAGGGTTATAGTGGGGAAATTGTTGCCAATTTTTTTTTCTTTTTTGTTCTAGGAAAATTACTAGGCACTTCTCACCACCTACAAGAATAGCATGTGGTTTATAACCTGAAGCTGATGTACAAGAGATATCGTTGTGATTCTACAACAAGTTCAACCAGCCAAACATTTCAAAACTTCAGCTGTATTTTAGTACCTCAGCTCACATTTTGTTTGCTTGTTTTGTGTTTGGCTGGTTTTGCCAATAAAACAAAGCTGGGTGAGCAAGTGCTCAATTTTATTTTCATGTAGAATAGAATGATTTTACAGTGAAAGAAAATCAGCATAGAAAAGCATCAGTGCTTACTTCTCTTTGTCATGTATCTATCTACAAATGCATTGTGGAGCCAAGTGGTGGTAACTGGTGAATATAAACAGATGAGGCAAGAGCACTCTGGTAGCAGATTTGAGATCTATGAGTTTGTTACATTTTTTTTTTAATAAAATTTTGTAATATTTTCTTCTGGTTTAGAAAGAAAGCCTTGACTTTAAACTTTTTTAAAAGTCGTGATAGATGGATTATACTTTCTTATAGATGGATTATACTTTCTTCACTGCTCTGTGATATTATTATCACAAGAACCTGAAGGGAATTTCCATATTCTTTCCTTACAATGTAAAATTCAAATTTCAACTTTATCATGGTCTGTGAGCATTCTGAACTATTGTCCAGAAATAAAAATAAAATATATATAAATTATTTAAAGCAATAATTTTCTGACATTCTTTGCCATTAAGGAGGAAGAAACTGAAAAGAATGGGTTAATATTCCTTCTGTTCATCAATTTTCCATAGCATTTGAATAGTACTCTGACAGTAGAAATAAATGTGTCCTTTTTATAAATAGAGAAATGGATCTCTGTTTCCTGAGATCATATCTCTTGACATCAGCTCATGTGGTGAATAAGGAGATCATAAGAAAAGAGGAGACAATGCAATCCACTTGAACTCTCTTGTAGAGCCATAGAAATCCTTTGGTGTACAAAAATTTAACTATTTTTCTCAGTTATCCCAGTTGAACAAAATACCTTACCTCTCACAGTGAGTCTTACCTCATTTAATTCCAAGTCAAGCAGAACAAAGGGTTTTGCCACTTTGTTCAGGTAAGATAATGACTGAAATAATGACTGATTGTACCTCCTGACATCTGATGCCATGAATTGTTTATAAATTGCACAGGTTTGCACACTTTTATATCTATCATACTGAAAACACTCCCAGAAGAATAAGTTCTGACTATTTGTGGCTTTTTTATCTAAATCGACATCTAATCTTTGTCAGTATCTGTCTTTCTGACATCATGCCACACATGCACAAGTCAGCTTCATTTCATAACCAGAAATTTTTTTAAAGAAAATAAAAATATCAAAAAAGTAAGTAAGTCTGCAGCTTAAAATACCAAAAAAAAAAAAAAAAAAAAAAAAAAAAAAAAAAAAAAAAAAAAAAAAAAAAGTAGAAGTCTACTGCTTCTACCATTATACCATTACCACATAATGATATCAGAGCATTTGAAATATCCTACTGGGTCAGACAGTCTGGGTCAATCTATCTAGCTAAATATGCTGTCTCAGAGAGTGACAAGAGGGGATGCTGTTAAGGAAAAGAGCATGAGCCAAGATAATGGCTTGCTCCATCCCCTTTGTATTTCTCCACTATCCAGAGTTCTTGTAATAGGGGCATTACAAAGTATATCCTTGCATAGTCCTTGTCGTAAGTTAACCTTGGCTGGCTTCCAGATATCCATCTGCTGCTCTCACTCTCACTGCTCAGCAACAAAGGCAGAGAAAAATAATGAGAGCTCACAGGTCAAGATAAAGACAGGGAGATCACTCACAAATTATAGACACAGGAAAAATTAATTTACTTTGGGAAGATCAATTTCATTTATTGCCGATTGAAAAGGGACTAATATAATGGGAAATAAGAATAAAAAAAAAAACCTTCTTCCCCACCCCACTCCTCTTCCAAGGATCTGTGTCACTCCTGAATATTTCACCTCCTCGCTACTCTTGAGTGGTGCAGTGGGATGGGGCTCTGGTTAATTCACAATACTTTGTCTTGGCTGCTCCTTTCTCTTCATGCCATTCCTCTGTTACCGGATGGAGTACTTCCCAGGGGAAGCTCTTCCTTAAAGAACTTCTCCCACAGGTTACAGATTCTGCCAGAAGTTATGCTCCTGCACAGGGTCTCTATGGAATTCAGCTTCCTTCAGGGCACATCCACTACAACATGGTGACCTCCATGGCTTGCAGGGCAGGTATCTGCTTCTGTGTGGTTCTCTCCACAGGCTGCAGTGGGACAGCCCACCTCGCCACAGCCTTCTCCATGGGCTGCAGGCACTTGGACACCTCCTTCCCCTTCTTCTTCGCTGGCCTTGGTGTCTGCAGGGCTTTTCCTCTCACTCCTCTCTTATACAGCTCCAGCCCAGTACATTTTTCCCTGTCTCAAGTGTGTTATTATTGTATGTTAAGTATGTTATTATTGTATGTTAAAGTTGATGATTGGCTCAGCTTTGGCCAGTGGCATATCTGTCTGTCTTGAAGCCACCTGGAGCTGTCTTTCTTACACATAGGGGCAGCTCCTGATCTCTTTCCACAACCACCACCTCTGCTGCTACAAAAATCCTGCCACATAAGCCCAATAAAATCTGCTTGAAATGTAGTTTTGGAGCTGTCCTCCACAAGGAAGGAAGACGTTTAATTGGATTTTTGGATATGTCCTTTTCATATGCCTTTTCTACCCCTACCCTTTTTTGTTCAGTGTAGTTCGAGTGTTTCCTAACTTGTGTTTTGAGAAATGACACCCTTTATATACCTGAAACTGATGTCCTTCAAGTTTCACAAATTGTCCCTTAGCAACTAACTGTTAATGTTCATTCTCCTTTCGTGATTTTCTAAATCTTACCCATATTTCTCCTCAGCCTGCTCTCCAAGAACTCCAGCTTTGCTAAGCCCTACTCTTAAGTCAGCTACAACATCCATACAACATACATTGGTGTGTAACTGTTCTATTCTGTACCTCTTCTACACCCTCCTCAAAGTTCTTGAAATTAGAAGCCCAGAAATAAACACAGTTCTCTGGATGCTGGTATTTTATTTGAAATAATGCTCACTCTTTTCATCCTAAGGTCTTTCCTGTTCATTCTGTGTACCTCATTGGCTTTTCTGGCTGCCACTGAACATGGAAATGGTTATTCCAGGAAACAACTGTTTATAACTGCAGTATAACTTTCCATAGCTTGCCTTGACATGTTGTAGGTTGCAGTGTTTATAAAGCAGAATATGGCTGGAGATAAGCTCATCTTTTGTATAACAGCTGCATGCATTGTTGGATAAACAAGTAAAAGATCATTCTGGAAACTGTAGTTCGGCTGTCTTCTAGCTGATGCATTAACCAGAAAGCTGGTGTTAAGAAGAACAATAAATCAAGGTTAAATTATTGCTAAAATATTAAAATGTCAAACAAATGTCTTTAATAGGTATTCTGAGTCTCTATGTTTATGAGAAATGCAGCATGAAAAAGTAACAAAGAACTATGTTTGAAGGCACATGGCATTTGTTCTGGGCCTTTTGCTTACATGGGCCTTTGCTCAAACCATTAAAAAGCTGCTATAACAGTACATTTTACTTTAGTATAAGAAAGGGGGAAAATAGCTAAAAGGCAACATAGTGAATAATATATTTTAAAAATTATAGAAAAAATTTTTAGGCACTTGTGTCCAAATGTAGTCATCTACAATAACAAGCTGATCTATCTGACAGTACAAATTAACAACTGCTCCAGAGTTTAAAACTATGTGCATCTGGAAAAATCAATAAAGACAGTTTGTAAACAGGAAAGGCAGTGCTATAAAAATAATTCATACTTTTCTTTGTCAAAAATCCTATAAATCAAAAGCGACGTTATTCATAGAAATTCTTGACATATTTTTTTTCATAGTGATCATTTTCCAAATAATGATAACAGTAGTAATTTGTTGGCCATTGATATTTATTGTGTTCTAAGGCATAAACATGAAGTGTAATGAATTTTAATTAATTTCTTCCTGTCCTTATATTTTTGCATGCCACAGTTAAATGAATTGGTCCTGTTCAACAACTGAAATCACCAAGCAAGTCAGGAGACTATCTCTAGGAGAAAGTGAATTTTTTTCTATTATGCTTGTTTCACGGGATATAAATTAAATCCATCCATATGTCCAATTATTTTTACATATAGAAAATAAAACCATTAGTTAATACCTGTTTGAGTTAATACAATGAAAATAAGTTGGAGCAAACAAAATTGTGCAATACATATTTCCAGAATTATCATAAAAACCAATGATTTTAGTTTATTTTACTTCAATAAGAGGTAACATTTTGAATCAGTTAAGTTGTTAGGGACTGTATTTCTCCCCTCTGTGAGAAAACAAGCATACAAACCAATGCACTATTGGACTGCTTTAGGAGTCAGCATGTCCTGCTTCTTCAGACTGGAAAACAGAATGAACCTCTTGTAATACCACTGATAAATGCTTCAATGACACATTTTTTAAACTATCTAACTGAACTAGATGTGTTGACAGCCAAAGACATTTCAGCTGCTTTTGATATGAACAGATTTTTCTTAATCTTGTTTTTTTTTTAAATTTTCTGTCGTAGTTGCATAAATCTATACATAAGGCATCATTTAAGGAGGAGCTTTATCTTTGCTTTAAATGGTTGGAGATTACAAAATTGAACTAGAAATCAATTTTAATTGATTTAAAATGTAAGACCGCCATCCTTGAAAGATAATAAAATTATTTAATGAAGTTATTACTAAGCAATTAGTTTTACGGTGTAACATTTTATTCTGAGCAATATTACTAGTTATCACTGACAATAATGACATGTTATCTGCGTGAAAGTGCTTCTGCTTAGCTCCTCATCTTTTTTCAGACAAATCTTAGCCACAACATATCACTTTGTTCTGTATTAAACTGACTAGGTCTACACTACTTTTATAGCTGCTTCTGAGAGGCTGTAAGCACAGAATGCTCTGAGTTACCCTGTTTTCCTATCTGAAGGATTCTCTCTAATGAGTTATTTTGTGAAGGCAGCTAAATTTCACACTCTGGAGAGCATACGTGCTACTCTCAATTCTGGGGATGTTTTCCAAGCTCACTGCATGGGATACTGCTGAAGCTGAAACTGATTGTGGTCCCAACATTTTTTCAATTCTCTGTTTAGAGAATGTCACTGAATTATATTATCCATGAAAGGAATGTATTTTTTGCTACAAAACTGAGTACTGAAGAAAGGGGAGCATTCAAATAAAATATTCTCCTGCAGCTACTGAGGGATAAGTGAATCCAGTGCTGCTGAGGGGGCCGTCAGGCCTCATCAACAGTTCCATAGGATCTATGAAGGACTGGAAGATTTGCCCATCTGTTAAGACTCAGTGTGACTTATTTTGCCCATTTGTGATTTACAGGCTTATTTTTCTCCTCTTTAAAAATAAAATTATGAACTAGAAAAGCAAAACAACAAAAAATCCCTCCCCTTCCCATATTTGTACACACTTTTTAAGACTGAAATACAGGTCTCTAGGACCTTATTCGCTTTCCAGTGCTTTCACATTAAATGTTCAGCTCTCTTCAATATTTCTGTCTGTGCTTCTAAGCCTTTTGTGAGACTGATTAATTAAGAAACTTTTTTTTCTTCTGTTTTACAGTCTTCATCATCCTGACACCTATAGCTCATCAGACGTCTAAGAAAAGAGGGCAGTTATCCAACAACAATTGAAACAAGATTAAAGAATTCACTAATATGATGATAAGGTCCTCAAACATCATCATGTCTTGGATAAAATATATTCACTTCTTTGAGTTTTGTTTTCTCCCAGTAAATTATTTTCAGCTATTAACTCAGAGAGATGAGGTGAAATGGAGACAGAGTATGTCACTATGTTTCCTAATGAAAGGAAAATACTTTTGGTAAGATTTTGATACTCTTCTGGAAAGTGACATTAAACTTGAGGGAAGGTGCCAAATTTCAGTTTCAAACCAAAGATTGTTTAGCAAAGTGGTGAGAAGTTTAATTATCTTTTTAAAAATATTATTATGAGTTTCCACTCAGAAAAAAAAAAAGAAAGTGATATTTGCAGAAAACTTCACAACCAAATTTCAGTTTCTGAAAAGATAATCCAAAAGGTTTCAGTTCAAGAAGGAATAATCATTACAAAACCAAGGTATTTTTAAAATTCTTCGCAAGAGAATTTGGTTCAAGTAAGGTAGCTGTGACATCTTTTCTGATGTCAGCTCATCCAAGATTTTGTAGCTGTAGATGATATATATTTAATAGGAGTTTTGAGACCAGTGAAATAATATGTTTATTTATTTTAGTTTGAAACAGGCTTTCTTAAGATTTTTGCTATTGTTTGACTAACATCTGTATGAAAGAGATGGATTAATAAAGTAATATTTGGTGTATTGAAGAAGAAAATGGACATTTCTCAGTAATCAATTTTCTTTATTGAGGTCCAACTCATTTCTTTCTATTTCTTCTAAAAATTCTGTTAACATTAAAGAGAATTTTTTGGGATAGAAAGAAATTGCTTACCAGAATCCATAAAGTTCCATTTTGTGTGTGGTCACACTGTACTAATATGTATTGATAAAATAATAAATTAAATATCTAAGCTTTTTATGATAAAGTATTAATCTATTTTACAGTGTTGTTTTATTGTGATTCTGATGTATTTTCTGGATTGAATGCTTAAGATTTGCTTATCTTTAAGCTTTTGATTCACCAGTTAAGTTAAATGTGACATTTCCTCAGTTTCCTGACTCTCCTCAAATCAGTTTTTATTCTCTTCCTCATTTTGAATTCTTAAATGGTAGAAAGCTTTGATTTCAGATGCTCTTTTACAGAAACTTAATTAAATTTAGTTTACCTGGCTTTGTAGTACCAGATGACTTCCTCATTAGTTAATCAGATTAAATCTAAATTTGAACCTTAATTTAAATAATTCTACAGTAATAGACTTTCAAGCATTCCCTCAACCAGCCACTAAGATTCTTTAATAATTACAGGCTTCAACTTATCTTTTTTGGGTCAGCCAGCAGGAACCAGAGAGCTGACCTCCTTTTGCTTCTAAAAGTGAATGAAAACGTTACCTACCTGAAGAGGCTTTTTCTATATCATCCTTAAATATTTCTGAAGAAAGACAGAAGATTTTTCTTTAAACATGTTTTGTAATTAAATTATATTTCATCACGATATATTACTGACCAAAAGCACAAACTTTATTACCATCTTTCAACTAGAAAAAGAAGTTTTCACAATATGATAAAAGCAATTTTTAACCTTTTTGAAATAGAAAAAAGTGAATGCTTTAATTTCAAATATATCTCGGGGATTTTAATTTAAAAAATATTGTACATTTAAAAAATAATTCATGTATCTAAGTAACAAATTCAACTTCCTCAAAATAAATGTTATCTACAGTTGGATCCTGGTTTTAGTGAATTCGTTTACTGAGCATGGCTTATTTATAAAATGTGGCTTCTTTCTTGAGGTTTGCTCCTTCTAGCATAGATATGAGCCTAGCACACGAGCTGTAGCTTCTCATGAGAGGATAGCTGCTGTACTTTTGTTACCTTGAAATGAGGCATTTCATTGCAGCAGCGTTGCAAAGATGGCCCAGTTCTGGTCAGTTTTGTTCTGGCTTTTTCTTCTTTTAGGGACTTTTTCCCGTGTCAGTTGTCTCAGTAGTGAGGTCAAAGCCATATATGCCACTGGCAGTATTTGAAGCCGCAAGCCTTACAGGACTTTCCTTGTAGTGTTTCAGAATTTCATCTGAAAAATCATTCAAAACAAAATTTAAAATAATTTGTGTAAATAAGTTTTGTGACAAATCAGAGCTGATTCACACTATTTGCATGTCTTTAAAGCAGCAACAACATAATCAGTAATTCTTTACAGCTCTTACCAGTTATACATTCTATATGTTTATATATATATTTATATTTTTATATATCTATATCTATATCTATATCTATATCTATATTAATGTAAATCCCATATACAGCGCCTGCCAAAATTACTGAAAAAATGCAAAAAAAAAGTACTTATTTTTCCTAAAGAAAAATATAAACTAAATCCTCTTTTTTATTTTCTTAACATAAATATGAAAGTCCTAAGCAGTCTAAGAATCTTAGGAATATTTTAGAATCTTAGGAACATTTTATTTTGTATGAAATCAATCTTTCTTCCATCAAAAGAAAAAAAATCAATACTTATTTATATATTTACCTTGAAAACATAAGTGTAGGCATAAATGACCTCTGTACTATTGCTTGCAGACAAGGATAAACGGAGGAAGGAGTCATGCTTTAGTACAGGTGACTTAACTGAAGACAAAATGTATTTGTCTGTATCAGCTTCAGAATGCTCACATAATTCACAGCAAGGAAAATTCAATTTTATATATATATATGTATATGTATCCACAAGATACATATATGGAATGAAAGATAGATGAACCAATGTCTCCGATATTGCCAGGAGGGTGGATGGAATTTCTGTTATGCATTGTAGAAAGAAAAATGTACCTAACCAAGGGATTTGCCTGAGGGCCTCCCTAAAGCATAAGGCTTGGATGCCCCATCTCTTAGGCTTGATCAAACAGAAGCCATGGGAGAAACAGACACAGATAACTACTCCCTGGGGTAGAAGGGACCAAAAGACATGTTGTGAAACTTTTTAATGATTACCAGGTAACTGACATCATAAAGAACATGTAACCAATGAGAAATTTTTACCAAAAATAGAATTGTTTATGCCTGATATAAATGTTTGTAATCTCAATAAAATTGGCTTCTGGTCCAGCTCAGTCGTTCCCATCTCTCCATTGCTGATTTCATCCAAGCCTCCATGTACCCATCATTGATCTACTCAAGAGCAGAGAAATGTTCTGTGATTTGGAAAGAAAGTTACTGATGTGATTTTTGAATGGATGTTACAGCGAAAGCCACTGATTTTGCATCTTGTGGGTTAAGGAACAAGTTCTGGTGTGAAACTCCAGTTCCTGCCTTCCTTAATCAACAAAGGCAAACAGGCTTCTCCAACTGGAATTCAGACTACCAGTTTATATCCAGAGATTAAATTACACTGTTATAGTATGTCTTCTCTAAACAGAAGACATGAGGAAGTCCAAGAGAGAATAATTGTTAATTTGCAATTCAAACCAATGAAAATATCTCCACAAATAAGTTACTAGCATTTTTATACTGGAATCAGAAGATTTTTGGCACTCCTACCCCCACCATGTGGCACATACTTAATTATCCTCATTCATTTTTCCTAACATAGTGTCATATTTTAACTTAATTTATTGTTTTTAAATAGATGGCATTAAATCTTAAGAGTTTCAGATATATACAATCTAGAGACTACTTCAAAGCTGAAGAAAACTGACCCTCATCACTTTCTCTTATGGAAGGTGAATTACTTTTCAGTCAGTAATGAAAAAGGGAAGTGAAGAGAAATCAGGAGATCTGAATCAAAACAATCTTGAATTTTGCTAAGAGTTTATGCTTGGCAAAAGTTACAAATACTGTGAGGTTAGGACTATTTATCATCAGGCCCTCCCATTTGCTGAGTAATGCTATATGTAGAGCAAGAGGATATGTACATACATAACAGAAGAAGACTGTTTTTCTATTTGGAGAAGTGGTAGTTGCTACTAACACACTACTATCTATCACTGGATTTCTTGTCCATTTAAACACAGAGAACTTACACATTTAGTTCAGAGTTTTCCTCCAAAACCTAGAATCCTAAAATGTGGTGCATCTGTACTTAATTAATTACATTAGTAACAGTATATCTAAAAACAAATTTAAAATGGATAAGAGTTTTAAAATTTTGTAAATATAAATACTTATGTTTCTTCAGATCAAGAACATAAAGTTCAGCTGCACTCTGGAAAGGAAATAAATAAATTTATCTTTGAGGCATTTGAATTTCCAAAGATAAGTGGGTTTTGTAAGTGCAGGACTCAACAAGTCCTGTCATCTCCTCACAAACACAGAGAAGAGCAGGGGGTAAATGAACAGCATTTTATCTCACTAAAGCTGAGTGGCTTCTAAATAAAAACTATAAAATGATCAGGTAATGATGATGCAAAAATAAAGAAGTAATTCAAAAAGTCTCCAGAAGAAAAGAGGCAAAAGAGTGGAATTTGCCTTTAAATAAATATATGTTAAGTATTTTTGCATTCATAGCTTATTAAAAAAATACATTGTTTTGATTTTGTTGTTCATACTCATGGGTTACTTTAGGTTTAGGTTTAATAGAGAACAGATAATGTCAGAGGTGAGACTGGTAATGAAAATGTTATGCTTAATAACATTAAGTGGAATAATAGGGTGGCCTGAGAAAGCAAAAAAAAAAAAAAAAAAAAAAAAAATCCAAAGCTATTTGCCACAGAAATATCCGTACAGAAAGTAAAACAATTGCATAATTGAAATAACATCCTAATAAGTGTGACCTTTTTTCTATTTATTGATGAAATGCTTTTCCTATTCTGCAAAATGGTAGATGATTCATCATAATATCACAGAAAATGTTTTATAATTTTGGTAACATTTTTCATTAGATGTCCATTGTACACAATACATATTTAAAATAAGGCCATTAAAGGTTATTTCAAAACCAGTACCTTTCTTAATAAATGTTTCTTGACATTACTGATGTGTAACAAATAAACTGTGACAGTTTGCAAACCGGTCAACACAGCCATCAACATTTTGATCGGTCACAAAAATGTATGTATCAACACCATCATTTCCTCTTGACACCTTCTTTTTTGCTTGCATGTGTAGGGAAAAAATAAAAAAACTTGTATAGCCATGAGGTATTTTGTCAACGTCAGCAAACAGCAATTATGAGCAATACAAGAAGAAACTTATAGACAAATAAGAAGTTAATTTTAGCTGACATTGAACAACCTTTCAGGTCCTGGGTACTCCCTCTTGAAGGATGCTGACTTTTTATTTGGCTACTGCTGAGTAATCTCAACGAGACAATGAGAAAATGCAAATTATAGCAATCTAAACCAGCCTGATAAACGAGGCCATATTAGTTCTGTTTCAAACTAACAGATTTTAGAAAAAGCATCACATTTGCAGAACATCAAAGGCATTTCAATCAGCTGTTGCATGTAGCTTTATACCAGCTCTGTGTGTGATCATGACAGCCTATTTTAGACAGGATTGCTATTTCACTGCATATGTGGTTTAAATTATGCATCTTAATATACATTTCGTGCTAGTACCCTCAATTCTACAGACAAAGTAAGTAATACTGAAAACTACATTTTGAGGAACACGCTCCCTTTTTTTCTTCCTTATTTGTCTGTCTTGACAATCCAGCAGTCTGTGTATCTGACACTACATTAGGACCTGGCCTTTGTTTATAATTCACTGGGATTACAGCTGATGAATTTCATTTTTGGAGTTCTGTATAGGATGTTTTGGGGCAACTGTGTTCAACTTACTATAGTTTTTCATGTGCCTTTCCCAAACACAATATTTCATTGTATTCTGAAGGATGTGTACTTACACGGAAGAGTGAAATCAGTCAGACCCCTATGAGACAATAAATTTGGACAAAAAAGAATATATATATATATATATATATATATATATAGTTGTGATATAAAAGAAGACTGGTCTCAGACTTCCTGCAATGCACATGTTTCAAGCAGTAAAAAATGTTGCTGCCATATGTGACTTATGTGTAATTGATTTTCTTTTGGGACTTCTTGGATACAAGCCACGTAAGAATTTTATTCAGATCAAGGGGAATTTCTTAAATTAAACCTCATTTTTGTGTCCAGTTACCATTCTTTGTTACACATCATCGTGTGCACAAACTGCTTTATTTCCAGACATTACTGAAATAGGAGATAAAGTCAGATGGACACTTGATGCACTCCAGCTGCAAAAGAGCACTCAGTCAACAGGGCAAAGTTATAGATTGTCTAAAGTAAAGTAAACATCAGATCCTCAACACCAAATGTTTTGGATTTTATATCTGCTCCTTCTGATCCATGCTACTTGCACTTACAGTCTTTTTTTTCCTTATATAGCAGGAAAGTTTTCTGCTGATAATACCAGCAAGCTGGAGAAGCACTCTTGAAAGGATGCATTCCAAAGGAAGGACACTCCTAAAAGATTGTCTGCAGGTGACCAACGCTGAGTCAGGGTGACCCTGAGGCACTGAGGCCCGTGGACAGCACATGCCAAGGCAGGGACACTAATGAGCAAAAACCAACAGTAAGGAAACACCTGAGCACATAACCCCACACCCCAATTTTAATGCTGCCCATCACCTCATTGGAGGAAATGTGACAGAATTAGAGTTATCTGGAGTTAAAACAAGGAAAACTGAGACAATGAATGAGATTAGGTGCTTGTCTGAAGTTGAATGTTAAGAAGGGAAAAGAAAGCTATTTAATTAGGTATTTCTTTTGTTGTCATTTGAGGTTTTTCCCCCTGCCCAGTACTGAAATCAATAATCAGAAATCATTGCTAATTGGACATAAGTTTTATTAAGAATAAATAGCCCCAGTCAAGATTGTTTCCATTGCAACAGTAATTCAGCTAGGAGTGTTTGTCTTTTAATGTTTTTTTTTTTTTGTAATGTATGATTGCGTGCAGAAATATTTTTGTGGTGTGGTTTGCTTCTTGCTATTATTACATGCAGCTGCATATTTGTTACAACACAACATGGGCATAGCACTGGGAGATTTAAAGGGGCCAATAAATTCCTATATTCATAATCTATACAATATATGAAGGTTAATATATATTACATATACAATTTTACCCTAACTCCAGAATGTTGTTAGGATTCCAAATGGTATATTTTATTTTATTCTTACAGGTTTATTTTCTTGAGTTGGTTCCCTTCTCTAATTAACTATATTTAACATACCACAGACTTTTAGAGGGAAAATAAATCACACATTAGGCAGAGGCAAACAAAAGAAGTATCTTTCTAAAGATGTCAGTAAAAATTTTGTTTAGTAAAATGCAGAAACTCAGAGCTGTGGATCGTTTTGGAGAAATGCTTCATCTTCTGCATTTGTAGCACATGTCAAAGTATAGTTTCATAAGAAGAGAAGATGTTTTGAAACCCTTGGTCTTCTTGTTGGTCATCTTTTATTTTCCATCTCAAATAACTCTTTTTGCAAACCACAAAAGCAGGACATGATTACATTCCGATTGTATTTTTTCCTCAAATGCTCATTAGTAACAGAACAAAGTATAAGTCTCAACTACAACATATGAGATTGATAAATATGAGCAGAGATATATTTCCATCTGCCTGACACATTTGAAGAACATTTTTTGAAAATTATGTTCTGGTTAATTGCTGTGGATTTTATTCTTTGTTTGTTTGTTTTGATTTGTTTTGTTTTGTTATGTTTTCTTACAAAGCTGCTTTTATTTGTATAATATTTATCATATTTCAAATAACTTAGACACAATGCTGTGTAAATTAGTAAGCTACAGAGGCAGCAGCAGTGACTGGGGTAAGTCCAGGGGAGAAAATTGGATCAGGCCATACAGAGTGGCCCAAGCTCAGGGATACCTGAGCAGCAGCCCTGAACCCCATCAGGACCCAGAAGCATCATCAGCCTAACAGAAGCAGAGCTTGGAGAAGCCTGAGCAAGCAGGACCATGGTGTGTCAGAGAGGGTGTGACGAGTCAGGGAGGGCATGAAGCGGCAGTGATAAGAGCATGGCACAGCAGTTTCAAGGGCATTTTGCTTGGGCAGGGTGAGCAGGAAGGGCTCTCTCTGACTGTCCAGGAGGAACTAATAGATAAACAGACTCAGTATCTGGTGTAGAAGAGCACAGAAAGATCCTTTCAGTTCCTGTTTCATTAGTACATCAGTGTAAGCCTCCTCACAGTCTGTATAACCAGGTTCCCTGTTTTGTTGAGCAATGTGTCCACATTTTCCCTGGTCTTGCTTTTATCACCTGACTAATGATAGAAGCTTTTGTTCTTACCTCTGTAACTACAGAAGCAGAAGGTCATGCAAGCCTGTCATTTATATTAGGGATAATTAACTCAAACTACCAAATTGATACAAATACACATCCCAAGGTTCTTATATTGGCTTACTTAGAAGTAACCCTCAAGTATATCTACATTGTGTTGCCATTGCATACAGTTTTTTCCTTAACATACTGTGCCTTCTGGAGTTCTGTGAATAACTCAGAAATTACTTTTTAAAATATTTCTTGCTGTCTTTGTATTAACATAACAGGGGAAGAGTTTTCATCTTTGTTTGACA
Organism: Ammodramus savannarum pratensis; assembly: GCA_020466415.1. NCBI lineage: Eukaryota > Metazoa > Chordata > Aves > Passeriformes > Passerellidae > Ammodramus > Ammodramus savannarum. The sequence continues at coordinate 82,879,187 of JAHXMQ010012338.1, read as the reverse complement.
GAACAGGAAGAGAGGATGAGAAACAGCTTACCCAGATCATGAAAAGGTGAAAGAGCAGCTAATTCTGGAAACAATTTCCTGCATATGGATAAAATGAGCTATCTGCATCTCTTCATCAATGAGAAGCATGCTTGAGCAACTTGATAAACTTTTATGATGAAACGACTGGCTGGGTAGAAGAGGGAAGAACAGTGAACACTGTGTGCCTGGAGTTCAGTGAGGCCTTTGACACTCCCACAAGATCTTCATAGACAAGCTGTTGATGCATGGGATGGATGAACAGACAGTGAGGTGGATTGAAATTTAGTTGAATGGCTGGGCCCAAAGAGGTGATCATCTGGATCATGGGGCAGAGTGTGTCCTCAGCAAGTTTACAGATTCTTTTCAAAACTCCAGATCTTATCAGGTGATATTGGATTGGCTGTGAAAAATATCCATTCAAAGGAAGATGTATTTGTTAAAATATTGCTATAATAATTGAAAAAAAAACACCCAAACAAAACAAAACATCAAGCAGCGCTTATGACAACTCATCCTTTTCTTTCCATTACCATTAATGACATAATTTCTTTTCTAAAAGCAGAGTTTGTCAACTCTACCTCTTACTAAGTGACACTCCAGCAGAGAGCCTTCAGGGCAGACAGTTAAGAGAGTTGTTTGGATGAATCTTCATCAAGAACTTAACCTTGGCACCCACAGCAAATGAGAAGCCTGTCTTAAAAGGAAGTTACTTCTCAGAGATGCCCTGCCTCTGGGAGTCTGTTAGTGAAAGAGGAACATGGCCAGGTCAGCCTTTCATTTTATATGTTTTGCCATGTGTCACCACAAAGCAGAACATGTATCCTGTCTCAGACAGAACTTGAACAGCCACAAGCCAAATTCCACACACTGAAGTTTGGAAGAGAGTAGAGCATATTTTTTTTGTGTGTGTGGTTTTTTTGGGGTTTTTTGTTTTTGTTTTTGTTTTTTTTTTTTTTTTTTTACTTAACAAAGGAAAGAAAGGAACAAAAATTGTAAGGAGCTAAGCATGCTCAGAGATACAGGTGGGATCAGGCATGACAGCTTTACATTCTCACATCTATGCCCAATGATACTTAAAAAAAAATTAAATAGAAACTATGTTTAGATTAATATACTGAAAACAGGGAAAAAAAAGAAATGTGATATGTATTGCGAAATATGTGACATTTTAAAATTCCCTTAAAGAATAGCCAAAAACATTATTGGAACCCTACTCTGAGAGAATTTGTTTGTACGTATGGCATTTAGGCCTGCATTATATGAAAGACTTCCAAAGTGTAAGATTATGAATGGACTCTACTGTTGTGGTTACTCTGATCTGTAAAATTCAGTGGAGTGCCAGAAACTGCCAGCTGGAAAGAAGACAGGGGAATATCAACAGGCTGCATTGAGAAGGAATCCTGATGTGTTGATGTAATAGCCAGATAATGAAATGATTTGCCTGCTTTAATATTCCATTTACAAAGAAGTCATTTAGCCTTTGAAGTGGAAGACTTTGGAGATCATATAAACATATCATAGGTTGAAAACAGTCTCTTTAAGAGCATTATATTTGGCTTTGTAAACATTAATTCTAATACATTAGTAGCTAAGGTTGGTGGAGGACAGAGAGGTGATTCAAAATGGCCAGAATGGTTCCATCAAGGGCAAATCCTGCTCTCCCAATATGTGGTCTTCTGTGCTGGAATGACTACATCAGTGGACAAGGGCAGGGCTATGGATGTCATCTATCTAAAGCCCTTGACATGGTCCCTCACAATATCCTTCTCTATGAGTTGGAGAGAGATGAGTTTAATGAATGGACTGTTAGATAGATAAGAAATTGGTTGGGTGGTCACATCCAGAGGGTAGTGGTCAATGACTCAGTGTTGATGATCACTGACCAGTGGTGTCCCTCAGGGGTCCATACTGGGTCCAGCACTGTTTTTAGTACCTTTGTCAGTGACATAGGCAGTGGAATTGAATGCACCCTCATCAGATTTGCACGACAGCAATCTGAGTGGTGCAGTCAACACACTTGAAGGACAGGATCCAATTCAAACGGACCTGGACAACAAACTTGACAAATGGTCCTATGTGTACCTCATGAGGTACAACAAGGACAAGTAAAAGGGGCTGTATTTGGGTCAAGGCAATCCCCAATATCAGTACAGGCTGAGCAGATCCAGGACAGCTCTGATGACAAGGACTTGGGGGTGCTGGTGGGTGAGAGTCTGGATGTGACCCAGCAATTTGCACATCCCATAAAGCCAGAAGTGTCCTGGGCTGCATCCAGAGCAGAGTGGCCAGCAGGGTGAGGGAGGGGATTTTACCCCTCTACCCCAGTCTCGTGACACACCACCTGCGTCCAGCTCTGATACCCTGAGCACAAGAAATATGTGCACCTGTTGGAGTGGTTCCAGAGAGGGCCGCAAAAGTGATCCAAGGGGTGGAGCACCTCTACTATGAAGAAAGGCCAAGAAATTTGGACTTTTTCAGCCTGGACTATAGAAAGCTGTAGAGTGATCTTTTTGTGGTCTTTCACTACTTGTTTGTGGCTTACAAGAAAAACTGGGACGATATTTTTATAGGATGTTTTCTATTTCATACCTTACTGTCTCGAATGTAAAATAATCATGCTTTTCAGTCAGTTCTGGAAAAATCAGATTTTTCTGTCTAGACAATGACAAGAATATTGTCATAGACAATGACAAGAACATTGGCATCATAATATTAGTGTAACAGAGTAACTGAAAAGTTCACATGTAGGAAGCAGGCAACAAGAATGTACAGTTTCTAAAAGGCACTAAAGAGACCTGCCCTATAAACAGTTACTTGATGCTAACCCCCTATAAATTAAAGTGTACAATATCAAAATTTTTTTTTTTTTTTTAAACATTGATGTTTCAGCTGATAATGCTTAGAAGAATGTACCTTTCTCTTCAAATTCTTCACCACTACACTGAAGCAACTGTGTTAAATACAGAGACAGAATTAACAGACAGTTAACAGATGGTGGAAACCACAACTTCCACCATGTCATAAAATTTGACAAAGGCCTTCATTATTTCTCCTTTACTCATCAACTAAGTTTGCACTCATCTGAAAAATGCATATTACACACCACATATTTTTCATTGCATGATACTGTTACACAACTTCATTGTTTTTGGATTATTTTTAGGATTGTCTTTAGATTAATACTAAAACATTCTATGCAATAAACTTGTGATCATTCTACAACTGAAAAATCAAGCCATCTAAGTATCTAGGTGTGTGTTTGTTTTCATAAAATCTAGAGAAGAAGACTGTTTTCTGGAAGAATTTTTATACATTTTGGTCCCAGTGCAAGAATAATCTTGGGTAGCATCACAGCATTGAAAAAAACCCCACCTATACATGTAAAGTACAACAGTGCAGTTACCAGATTTGTGCAGAATAAAGTGCTGCATATCCTAATAAGCTGATATACTGTACATGGGGAGATATATATACATATGCAGAGATAGCTGTAGAGCTATATAACCTCTAACTTTCTTTGTCTTTCTCATATATGTACCTATATATAAAATTGCATAGATATATATGTATATATGCAACCACTAACATATGTTGTAAGGTGTTGTTGTGCAAATGGGAAGAAACACATCCCTGTGGCATTATTACTGAAACCATGCTGCACTGACAGTTTAATTAGTCAGTGTGGGTACTAGGAGGTAAGTCCCTTGGGCTGTCTGGTGACCTTATGCCACGGAGAAAGCAAAACAGATGCTTAAAGCATAATACAGCAGCTAATTGGAGGGGGAAATAAATAAACACACCAGAACAAATCATGGCTGGAGAACAGCATAACCTCCAGAAGAAATTGTTGCATTTTCAGTATGTCTGAAAGTGGGGTGGCATTTGAGTTTTTCAGCACAAGCAGAAATTATTAATCTTAGCTTCCTAGATCATGTTACTAACCCTGACAAGAACAGAAGCTTGTTGTTTTGTTTTTTTTTTCCTAGAGCAAGGATAAAAGCAATTGCCATAGGATTTTGGCATACTTGTTTTAATTGGAAAAGCTAAATTTCTATGTTGAATGTTGCACTTTGACTGCAAGTACTTTGACTCAGTACTGTGGAAGCAAAATCAACAGCTCACTGAATCAAATACATCTTCATTTTAATTTCATTAAAACTACTGTTATCTCATAGTAGGAATGAATTAACTTTATTTTTAATTTCAGAATACTGTTTATTTTTATGAAGATTTTTTTGCATTAGCTTTTCTCTCATTTGAAATGTTACAGTTTATTAAGTAATATTAATCAGTGCTAATATACAACAAAAAAAGGTGGTAAATTAAAATTGGGAAATAACTCCTTCATTTTTTTTGTATTCTCACAAACAAGAACACAAACATAGTTTTTTCTGGAAATTCCAAAAATCATACTTCTGCATGTAAAATAAAGAAAAAGATAACATTTTTCTTCTCAGTGGTATAAGTTGTACTTTTCCCTCCCCTTACTGTCACTTTTTCCTTTCTTATGCCCATGAGAATACATTTTTATATATTAGTAGAAATAAAATGAAAACAACTCACTTCACTCTTATACAGAACTAGTTGGCCTGGCCAAGGAAGGAGTTTTTCCTACTGCACAGGCAGGTTGCTCATAACAATGTATCATGAAAAATATCAGAAGAATGAAAACTTTTGTAGATTTCAATCAAAACTCATATATATATATATATATATATATATTAGATTAATTTATGTACTGGCAAAATATAGGACTCTTTTGTCCGTTGATTTGTGTTCTTGTTTTTTAGAAGATCCTTCAGCTACAGCTAAGTTAAAAATTCAAGTTACAATTTAGACCTGCACTTGTTAAAAAAGAAGTTTGTTCAGTTATGCAATGTGAGCAAAAAAAAATCCTACCTTCCCATTCCTTATTTTATTCAGCTTAGTTTGCAATTCAGTTTAGTAGCAATAAGAATAGAACTGAAAATGAGCTTTATAGCAATTCAAGTGCTTAACCCTAATCCAGATTTCCCTGCATCTTCCTCTTTTTTGGAGAAAAATGCCAATTTTTTGAGAAATGTCTGTTTCAGGGAATCTGTCACCTGTAATCATGCTGAAGTACCTTAAGAGCTATCTTGGCTCAAATTACTCATTTCCAGCATGACATGAAAAATCTGGTTGCTAAATGTATGGAGAGCACTGCGCTTTTGTCAGGCCAGCCACATCTGACATGCAGGTTGTTCTCATCACTGCTCACGAGACACTGAATTTAATTGTGGGGATTTCTCCCCTGTCACACTATGCTCATGAAACAAAACAGAAAGAAAAACCTGTGTGTTAGTTGTCAGTACTATTAGATTGATTATAATTCCTTTTAACTTCCAAACTATACAGAATCCAGGTTTATAGCACTTTAAAGCAGTAATCTTTAGTATACTTCTCACATTTTGCAGTGTTAATCTACTTACAGCTGAATTTACTTTCCTGTTTTATATTACACTGGACATAGGAATTTTGTCTAAATTTTAGGAAGGCTATTTCTACATAAAACACACTGAAAAATAAACAAAGAAATAAACAAACGCAGCCTAAACTGCAAATCTGCATATTTTAAAAAAATGTCATTATTTCTAAGAGAACAAATGTACTTTTGTGACTTTTGAACACTTCAAAAAGAAATGTTTAAAAGGGAAATCTTTATGTTTATACTTTTTAGACAGGAAAAAAATGTCTGTCTTTGAGGCTAATAGTTATTGAATAATATTTCTGCAACAACAGAATCTAAAGACATCATACAAAATAGCAAAATATTATTGTTGTCATATATACAGAACTTCTAGCATTTAATCTGTAACAGTAGTGTGCCAGGTAGATGGGGTTTATTTAAAAATTCTTACAAGGAAACACTGTACCCCTTGATTTAGTTAGCTTCCCACCATCACCACCCTGAGGTTTTATCACTCTCTCTCTTGAGGAATACCATTGGGCACTTTGGACTGAGTGCCCATTACCAGATTTCCTTTCCCAATTAATATGATTAATTTCATCTGTGATAAGGAACTCAATAAATGATTGCCTTCTTAGCCCATGTGAGTCATTAGGGAAGAACAAAAGGATCAATGAGATCCTTTGACATAAGTGATCAGGCACTTAGATGTGCTTACACATCTAGAATGTGTAATGTATTTAAGAAATTTCTCAGAAGTGGTACCTCTGTTCTGCTAAGTGTTTATGTTTCTTTATCAGAGATAGAGGCAGATGTTACTCCTTTTCACTCATGCAAGCTGTTCACCTGGGTTTTCTAGTGAGGGTTAGTGAACATATTCTTGTCATTTATTTCATGCTTAACCAGAGCAGGGGGAATAAATTCTAAATCTGAGTAGGCCAGGTAAGATGATTGCAAGCGAGCTGCATATGTCGAGGAGCTTAGTTTCAGCTGCAGGGGAAGGTTTTTTAGCCCTGCTGGCAGGCAAGTTTGAACTGCAAGCTGGGTATTGTAGAAGTGTGTCTTCAGAGATGAAAGGTGGCTTCAGCAAAAGCAGGCTGAGGACAGTGTTTATCATTCCAGGGATGCTTCAGTGGCCATGTAGGACCAGATTTGGGATCCCCGGGCAAGAGCAGTGCCAAAAATTACAAAGTGTCTGCAACAGCTCACTTACAGAGCCTGGGACACCAGATGAACCAGGAGAGGTTGAAGGAGATGAGTTTGTTTAGTGTGGGGATGGCACAGGAAGGGATATAATTGTTGACTTCCAGAAATGCTAAAAAAGATTGAGACAGATTTTTCTCACAGGTACACACAAAGGGAGGAGAAATAATGGACCCAGAAGAAATTCCAATTACATATAAGGATAAGAAAAATGTGTAATGAGAGTGGTTAGGTCCTGAGTGATAGTAAAAATTTCATTCTTGGAAAATATTCAATTTTGAGGACCTTCAAGGCTTTGATCTTCATGTAGCTCTTCCACCTAAAAGTTCTGCATTTTCTATAATGCCAACACTAGCATTTTTTATCTTAGGTTTCATTTCTTCAGCATCTTCCTGTGACCTGCCAAGAGTGATGACATAAATTTCTCTGTTCAATGTTATTTAGTATAACAAGGCATGTCTTAGCCTCTGTGATGAGTATAATGTGTTGTATCTGTTTGCTCCCATTCTGTGCTATCATCACTTAAAAACCTGGTGACTGAGGGTCATGGGAATGCTGGAGAGAACATGAGATGATGTCTGCCTTTGGCAGTGAATGAGCAAGCTCAGCAGTTTCCAGAATATATGGAGGGGTAGGAAAACCTGGAAACAAGTATATTCGAAGGACAGACTGCTTACAGCACAACCAATGTTTGTTTATGGTAGCAGAGCCTATAGGAACTGGGGGAGTTACTGAGTTGAGAAAAACTCTGTGTGAGTGAAACTCCCAATATGGAAGGACACAGTGTACATGGAGATTATTTTCTTATAAGTTCCTTTTGTCTCTATTCTGTCTTACATGATAACTTTGAGTGATCAGATAATACAGAGACTGAACAGGCCCCTGTTTCAAAATATATACATTATTCTAGTTAGCTTCCAGATAAAATAAGGCTTTTTCCATTCAGAAAGATCCTTTAAGTTTTCTTTGGTGAGCTCAATTTAAGGAGAATATTCAGGGAGGCCTATAACATCTTGTGCATTGCCTTAATCCTTAGCATTACTGAAAAAAATTAAGACCAAAGGTTATCCCATAGCTATAAAGAAGACAACATAAGGACTTTTAAGTCAGGTATTATAAAACTGGTCATTTGAAAGCCCCCTTTTCTGAACCTGTTCTCCAAATAATATGCTTAAAACTCATTCCAACCTAGAATGGAAAAGGAACCTTGAAATATACTGTAAAAAAGGAAACTGATTACTATTAACCCCACAGATGGTAAAACCACCTAAAACATTTGTCCATTTATGACACAAAACTGGAATACAGCTATCAACCAACCCCAGACATTACCTTCTACTAATCTAGGTTATTTATTCCAAAAGGGTAAAGATTAATTTTCAACCACATTTCTTCACAGGACCAAATTGCATTAGCCTAATTTAATGATCAAGGATTAATCCTAAATTTTCCAACATGAAGATTTCCAGTTTTTTGCTATAAAATCATATGAGCATTAAGCAAACACAGATTTTACTTCAAACATGGGAGGCAGTGTACCCTAAAATTCTTAACAAAATGAATTCAAGAAATGTAGCCCCCACTTTTTAAAGCACGCCCATTTTGTTTAGCTGAAGATTTAAAAAGCATGGAAATAAAAGGTTTAAATAAGGCATTTTAGTTAATAATCTCTTGGCTGCTAAAACTAGAGTGTGAAACAGCTGATAGATGGGACTATGAGAGCAAGCTGTATTTTTTCAAGATTATCAAATTAAAATTGAAGTACTAGTGGCCTTTTCTATTCTTTTTCTTGATGAACTGTTGGCTGGTGAAGTCCTTTGAAATAACTTTACAAGTAAAAAAAAAAAACTAGAGGAAGGTATTGAATCCATGATAGTATTTCTTCAGTGAGGCCCACTGAAGTAGAGCATTGATATACTGTCTAATTAACCTGATTACTCTGCTTTGTATTTTGAGGTTGTGTCTCCTTGGCAGCACAAGAAAAAATACACATTCCGACTTTATTTAACTATTAAAACTACATCAAATGTATGATCTATACCACTAGAGACTTCAAAACAGGTCAGTCTCACAATAAAAGCCCAAGACTCCCAGTAAACACATGCAGCCTGAACTGGAGCTTCCTCCACTTTACATTTTTGCAAGATGTTAACTCATATTAAATGCACAGTAACAAAACACATTTGACCATCTTGTGACCAAAGTTTAACTCTCAAATTCTACTTGGAAATTCAAATACCAAGCAAAAAAATATTCTGCCTATAATTCTCTTCATTAGGAAAATTTCTAACTCTGGTCTTTTTTAAATCTTTTAAAGTTGGAATCTGTCCTTTGTTTTTGCAAGCCACAGTCTATTCCACTGTTTCTAATAGCTCAGCCACACCTAACAGTACTACAGTCTAATTTCATGTGGCTTGCTTTACAGATAAAAGAAAAGTTACTAATGAAATATGGTTCCCTAACACAAAGTCAGACCTTTCATTTACGTTGAACAATTTTCTCAGCTACAAAATTGTTTATACTATGCAATAATATATCTCACCATGGTAAATATTTACAATATTTGAGTAAATGTTTCAAGGGAGTATGCCAAATCAAGTAGCTCTATAAATTCAAAAATCATTCAAACAGTTTTCAGCTTACAAAGCACATTTATAAATACATGTGTGTGTGCACATGTTTTACCTTGTTTTTCCACCATTTTAATGCCAACTCTTTCCAATAGACTACTGTGCAAGTACCCCACAGTCACAATCATTGTTAGTTCATCACTACTTCATGTAACTATTTTTCCTCTAGAATTCTTCTGAATTCTTCCACAGCTAACCGATTTTTGGTTTTACAAAAAGAAAAAAAAAAAAGAGAGAGATAAAAAAAAACCCAATCAAATATGGAATTGTGTTAGTATAAGGGAGTTAATTTATTAGAGGTTTAAAGAAAATCTTTCCTTGGCTTTTTCTGAACTTTAGAATTTTTTAATTTACATTTGTAATATGATTATTACACTGGGGTGTTTTGCTTGTGTGTGTGAATGAATATAAATTGCTTAAGACTGAAAAAATACACAAACTAATTATTCCCCCTTTTCCTTCTCAATTCTCACGTGTGCTTCACTGATCAACCCAAAGCATGAACCCAATAAAGACGTGAGGTGACTGAAATTTCTAACTGGTAGGAGATGGGAACCAGCACACACAGAAAATAACTTTTTTTTTTTTTTTTTTTCCACAGGAAAAATACTTCAGTAGCTAATAGATGTTGAATAGCACTTTGAATTCTAGATTTCCTTCCACAATTTAATGGTAAGTGTTTTCTCTTGACCTAGGTTCTTTCTGATTGGGGAAAAGTCTTTCACTTAGCTTTAGGTTATTTCTGTTTACCTCATTTTGGTTATGGGTTTGTTTCTTTTCCTGTATCCTAACTCCTTTTGATATTTCTGACTGATGCCTATGATATTTTTGTAAGATTTGTAAGAAATACTTATATTTCTAATTCAGGTATCTAGAATCCTTTATGTTGTCATTATTACAGATAGCTAAAATCATATTAGATAAACATATTTTCTTGACTAGATCCAGTCCAGATTAATCTTGATTAGTTTCTTAGCTTTCCAAATATTCCTGCAAATCTACCTCTAATCTGCTCCATTGCTGTTCCATACTTCTTTTTATTTGTAATCTCATTCAAATTTTCCTATCTTCCAAGCTTAAATGAATCTTTTCCTATTGCTGATCTCTAGTTCTCTCCCTTTGTTCTGCCAATACCAGAATACCAGTTATTTTTTTGCCAGTTTGATTTTTCAGATAGGGTTTCTGTTCCTTTGACTGTAGTAACTCTTCTTTTCTCATCCCTATGCATGATTAATGTTTTCCTGTTCCTCAGCTTTCTGGAAGTCTTTCATCCTAGACTTTTTCTGAATAGCCTCTTAACCTAAACTTTCTTTTTTTTCTTTTTTTTATTTTTTTTTAATCACAAATCTCTGCTCCTACCTTTTTCTCTTCATCTCTTCTATTATCAGGCTCCTCAGGTGCCTGGAGAATCAGCTGACAGTTTCATATAGTGTCTTTAACTGTAGTCATTGACACCAGTTGCCACGTCAAGTTTAAGCTTTGCTTCCCGCTAACTGCTTCTCTGTTTGCAAATTATGTTCCAGTCATATGAAAAAGACATTTTGAAAATTCTAGGCAGGAATTTTTGTGTTCTTTAGCTACATATCCCTTTTCCAGCCTTTTGCTGCTTCTGCGGCTATTGTAGCTTTGATACCATTATGTTTGTTGAAGAGGACAACAATTTTAGTACTTGTGAAGTATTTGTGCTATTATGAAGTCTGCTTTAATAATGTAATTCTAATATACACCACATTACACATCAGTTGTTCCACAATTAGCTAGTGATATACTGCTTATGTTGCAAGGGAGTACAGGAAAGGTAGACTAAGAATTAAGTTTAAACTCAAAGCACTACAGAAGAAGCTGTTGTTTTTGTTTTTTGGTTTTTTTTTTCCTGAAGTAACATTAAATTTTATTGCCAGTTGTAATATTTGAAAATTAATTGCATTCCCCATAAGCACATGTATGCATTTTAGATGTAAATTAATTACTCACAGGTGATTGGAGGAACTTTCTGCAGGTCTGGCATTTCCTCTATTAAAATGTAGGCAAACTATACTTGTGAGGGGAGTTTTATTATTCATGCATCTTATCATGTCTTTTATCTATTGTATCCACTTAAGAAAGAGACACTGAGCTCATTTAATGATTATGTTCAGTGTTCATCTGTGGATAGAAGAGTTAAGAATGGTTTAAAGTTGAGATGGGAAAAGTAAAAAAGCACTTGCTAAAGACAAAATAATGTTTGGACGACCTTGAAAGCTATGTGAAGCAACCTGCCAAAAGGTCAAGCAAAAATAATAAAAAAAAAAGATTATGATGAACCAATTAAGGGATCCACAAATGGGAATAGAGAATATTTTCTTGTACAAAAGGCAAAAAAATTGTTTTTCTTTGATAAAAAGAGAAAAGCTGTAATAAAAAAATCATACATACTATTCAATGCAATAGAAGATATAAGTAGGGATTACTGTCCCTCTTTCATATCACATTTCAAGCATTTAAAAGCCAATGATGGTAAAAAAAAATTGGATTTACTGTCAGTAAAGTGCTTTAAGTTTGAAGTGCCCTGACAGAAATGTACTTCATTAGGAAGAAGGAATTATGTAGGAATAAATTGATTTTAGCTAAATATGAACAGAAATAAAGAGTGGAATGCAAATTCCAGTAAATGGAGATGTAGAATACAAGCTCATTTCCTAAGCCTTAAGAAGAATGCCCGTGACCACATGGTTTGTTCAGCCTGGAGAAGAGGAGACTGAGGGGAGACCTCATGACAGTCAGCAGCTTCCTCATGAAGGAAAGAGGAGGGACAGACACTGATCTCTTCTCAGTGGTGATAATAATCCTCTCAGCGACAGAACATGAGGCCATGTCATGGAGCAGTGTCATGGGAGTTTTAGGTTGGATATTAGGAAAGGTAGTTGGGCACTGTAATCAGCTTTCCAGGGAAATGGTCACACCACCAAGTCTGTCAGAGCCCATGAAGTATTTGGACAATGGTACCAAGCACATGGTGTTACTCTTGGAGCTGTCCTAAGCGAGGCCAGGAGTTGGGTTGTGGTGATCCTTCTGGGACCCTTCCAACTCTGAATAGTCCATACTTTGATGTTAGAGACAACATTCAGCTAATCAATTTTAAATGTTTTCCATAAGTTTGCAGCTCCAGGTTATGTGTGACTGTTTTCACTCCATTGTCAGCTGGAAGTGTTGTCAGTTGCTCACATTTAGCTGTTGACATTTCAGATGTTTAAATACAAGTGTATAATTCAAGAGCCGATTCCCACTGCCTTTGATTTTGCCTTGCCACTCCCTTAACTACCAAACAGATCACTTGAACAGTACTTGGAATATTTGTCTCGTAGATCCTGAGAAACATCCACAAATTACTCAGAAGTCAATTTATGAGAAACCAAATCTCTGAGTTCCTAGGAATCTCATGTGCCAGGTTCTTCAGCTCTTTAACTGCCTCCTGATCAAAGGCACTTTTCATTCTCCGGACAAAGGATTTCCAGGATTTTTCAACTGAAATATTAGGCTCTGTCCTAGGTTACAATATTAAGATGTATTCTATTCCCATCCTCAAGAACTGCTGAAACCAGGAGGAGCATTGTTTCTTCCTTACCTCCTGGTAATGGGCCCATCCATGCCTTTCCACATGACTCCCAGATAACTCCCTCCAGGAGCTATTTCTGTTTAATGGACCCACCACATTACTCACAGAATGACAACAGCCCATAGTGAGATGCTCTGCCCAGTGGGGAGGAGCTAAGCATCCCCACCTGGATATAGTCTGGAATTGGGGACAGAATAGTCAGTCTTTCCACTGGATTCCCAGAGGAAAGGCTGTCTTTTCTACTGGCTTGTCAAAGGAAGACTATACCCTTTCTACAGGATCACTGCTCTAACAGAACCACATCTCCCACTCCAGGAGGACTGCAGCCACCAATCCAACTGGACTGCTCCCAGCACCCTGACCGACAGGGTGTCAGGTTGTATGCTGACTTTGACAGTGGTTTTTCTGTTGTGCTATTGCATGTGTTTTGGTTTTCTTTTCCCAATAAATTGTATTTCTGACTTGGAGTCTCTCACTGGTTTTCAAACCACAACAGGCTCCTAATCCTACTTGTTATAGAAGCCTTATGAAGACAAGCCTCTTAACAAGGCTGTGGTGTTAAAAAGCCTCATAACATGCTGTGTAAAGATTAAAGAAAATATAATTTAGGAAGTTTTCCATCTGCCATGTTCAAGAATTGTTATCTTATATTTTTATTGTCATTCTTTTTCTGGGACTGAGGATAAATTGCCCACCATTTCAGAACTTAAGCTTCTCAATAGCTTAATTCTTCAGAGGTTTCAACACAATCCATTTTTGATGGCTTGTATTATAATGAAAATATAAATGTAATAATATGCTCCTAACCTGTATGCCAGTAAATATCTATAGCATCCTGTGTTCTGATATTAGGTAAGTGCTTCTAAAGCTATATTTGATCTACTGTTTCTTACATAAGTTAATTTTGTGAGCTCTGTAAGAAATGCAAAATCAATAATCTCATAGTCCCAATTTGATGCTTATTGTATAAAATTAGATTTGGTATCCTTAAACTATATGGTATAGATTTAGTTCCTCAGAGACTAATGCATTGAACTTGAAACAGTAATAACAAAACTGTCTAATTTTTTTTTTATTTCAGGTTTTAATACATGAAAGTAACTTTCACGTATTAAAACCTGAAAATAGTCAAAAAAGTACTATGAAATTTGAATCTTGACAAATGCATTGAAAATTATTAATTTGATCCAGAATATTCCAAACTAGGAATTTGGTATTCTCGTTAAGCACTTTTGGGGGAGCCACTAAGTCTAATTTAAAAAGCTCTCTGCTAAATACCAATCTTGGTAACAAAGATGTCCATCAGCTAAATATCTCATATTAGCGTCTTGTGAAAACTCCTGTGTAGAATCTATTAACACCACAATGAAGAATTACATCAGTGTCAGTGTTTTCACCACATTTTATTCTGGTGTATTGAGTTTGTTCACTCATCATTGTTTGATAAGAATACAGAGAAACAATATTTCCCAGAGGAGGCTTTCAGCCAATTCAATAGCATTCAATAGCTATACAATGATATTGATGACAGAAAAAGAAAAGATATAGGTTTTTTTATTACTCTGTAATAAAGGAAACATACTTTCAGCACAAAATCCTTGAAGCTGATCCAAAATCTAATCTAGCCCTACCACAATTATGTTGCTTCCAGAGATCTCAGTATATAAATACCCATGAAACACTGCCATCATTCATTGTCTCCTCATTCAAATTTCCACACTGAGATAAAGATATTTTTACAATGCTGCAAAACATCTGTTTTGCCCTGATTAAACAAGGTACTCAGATTTAAAAAAAGAGAATGGATATTGCTACAAGAATACATTTTGATATATAAACCACAGCTAAGTGTAAGTGATAAAAGATGGAATTCTAATTCCTCTGTAGTTATTGATCATTAAACACTTAGTGTCTAAAGTTTAACATTTGTTCGCTTATTATAAATACATATTTTCAATGTTCACCTCTTCAATATTGTACCAAACTCAATAAACTGAATTAAACCATGTAAAATTAGTCCGTCCTTCCTCCCCCCTAGGATGTTTTGTAGGCTTTTCATTTGTGCAGGCTTTGAAATGGCATTACAGACACTTACTAATATAATTTGTCAAATGGCATTACAGACACTTACTAATATAATTTCCATATTAGACTAGAGATGATAAATGGATAACTTATATTTACTGGGAAACTTTGGCTTGTCCTTAACAAGGGGTCTCTGATCTATCAAAAAAATTAAAGAGTCACAGCTTTCACAGGGTGGAAATGTAGTACATTTCTTGGGAATAACTTAGTAAATCTTGGTGTCTCTATCAATTAGCAGAGATTTGTGTTACACAATAATAGACTTTTTTTTTTTTTTTTTTTTTTTTTTTTTTTTTTTTTTTTTTTAGTTCATGTCAACAGGTTTATCTTCAATTCTTCCCTCTGTTTTTGTTTGTTTGGGTTCGTCTCCTTGTGTGTTGCGTTTTTAGGGTTTCTTTAGTGGAGGTGGGGGCCTGTTTTGTTTTTTTTTTTCCCTCGTCCTAAATGTAATTTAAACTTATGAGGCATATAGTATTAACTGTCTTTGCAACAATTCTGCTGCCTAATGATTTCCTCAAGTTATCTTTGAATGCTACTTTCTATATGCCTTCCCATGAAGGAGTTTTTTTGCTTCTTTACCTTGATCCATACAGAAAATTACTCCTTTGAGATGCTGTTTCAAGAATTGACAATATTAGCTGAAAATGTGATAGATTTTTAAAATTTCTCTATAAGAGCATCATGAGATCATTTTTTCCAAATGGCAAAATATCTCTCTCAAAGGCTCTGAAGGATTGTCTCTTCTTTGTTTCATTTAAAAGAATGTAATTCTTAGTATAATATCTATATTTTATCACCTATCTATACCTAAATTTATATTTTATATCTGTATTATGTAAAGCAATGTTTATCTTACTAAATAAAAGGTCAAAGAAAAAAACAAAAAAAACAAAACAAAAAAAACAAACAAACAAAAAAAAAAACCCACACCACATCAAAAAAAACCCACAAAAAACCCCCCCAAAAAAACCCCAAACACTCCAACCAAACCAAAACCAGCCAACTAAGCAAAAAACAAAAAAACCCCATGATGAATCCCTGATATCCTGTATTTCTTAGACTATCTTTTTCTCTGCTGCAGCTTCTTTACAAATTAATTCCAGGCATAGTTCTGTGTGCACATGACTGCATTGGCACTGCACAAAAATCCTACTATAGATTAGGTTATTTAAGTTGGAAGGTTTTTTCCATCTGTTTTTCATGCATCTTTCACAAATAATTTTGCTGTAAATGAAGGTAAAAACCAGAAGATATTCCAGGTGGAATGTAAGGATTCTAAAGGACTGTGACACTTCCCTGTTTTCATTTTAAAGTTTAGAATAAATGCAGATGCCACTTTGTTAAAAGTCAGACAATGTCCTGGAGAGATATTTGTCTTTAGAATAAACAGGCCTTTCCTTTCTCTTAAAAATCATAGTTTTCATTGATTCACGAAAAATCTTTTACGATGTTCTGTTTAAGGCCTCTTCTATACTTAGGGGATAACACTGAGAGTTATAGGATGATTTCTTAGAGTTAGAAGTATATAGGTGAATATGTTTATCTTCCTGTTTTACCAGGCTATTTTGAATGAGATGAAATTTGTTAGAAAAAGAAATAATTGTCCATTAAGCTGAATATTATCCTGAAAACCTAATACCCACAAAAATATTGATTGCTGTCTACACTGTAGTAAATCAATAAAGAAGAAGGAATTCAGCTATAATTAAAATATGAGACTTCACTTTTTATCAGCATTAGTAGCTTAAGCCATAGGATTCTTTAACTTAGCTTATGCAGTACATTGAATATACTTAGCTCTTTTGTAAGCAGGTTTCCTCCTGTGTTTCAAAGAAAGTTCTAGAGTAGTTCATGTGAGTTCTGAAGGGGACTCAGAAACATTTATCAGTCATCAACAAAGAGATGAATAAGCAAACATTCTGCAAGGCAAATATAAGAAACAGCCTTAGAAACCCCATTAAGTGACCGAGGTTATTAAAGTTGGCATAGCACTTGAATAATCTCTCACCATCTGCCGCTGTATTAGTGTTTCCTCCATGAATAACAAGCAAATTAAAGCCCAATTAAATAAAATTAATCTGCTATTATACTGCTAGCTTTGTAAAGAGAGATTAAGTACAAATGGAAAATTTGTTCAATATATCTATTGAAATGGATTAATTAACCTGGATCATTACAGAGATGCATATTTAGAATTAAAGGAGTATTAAAATGATTCATTTTCATTCCCTTTAAAATAAGTACAGACACCTTTTCTGTATGGCATAAGATGATTTCTAATTCACAAAAGAATGAAAGGAAATCAGAGAGACGTATATTGAATGGGAAATGAAACAGATGGTAAGACCTGTAGTAAAAAGTAAAACAGTGGTGGAAAATACAGTGATATACATCTGATAAAGAGAGGGGAAAGAAAAGAATCAGGAAACCTGCAGGGAGTTGAGAAAACAAAATAAAAAACTTCTTAAAATGTTGGAGGAAAGCTGCACCCCATGACTGGTTATGAGCATTTGCTCTGCTAATTCAGAGGAAAAGAGACAGGCCAACTTGCCAGAAGAAAAAAGCATAAAGGGAAACTGTGAAGGTGGTAATACATTATTTTCTTTTATAAGCAAGAACAAAAGAAAAAAATAGTCTTTAGAGGAAGCAGTGGGAAGCATTTATTTGATATTAAAGAAAAAGCTAACCTGAAATTAAGTTTTTAATGAACTATGCCAAGAAAGAATGTAGGACTCATGCTATCACAGAGAATATTCAAGGTTGATGTGTCCCAGATACATTATTCAGACATAATTTAAGATATCTTTTCATAGCAGACAATATTCCTGAAGCTACCAGTTTTGTTCAGTGGTTACTGCTTCTATATTTTCAGCCTCTGAAGGCAAAATCATTGTCTGATCTAAACCATTCTGTTACTTGCTTACACTGAAGTTACCCTTTCTCTAGTAAGTATATTATTTGTCTGGTGGATCTCATTTCAGGAACAAAATTAAGACCTTAGTTACAGTCTGTCCTTGTGTACCACTGAAGTCCATGGAGCTCTATTGAATATCAAAGGCTTCACTGAGTAAAAATCTGTTCTCTAACAAGTTTATTTCAAAAGGCGATACTACTTTTCCATCTATTTTATACTAGCATGGTTAGACTGATGTGTCTGAAATAATTTGAAATAAAGACAGTTGACTAATTACTGGTAATAAGTATGGTAAACATCTACAACCTTTCCAGAATAATCAGTAGGATGCCAACATATCACAGTTAGATTAAGAATTAAAAAAATCTCAATCCTACAATATTTTGATGTTTATCATGGAATGGTTCACTTAACACCACAATTTTATGCTTCTGGTGAGAATAAATACAGAAAATTTAGAAAAATCTTGGGATTTATTTGAACCTCATCCATTAAAATTGTCATAGGAATCTTTAAGTTTTTCTGTGGAAAATGAGGAATTAGGTCTATTTGTTCCCTGATCAGCTTTCTGGTTTCTATCCCTCAACACAAGACCTGTGGGAGCACTTAAATCTCATTAGTATCAGAGCTCGCATGGCAGATAGGTGTGGTGTTCTCTAATTTGCCCTGAGGATAGTGTTCTATTATATATTAGAGCAGCTACTTGCAGAATTAAGCAACTTTCAGTTGTGTTAACACATGTGCATTAACAATATGGAAATCAGAATTAAGCAACTTTCAGTTGTGTTAACAAATATGCATCAACAAAATAGAAATAAGCATGAGTAAGTAATAGCATATTTGATTTCTCTTGTGAGTGGATCTAAATTTTTTAAGTACAAATAAATGTGAATATTTACTGACTAGGTCTCCATTCTCATTTCAAAATCCTCTTTTTTTTTTTTTTCTTCTAATAACAAGTTCCTAAAACCTCTTATGTATGTGTGCATGCATATAAAGTAAAAAAAAAATAAAAAAGAAGATTCAACAATAAAAAAGTATTTTATTTCATCATGTCTTGTGGATTGTGAAAGAGTGCACTGATTACTTAAAGATGAGCTTTTCTCGTGAGCAGCATATTCCTTAGTAAATAATGTAGTATCTTTGGTAAAGACTTTAGTTGCCAGAAAAAGCATCAGTCTGTCAGACATAACAATATAGACATGCTGAAAATACTTTGATGTTTAATTTTTAAATTACTTGTGCCTTCACACATCATACCTTATAATTAATATCTTTAGATTTTAACAAAATACCTATTCAACAGATTTACAGCAAATATTCAACTCTAGCATCATTATTTCCTTCTTGATGCAGATAACTTGGTGTTTACAATATATATTCTATTTCTGTCCACTTCCAGAAGTTGCTTTGTATTTTATAGACAACCAGGATAAAACTGAAGTTTCAAATAGTAGTTGTTTTTACTCATTTCTAAGGGTTATTTCTTTGCTTGAGATATGTATTGTGATATTGTACAAAAATTCAGAGGTTATTGCTAATAATCAGTGTGAGAATTAAAAGGCTCATTTCATGTCTGAACTTCTTAAAGAGAAATTTTAATATCCTCACATCTGAGCACAAAAGACAGAAGAATTTGTGTAATATCCAATTTCCTAAAGGCTGATTATTTCTCATTTCACAAGGCATTTAAAAACAATCTGTAAAGTCTCACAATATAGCAGTGTTTACTGAGAATGCATCATTAAAGATAAACAACTTGAAAATGGGCGCCATGCTTCACTGAGATACTAGAGATTTTTGTTCTGTTTTTCAGGCAAGCAGGGGAGTTCATATATAGTTTAACAAATTCAGAGCTATTGTCTGCTTCTACCAGCAAAATGTTAATTGACTCTGCTAACTGAAGCCAGGACCATATTAATTCTTTCTTTATTCCAGTAATTCAGGGATTTTATTTTCTGTTAAATGCAGATTTTGCACCAGAGATTAGACATGCCATGTGTTTGTATTAAGAGAAACTGAAGGAAGGTACATTAAACTCATTTGTGGTTTCTGTGACCTACTGAGATATGACTTAGAGAAATTGCCTTTCTTAACGTACAGAGCAACATTGTGTGTGTGGTATTTTGCTGCTATTCTGGAAGGCAAGGTGTTTTTAATGAAATTAAATAACTCCTGGGGAAGAGAAGGAACTATGCAAAAATAGGCACAATAAAGACCTGTAGTCAAGCAGAGATTTGAGAACAGTAACCCCCTCAGTTCTTTCAAGAGTACCAATGTTATCAGGTGATTATATTACATTTTTTGGAGGCTGAGAAACAGGGAAACCATAGGTTGGACAATGAGTCCTATTGGTCAGCACACCCACATGGTGTTCTGGCAAGTAAACAAGGACAAGGTAAGTCTCCTTGGCTGGAATCCTACAACAAGCAATGTCCTAGAAAAGGAAACGAGATTCTGTACTCCCCATCTACAAGAGGAGTGTTTCCATGTGTTTTCAAAACTCTTGACAACTGCACTAATGACTCCAGGTGAAGCAACAGTAATGATATAAAATATCTATGCATAAACTCTCTAACCTACCCCACCTTCACTGCTACTGAGAAAGGGAGGTGTCTCATGTATCAGAGTAGATATCTGAAACAGGCTGAAGAAATGACACCCCAAAAGCCCATCTCTTAAATGACTAGAATGGTTACTAAAATAGGTAAATACCCTGCCTGAAAGATTTAGGGTGAGATTCTAAGTTAGATAAAATTTATCTCACCTGTTTGAAAGAATTTAATGTCAGAAGAAAAAGGTGTAATTGCCTTTAATCTCACTAATAATTAAGGCACTTCTAGTAAAACCTAGAGTGGTGAATAAAAATTGCACTCCTTGAGGTAGCATGAATGCAGTGTATTCAGAACTACAGGCTGGACATGAACATTAACAGACTTTTGAATTCTTCATTATCTTAGAAATTGGATTTTATCTATGACACTGCTTTGAATTTACAATGGTTATAACACATGCACACACACAAATAAAAGCTGCAAAACATTAAAGAGAGGTTTGATGCTTGACTAATATATTAATTGAACATCATAACTCTGTATCCCTGGAGCATGAGAACTGATAAAAAGTATTTTTCAGGTTCATACTAGAATGATGCTTGAAGCTGCAGACGCATAAATCAGAGTCAATGACAATAACAGTAGTGGTTTTAGTAATGGCTTAATGAGAAGTAAAAATAGGCATTATGGATAATGTCACTCTCCTTTCCTTTTTGGTAGAAAATTTGTAAAAATTGATTACAAAACTTTGAGAAAGGAAAACAGACAAACAGACAGATATTAATTAAAATGCAGTATAAAGGGGTAGAAATAATAGGTTTTTGTAAACAGGAAATTAGGATAGTTTTATATTGATGTTTGGAGAGTAATTTTATTTCTTTAAAAAGCAACTTATTGTCTTTATCTTTTGCAATATATTTGGGAGGTCCATGGTCCAAATTACCCTCTCTCTCCCCTCTCTCTTCTTCTTTCTCCCACTATTATATCTGTTGTTTTTTTTTTTTTTTCATGTTGCACAGTGTACTTTATCTGAATTCTAGTCAGAAAAAAAAAAAAAATCACTATTATTTCTAAATATATAAAAATTATGTGCATGGTTTGCAGGTGCTCTTAGGTCAAAGAAATTTTAATTGGTGACATTTCAAAGGCTCTTTGTGAGCAAGATTATGACCCTTACATTAAATTTGTGCAACCCCTGACTGAAAATAATTTCCATCAGTCCCTTCCAACTCAGAACATTCAGTGTGATTCTGTGTGTGGGATCTTTTCTAGCTACAACTTGGAGGGTAAGAAACTACTGCCACAGGTGAACAGGGAAGGCAGAATTTGATCCAAGTAACTGCATACATAATTAAGGCAAAATCAACGGGCAATTCAACATGTAATTCCTGTATACTTCTCAAAAAGCAACAACTTTTGCTATTGTGAACAACAAAAGTTGTCCTTCTCCTATATGTTCTATGCTTTTGAAGGTAAATGATTTAAATAAATTTAGGATTTTTTAAAATAGCCTCATTTGTCAAGGAAAGGGTTTTTCAGTTATGAGTGATTGCCAAATAAAATCATGAAGGCATGAATCATTAATCATAGCTCATAAATCACAAACTACTGTAGTAGTGAGTAGCAATAGCAAAAGTCAAAAATAATAGGAGCACAAAGTAATTTATGAAGGGGTTCAGTTTGCTGAACCCTAAGGGAAAGTATCAGTAAACCTTTCCACTTAGTCATTCACAGTTTTTGCCCTTCTTTTATATTATTTAATGCATTTCAGTTAAAAAGAGGGAAAAAAAAACTCAAAAGAAAAAAGCAGTAAAAATTGTAACAATAAGCTGGTCTCTGATACACTTATATCATCTGTAATTGCACTATATTTCATTTGAATGAAATGGGATTACTCATCAGGAAAAATACTTCTTTCCTTGTAGGGTCTAGGCATAATTGAAAGTGGCATGAAAACAAAATATGAAATAAAGAGAATAGACATGCCCACAAGACTGAGCATAGATGGCACATTTATAATCTAAAAGGTGCAGAGACCTTTCATCTTTGGTATGCAAAGAACAAGTTAGAGAATTGTTTCTTTTTTATTTTAGAAGTACCTCCTCCCAAACACCCTGTCCTTCCTGTGGCTCCATCTCCTAAGCATTTTAAAGAGTTTTCTATTATTGACATTAACCATCTATGCAAAAATTTTCTTCAAGATCAAATGAAGAAATAATACAAAAGTTCCATGTCATTGTTTAGCCCAGTATTTTTTGAGCTTGAAAAACACCCTCTTTACTGGTAGTAAAAAGTGACACAAAAATTAGATGTTAAATATACATAATTTTATTTTAAAAAATGCTATGCATTCTAATGTATTTAGAATTTAATTAGATAATACACTGTTTTAAAGCAAATATTCACATTTCCATGCACAAGATGCACAGAATCCACAGTAAAAGTTTCAGGAATTTAGCTGATTGAACATAAGAGAAGTTTTTCAGATTTCTCTGTATTAGAACTAACATCTCAAACATCTTGGGAAGATGACAGTTAAGAACTACTGAAGTTCTGAACAGCATGAAAATCAAATGCCCAGTACAGCCCATGCTCATTGTACTGCAACTTGCTTACAGCCAATAAAAGGATAACATTATCACAGATGAATTTGCCAAATCCCAAATATTTAATTACACAAAGACAGAGGTACTACCTACTGCTTTAGTTTTAGATGCATTCAACTGATAATGTAGGAAACAACACAAGAGCATTGGTATTATATATTTATATGTTTTCAGTATTTATGCTTATAGATTGCCATATTTGCTTTTTTATTTTTGTGAAAAGAATCCAAATTTAATGTGCACCATAAGAAATGCCAGTCCAGTACAGAAAATACTGAACAAGCTTAACATCACTTAAATAATACCATGCTGCATAACACTACTGGAATAGCAAAGATAAAGTATGTTCTGACCTTTGAAAACAGAAGGATAACAACTGGAAATTAATTTAACAGTGACCTAGTTGATTGAAAGTAGCTGCAATGTATCTCATTTTCAACACTAAATTTCTACTTGAAAAAAAAATCTTCAGTGTTACAAGTGACATAAATATTGCCACATTTTTCAGAGATGAGCAGTAGACTTTGACATCTTTGTTTTAGAGTTGTATTACACAATCATTTGCTACTTTGCCACTGGCAATCACTTGCCACTTGGAAAATGAACACTGTACATTAGTCAAGACAGTTATGTTGAAAGTTAACATCAATGGAAAGAATAAGTTCTGTTTGTGGAGAATGCAGGAAGTCCCAAATCTACCAAAATGAACATTTGAAAATTATTTACATTATACCCTCCATGCACTCACAAAGCTTTATTGAAGGTTAGTATGTAGATATAGATACAGATATAGACATATTAGATATAGATTATAGAGTTTGCATTAAAGAACTCAAAGATTTCTCCCAGATCTCACTAGCGGGTCTTCCAATTTCTTCCATTTCTTACTTGCATTGTCTCTGTTTCACACTTCACTTCTCAGGTGATACCTTGAACACTGTATGTACTGAGCTGAACAGTATGAAACACTTCAGATGGCAAACAGCTTCTTACTTTTTTTGATCCACAAAAGCCAATCACTTATCACTAAGAACTGTGAAGCAGACCTTTCTGTTCCACAGGCAAGGCTTTTCCTTAATTAAAAAGAAAACAAAATAACGAGTTAATCATTCATGTACATCATACCTGTACTTCATTTGGTCATAACTGTTTCTCACCTAATGGAAGATTTGAGAGCCTGAAATCTTACTCTTTTTATTTTTCCTTTTATTCTACTAATGATATCTGTTCTCTATGAAGTTACCTTTGTTTACAGAGATAGGTACACTCTGCAAACAAGTTGGAACAGATTTCTAAGACTTAGACTTTGCTCTGAGGTTTTGTGTGTTTTGTGGTACTAAGAACAACTTCATAATTATATCTGTTCCAACAAAAACAGATGGCTTTCCAGCAACTCTTCAGAAATGTTGCAAAAGCATGAGAACTTACCTAAATAACCACCATTTAATCCTAATATGACTTAAACATTAAATCATGTTTTGCCATCTCTGTAAGAAATACCATTAACAAAGACAGTAAAAGCAAGATGAACCATTTAGTCACTCTTTAATTAGTAGATGTCTCTGCAAAGACATCTCAGAGATAGCCAGAGAGACTCCATACAATAACCCTGCCTACATCTCTACTAAAAGACCTTAGCTCTGCTAGGTTATCCTAATTTAACAAGTAATCTGGCCCAAGAAGAGAGGATTTATACAATGAAAATTCCTTCTGAAGATATGAAGTCACACTACCTCTCAATTGGTATAGTAATACCAATTGTTAAAATTTATCTTGCCCCCTTGCATTTTTTTCTGTTTATTAGATCATAGGATATATCACATGATTTTAAGATTCTAGGTGAATTTACTGTATTTAATATAGAGAGATCCTGCACAGAAATTCAAAAATGTTGAGTCTGAAAGATTTAGTAAATAATCTCATATGAATAGTGCTTTAACTTAAGGAATTAAAGGGGACCTTTATATTTGTTTTTCACAATTATATTTGCTATCCATGAACTGATGCAGCTTCACTTTGAGGGTATGCTATGAGGACTTATGGATCTATTAAAATCCATCAAATTTAGACCACCATTTCAGGAACAGAAACATAATGAATCAGTTAGTATGGCATTCAGTAAGATATTTTTCTCTTTGGAAATTAGGAAACAAGGAAGACAACATATCCATGACTTCAGTATGTCATAGAACCATAGAACATAGAATCATAGGATGGCTGTGTTGGAAGGGACATTAAAGATCACCCAATTTCAACCCCTCTGCAGTGGGTAGAGACACCTTTCACTAGATCAGCTTGCTCAGAGTGCCATCCAGCCTGGTCTTGAACACTGCCAGGAATGGGTCAACCATAACTTTTCTGGGAAACTTGTTCCAATATCTCACCACCCTCACAGTAAAGAATTTCTTCCTGATATCTAATGTAAACCTACCCTCTTTCAACTTAAAGCCATTTCCCTTTGTCCTATCACCACATGCCCTTGAAAAAGTCTCTCCTTATCTTTCTCATAGGCTCCCTTCAGGTGCTGGAAGGCTGCATTTAAGTCACTCTGAAGCCTTCTCTAATGTATGTCCTCCTCTGCTGCTGTCTGAATCTTTTCCTAAGTCACATAAGCGCGGTAAAACTGCAGCTTGGGGCAGGAGCACAGGATTAGCTTCTCTATCATTACTTGCATCAGTGTTTGGGAAGAGAACATATGAGATCTTTTTGATTTTATTGATTCTGCTACTTCTGTGCATTTTGTACTCTGATCTCCCAGGTAAAATCACACAGCTGAATTTGAGAGGCATATTGAGATGCTTATGCCTCTGAAATGCATATTGATCAGTAGAGGTTCACCTCAGACATGCAAGATCATTTTACAATAAACTCCTTGTAATATATAAGACTCACATTAACATTACACAGACTTTTTCAAGATCATAGATCAATCCTCCAAATTCCTTTTGATAAACAGTCACTACCAGGGGTGTAGGTGGGATTTACAAAACCTTTTCAATGAATGTCCATGCTGTTTCTAACATCAATTTGGTGTTAGAAACAGCATGGACACTGTGTGGTAAGGTAAGGTAATGATAGATAGAGGTTCCAACAAGTTTTCAATTCACTAAGCAAGTATAATCCAATGTAGAAATATCCAAAATCCAATCTAAGAATAAAAGACAAAGTAATTTTTGTACCTGTACAACAGTCAAAAAGTTGGTTATGGAAGAGAGACTTCTTAATAATAATTTCCAAAGTGATTTCAGTAGTCACAGAGCAACAGTAACAATTCCAAAAATGACCATTTGTACCATGGGAGGATGCTGTGAGGACATTCTGATTTAGGCTAGAATATTTACTAATTCCTCTGGTTTAGTGAAAAATTAAAGTTTTCCTTGACTATAAGGAAAAAAAAAATTATGAACTCTCAATTTATTTTTTTTTAATCCTCAAAAAACCATAAACCTCTGAATTCAGAATAAAGATAAGAATCTAAAGAAGAATACCAAGATGGAAGAAGATATTAAACATGCTACCTTAGCTACTAAAGAAGTCATAAAGCCTTTATTTTAAAAAGAATGACAAATATCTGCAGGAAGAAACAGCAGTAAAATCTGCTGGCACTTCAAGTACTTGCTTGCAAACTTTAATTAATAGTGAAAAAAGAAATTCTGTTCAGTCTGTGGGGTGTGGAGTCATCATCACTGGGGAAATCCTCAGCCAATAAAAGTAAGTATAAAAAACATAAGCAATGACTGCTGCGTGATATACTGTGTTTTCTCTTTCCTCTCACTGTCCTTTTCCTCTCGCTTTCTGAATGTTCTTTGAGGCTAAATGTAGGTCTGTTACAGGATTATGGATCTGACATAGTTATTGGTCCTTTTTCTTTTAAAGGATTTTTTCAGGACAGATACAAACTATGTATGCTTTTTTTCACGTCTCAGTGGGAATAAACTTTTATCTAAAAAAGTTCTGCCAACTGCAGAACGTGGCTACTGGAAAGACACAGCTAAGACAGATAATATAATCACTGATGTGAATTATCCCACACACAGTTTCTGTTGTGGAAGACATGAATTTTAGGGAGATCATTTCTTTACTATTTATGTTCCCCAGAGAACAGCCATTTATTCTTCTTTTAAAATGAGCTTCAAGAATCAAAGAGATGTGCATAAGCATAGTAAAGTATAATCAAGAGAATTTTAATCTAGCACAAAGAAGGTGTGATACCACTTAATCAAAGAAAAAAGGACTTCCAAGGATGTATAAATTTTTACAAGCAAAATTAAGGCATAAAAAAATCTGCAACACAATGCACATATCAGTCTGAGCTTTCCAGTTGCCAACAGAATGCAGGCATTATAGACAGTCTGATTTAGCTGGAATGTTGCCCCCATTATTTTACTGGTCTTTCTTGTTTTTATTTCTGTATGTAAACTGCCTGTTCTGTTTCTTGTTGGTGAGTTTAATTCTTTACAGTCCATTTGTGTGAACCACCTCTTATCTCATCTCTTATCTCATTCAGCTTCATGCAACAACATTCAGTAAATGAACTGTGCTCATAATTTTCAGTAGACTGCAGTGGTCTACAAGAAATAATTAAATCATAATGTGGCTCAAATTCATCCTTGTCCTATTGATTGGCACCACCAAGTATATCCTGGCTCCATCTTCTTGACACCCTCCCTTGAGGTAATTATAGATATTGATGAGATCCCCTCTCAGTTGTCCATTCTTGAGGCTGAACAGAGTCAGCTCCCTCAGGTTATCAATGTAGAGATGCTCCAGTCCCTTTATCATCTTTGTTGCCCTCCCCTGGACCTACTCGAGGAGCTCTGTGTTTCTCTTGTACTGAGAAGCCCAGAACTGGGCACACAAATGGTGCCCACACATTTGCGCTCAAATTCCCCACACCAAATTCAAAAGAACCTCATCACAAACACCAACAAAGGTGGACAATTATCACACATTCTGCCTCTTGTCCATCACATTAAAACAACAAAGACTGCTCATGATTACTTGGCCGTGGATTTTCCAGCAGGCTATTAAATAATTTTAAAAATTCCACAGCTCAATGATATAATAATAAAGAAGCAGGCTTATTCAGTCAGTTTCATCAAGTATGTGGCTATCTTGAGAGAAGTATCAATAAAGCTGTTTATTCAGTCATAAATACAATGATGGGTTTGGCTCTCACACACCAACAAACAAACAAGACTGAATTTTAATTTGGTCTTTGCTACAGTTGCCTTTCTTAAGGAAAAAGGCAACTGATACATTACTATTCTTAAATTACTATTTTTAGGATATAATATTTTCAGGACATGCAATTAGTCTGTCCAATGTTTTAAAGTTCTGATCCTCAATAGTTTGAAGAATAGTCAGTGAATTTATCTGCATGTACATTTTTTTGAGAGATGGCTTAAGAAAAGAGAAGAATTTATGTGATACAGGAAGGTTTCTTAACTCATTTCAGCAAGAATGAACCTTTTTTGCGATTTATGAAAGAATATTTAATCCTTAAAGGTATTGCACCATTGCTGCTTTAATAAATTAAGTCAATGGGACTTAGAGCTACTTTCTGTTACGGGGTACTTATGTCTACACAGATATCCTAAGGGATCCTATGTGAATGACCCTAAATTATTCTGTTACTAGTCCTATGCGAATGTCCCTAAATTATTCTTTTACTGGTCCATTACTGTAGATACAGAAGGATTTTTCATTTATGAAATATATTCAATGAAATATTGTCTAAATGTATGCTGAGGGATTTTTTTTTAACTCTTCTTTTTGAAATCAATGGGAAATCTGATTTGATAAATGAACTCCAAGACAGAAATTCCAAGAGATCTCAGAATTATCTGGAATTTATCTTACATTGCACAATATCCATTCTTTACAAGACGCTTTTATTTTATGTCATGCTCAATCCTTTATTCCCCTTTGAAAGTACACTCACTCACTTCTGTGGCCATAGCATTCTCTTTATGTGCAGCTCCAAGAAAGTCATTACATTCTGAGCTACTGGCAGAGAGCAGTGTGAGTGTGGCAATTTCAAGTTCTACAGCAATTTGGGTAGGGTAACAATACAAATTCTGTGATTACATCATTAATCTTTGTTGCTTCAATATACCAAGAAAAAACATAGTGCCATATTAATTCCTTTGAAACCTGACTAATTATCTCTGCAACAACAGATTTTCAATCTCATACTTAGTGATAAAAAATGCTTTTGCTGTCTGGGATCACGAATTTTTAAATAGTAATAGGAACATAACTCTAGATCTTGTTTGTCTGCTGTAATGCTGCCCAAGTGTGAGAGTAAACTAAATCCACCATTCTCAGTCTTTCTCCCAGTAGAAATTCTAGTCACTTTTCATGATTTTGTTCCCATGATAACATACTGCTTTATGTTATCATGGAAAG
Organism: Ammodramus savannarum pratensis; assembly: GCA_020466415.1. Classification (NCBI taxonomy): domain Eukaryota; kingdom Metazoa; phylum Chordata; class Aves; order Passeriformes; family Passerellidae; genus Ammodramus; species Ammodramus savannarum. Next base: position 82,849,739 of record JAHXMQ010012338.1, on the reverse strand, counting down.
TATCTGGAGTTGTGCCCTAAAAACAAGATCCTACATAATGGCCATCTGTCATCAGAAAATGTTAATTGTGCAAAAAAAAAAAAAAACAAAAAAAAAAAACAAAAACAAACCAGAAAACAAAACCAGAAATATTTCATTTCTCTTCTGTAGGTCAGCACAGCATGGCCTTTCTATCTGCATCTCACTGAAGACTCTCTGGGTCTGCAAAATTATCACTGGGACCTCTGAGTCTTTAAAAAATGGATTTCTTTCTTTTGACATAAAGCAGTTAAGGAGAGATGATTGCAAACCCCTGGCTGAGTGTTACATGTAAATATATGTGAAAAAACATGTGTGTTTTTTGCAGGAAATTAATATTCCAGCCTAAGACCCAACCTCAAAAATATGCAAAGAGATTTTTCACAACCAAGCTAGAAATACAAGCCAGTTGTCGTGCAAACAGAAGCAGGATACACACCATAAAAAAATGGTTGCTTCTTATAACATTAAGATCTTGAGAGTGACACAGTGTTGCATATTGGCAAAACAGGTTAAATATTGTACATTGTGCAATATGCATTAGTAATGTATATCTACTATTGTAATTAATAATACTTGGTCATAGATAGCATTTTAGGAATGACTTAATAATTGAAAAGCTTCAGAAGCAGGACATTATAACTTGAAGTCTGATTGTAATAGCTCTAGTGAGCTTTATTTTCTAATTAGAAACATTAAATCTGCTCACTGTTAAACAAGGTGCTTAGTACCTGACAATCCACTTTCTGTATGCATTAAAATATCAGAATTCAGATCTTAATCCTTTGCAAAATGTAGTTTATGATCCACTTTGATTCCCAAGTACATGAATGAGCTTTGAAAAGGAATTATAATTTGTCAGAAAGAATGAACTGGCAGTTAAGAAGTTCCAGCACTAAGAACAGTAAATGGGAGAAGTGCGTTTTCAGAACTGGAAGAGGAACTTGTAGAAATCCACGTAGGGAAAACCAGGGTTGTCCAAAATTGTGCTTCATCTGGATGTTGGCTGAGAATATTGAAATACCACAACCAGACTGAGAAACTCTGAAGCAATTTTGGGTCTGTTAAGATAGCCACAGTTCTCATGAAGCCTTAAATGACGATGTATTGGTATTCTTATATCATGAGATGAAAATGAATGTCCAAAGATAATGAATATCCAAAGAAAATTTCACATCTGAGCAATGTAAAGCATGTGACTACAAGGAACGTTACTATAATACACTGTAAAATAATTTATGGTAATTTCTGAAAAGCACAATAAAAACTAGATTGCTTTGTGACTTCCAAATATTGGCTGAGGGGCAGAAGCAGTCACAAGTTTTGGTTCTCCAGAAAATTCTGTCAGCTCCATGCATAGAAAGCCATATAAAATTTTCTCCTTCTCATGATCTGATCTTGTTCTGGATAGGTTTGATTAAAGTACACCACATTTTTTTTTTGTATGAAAACATGCCCAGCATTTTCTCTGAACTACTGTTTTGAACTTTTATTTCCCCAGGTTTCTATAGAAAAGCCTGGGACTGATCATTTGGTTTTCTTTAAAATGAACACAAATGTGTTAGTTATGACTTTAGATCCTTTTGTCTGCCAGTGGGTAGGCATTCATGTGTGTTTCAGAGAACAAAAAGAGTTACCTGCTGTGTCACTCACAGTGGAGACAGTGAGGGAAATCTAAAAACTGCTATAGCAAGAAAAGTTGCTATTGCACCTGGAGACTTTGAAGTCAATTTTTCAAAGGTTATTTCTTGTTGGATTTTAAAAGTTAATATCTGTGAACAGGAGGGAGCCTCCAAACAAACTGCAGCTTTAGGCATCTCAGAATACTTCTTTTCTCTCCTCTTCCCTAGTGCAAAACAATGCATCCATAGCATAGGAGCTATGAACACAGGTGCTGGAATAAAGGGGGAGATCCAGGTTTTTTAATTACAACGCCTGTATTAATCTTTCATCATAATGTTACACGTCATAATTCACAGCAGTTGTAGGGTGGTTCTAAAAGTGATAAACAACTTCATGGCAAAAAAAAAAAAAGGAAAATAAAATCTATTAAAAAAAGAAATCAGCTCAGGTGAACTCTGAGAGATTGTATGGTTCAGTTTCTTCCACTGTAGCCGGTAATATCTGGTATTGGACAATGTTAGAGACAAGGTATTATATAGAACACTTCTACCAGAAAGCTATTCTCAAAAGGACTGATTGAACTGTGCTCACAATGTCAATGCACTAAAAAAAAAAAAAAAAAAAAAAAAAAAAGAAAGGAGGAAAGGTCTGGTACAAGTTTTATTTTAAAAAGTACACTGAACATGGCAGTTAAAGACCAGGCCTCCAAATTGTACCAGGTGGTTGAAACAGAAAAATTCACCAAAGAAAATGTTTTTTTTTTCACATCAGACGATTAAATATGAGGTGGGAAGTCTCTGCATGCTGATAACTGGAACAGAAATCAGTAAATTTCTTCTAATAAGAAAGGGCTTAGTGTCATTTAAATACAGGAAGAAGAAGCAGAAGACTTCAACATTGTTAAGAGCAAGTGACTTAACATTCTTAACTTCCTTCCTGTGGTGTTTAGAAAGGATTGGAAATTATTTAGAGTATTCACACATTAATCACAGATTTATTTTTTCTGTATTCATAGGAAAATATTTTTACAAGGCTTTCTTTGTGGCAGATGTACATAAATTCTAATTTCATTCCTAAAAAACAGCTTCTATTTTATTTAATTTTTTTTGGATAATTAATCTTTGTGTAAAGAAAAATACTTTTATTTCTTTGGATAGTTCACCACTGAAAGTATTTTGTATCACATAAGCTCTCAAAGTGCTTGTCAGGGGCCCTATATATTAAATTAATAAAATAAATAAATTATATAGTTAAGAAAAGGGACCTAGAAGTCACATTTGCCATACCTATATATGCAAAAAAAAACCCTTTTTAACAAGAAAAACTCAGAACCAAGACACTGAGTTGCTGAAACACTAATTTAGCTAATCTTTACCTTGACTGAATTTATAGAGTAAGTACACCTATCTCAGTATAATGCAACAAGATAATGTTTAAGGGTCTGAAAGAACTATAGTCCATCTTCACAATAAAAAAAATTAATGCAAACCAGTGTCATATGATGTGATTATCTGACACATAAGCAGCTGAATACCTTTTCCTTCACATCTTCTGAAAAACCTTTCACAGTGCAAATTAATACACTACAGTGAGCAGGAGCAGGACTAGACTTTTAGAACTCAAAGAAGCATGCAGTATGTAGAAGTATGTAGGTGAGTTCATATATGAATTCCTTGGGCTATTTTTTTTCTTGCGTCATAGTTAAATTTTAAACTTAACCATTGTTATTCAAAGCTTTTTTTTTTTTTTTTTTTTTTTTTTTTTTTTTTTTTTTTTTTTTTTTTTTTTTTTGTATGCAGATGATTTTTCACAGAAAATCAGTTTGTTTTTTCCTGGGCACTGCTGGTCATTCTCAGCATTCAGGGTGTGGTGAGAACCAGCTCAGGTCTCAGCCTTTGCAGTTACAGCAGAGTTTTCTGAAATTGTGGTTAAAGGAAAAGAGTTCAGAAAGAAAGACTGAAACTCAAATGTACACATAATCTCTTCTGATCTTTCTGGATTTTTGGCTCAGAATATTTTCTGAGTACTGATATTCCTAGGCTCAACTTTATAATTTTTTCTTAAAATTTAACAGTGGTAAGTTTTACTGACAGCAGAAAGTGTCAGCAGTTCACAGAAGGAAAAGGTGGTTCTTTTCTTTACCACTTGACAGAGGATAAATACAGAAGTTTGAAACAAGCCAAAGAAATTAAGTACACAGGGATGGAAAATACTTCAATTTTACATTTTTAATGTTATTTATTCTTGTATTTTTTCTAACTGATAAAACAAAGTGTGGTTCCAAAGTCTAAAAAAATGAGTGAAGAAGTCAAATGGATTAAAAAGAGGAACTCCAGGTGGACTGAATCAGATGTCTTAGAATAAAAAAAATTATTCAAGATAAAAAAACTGAATAAGAAACTGAAAATGTGATGGGCTGTTTTTCTTTTTTCCTACTTTTTGTAGATCTACTGCATATTCCCAGGGTAGTGACAAGTTCAGTGCACCAGAAGAGACATTTCAGCACTGGCTGGGGCTAATAGTCTCACTGTGCAAGCCTCTCAAGGCCTCTCCGGCACCACTGTTTTGAAGGAATTCCATTTCCTGAAGAAAATAATTGAGGTAAATTGTTTTCTTGCTCTAACTATAGAAATAGAAACTTTTTTCTTGGTATTTTTCTGAATATAGATATAAAAATTTTCATTAATGTAAATGTAGAATTTTTTTCTTGCTCTAACTATTGAAACCTGACCAGGTAATCAGATAGGAATGAAGGTAGAGAGGTTTTTCTCTGAGTCCTGATCAGAAGCACTGGCAGCAGGACCTGCTCTGCATGGCCAGCCCAGGTGTGCCCCATGGGAGGAGGTGGGACTCTGCCTGAGGAAAACAGGTTGGAGAGCTGCCTGTCTTGCTACACTCTTTTAGGAGCACAGGACCAAAGCTGGTCCTCTGACACAAGGATGATGTTTGTCAGAGCAATGCTTCACTGCGAAAAGGGGACAGCTCCTTTCACACAGTGAGCTATGCTTGTGAAAAGTACTGTAAAATAAACTAAATTATAGAGCCTTCGCCTTCAAGTGTGCAGTGCATTTCTAAAGGGTTTGTAGCCTGTGATAAAACTGCATGGCAATGTGTGTATTGAACACTCATGAACAAAGAAATTCCAAACAAATATTGACAGACTCATAGGAAGACAAAGAACTCTGCTCCCCTGTTTCCATCTCACTACAAAGTATGAAAATATACAGTGTATGAGAAATGTCAGCAGAGTTTCTGGGATGTTCTTACATACTCCAGTGACAGACATACTGAAAGAACACACATTAAACTGCAGCATCCAGCTGACAACACTAAACATTGCAGCATGGAAAACAAGAGGATCAGCTGTCTTCTCCCCATCTTCTTCATCTAATCTAGCAGAGTCTGTTGCAAGGGAAATGTAATTATGAATAAATGAGCATTTCCTGTCTTTCACAGGAACTCATTGCTGTACACAAGATGCAAGCAGTACCAGGATCATAGCAAGGCATGAATGACAGGAATGAAGTGCAGAATGGGGAGGGAGGGAGAGAGGGAGAGGGAGTGAGAGAGGGAAGGAGGGAGACAGCCCTTGTTGCTCTGATCTCAAGACAGTACTGTAGCTTGTTGTAGTGTGTTCTGTTAGTTTGTTTAATTGCTCCCCCATTTTCTGTAATGGTTCTGCCCTCCCAGTTTTTCCTGCCTTAGCCTTGTCAGTTATTATGTTCCCATGGCAACTCCCGCCATGGTATTGTCTGTCATTTGGTTACCTTGGTTACTGCCACCACTGTTACTGTCAATCCTCTCTGTTATATGATTTCCCCAGCCCCGTGTTTCCTTATATGTGAATTTGTTCTCCTCCCTGGGCCCAGTTAATCACTCCCCACTGCTCCCCAGCTTCCAGCATCTTTTTCTACCTGGGAGTTATGATTGGCTGTGGCTCCGGGGCCCCTCCCTTATTATGTAACTATTGGTTTCTCCCCAGTGCCTATTATGTTAAGTCCACCCCCCCTACCTTCTCCTATTGGTCCTTTGTAAACCCCTCCCTGAGATCCCTCCTCCCCTTTGTAACCCTGTTGCACCCTTTGTTCGTGGTCACTCACTGGCTGACACATGTTAGATGTCATGTTGGGTTCTATAATAAATCTGACAAGTCCCCAGTGGGTGTCCGGACTCTTTACTCTCGTCAGCCAGCAGCGATTCTGTCCACTGTGAGCACAGCCCGAAGCCTTCTGATGCTGAGGGGTGCTCACACATTTGCAGTTGGGTGTTGGCCGCCCTCCTGCTAGCTGGACAGACATCATATTAAGGCCACACCTCGCTGCAGTTGCTATAGTGCACAAGCTGGAATCTCAGCATGACCATTCTGGGCAACGTGTACCACCTCTGTATATAACTGTAGGGTAATTTAGTCCATACCGGATCTGGATTTACCACCAAAAAGGCAATGCTTAAAAATATTAGAAGGCTGGGTTATGTTACAAAAAAAAGGATACAGGAATTCATAACTGCCAGACTACTTTTGTGTTCACAGAGTTATTAAAAATCAATTTTGTCTTGATAAAAAATGTATGAACAAGGGAGGAAATATATGTATTATGTCAAGATGAATTTCAAAATATTTTATTCTATCTATATAGTTCTTTTATCTAGGAACTTATCATATTGAAGCATCTAAAAGCCTGCTACAATTATACAAGGCCATTACCTGAACTTCTCATTAGATACCTAATCTATTAATCTTGCTCACAGAAATATAAAGTACTGTGTCAAGACTTCCTTGCACAGAGTTTTTCCTATACAAGGAAGTGATGGTACCTAAAAAGTTTTTCTCATAAATCTTTCCCTGAGATTTTCAACACTACGTAGAAAAGTTGAAATCCCTGTATGTATTAAGAAGCAGACTTTCAAAAACATCCTAAAGCAATAAGTATCTCAGCCTTTCACATTCGGCAACTTATAAACTGTAGTTGTCTTTGCCCATAAAAGGCCCATTTCATTGCACCATTTCCGCAATTCAATAAAACCAAAGCAGTGATAGTGTACTGATAGATTTACATCCTGGCTTAAATTCTTCTGCATAAATATAAAGGCTGTCTCAGTATCATCACCATGAAAATCTCCATGTACTGTGTATCAAATAACTACAAGTCTGAAGAGATGTAAGTACCAAAACCTGCAAGGATCTCCTTATTATGCAGTGATATTTCCTTACATGGGAATAAGAATATTTTTCAAAATAATAGCAACTTATCTACAGGAAATGTAATGAGTTTTGTGTGTGCAAAATTTTGTCACCATCATTATTTTTGTTTTCATTGAAATTGATTTTTAAATCAATCAAATTTTTAAATTTTTAGCAATCACTAAAATATTATATTAAACTGATAAAACCCCATTCTTCTTCTTTAAACTCCTATGTATAAGATTCAGATTTTTACTCTGAAGTCAAATTAAATAAGTGTTCTTTATGGTACATACATATGTCCTGAAAGTTTAATGTAAACCCCAATGCACATTTAGAAACATTCTGAATTTTTTTAACTGGTTATCTTCAGTGTCTTTCACTGTACAGTTAAAAGTCATTAAGAATAGATAATTTATGAGATTACATTGAAACATTAAACTTCAAAGGTAAAGAAATAAAACATGGTTTTGATAGACCAGCATTTTCATTCAGATTTGTTGGCCTGTAGCTGCTGTGATGTTTTAATTGTGTAAATTAGAAAGCACATTACAGAGATGGATAAATATATACCCTCAGCTATTTTTCCTATTACAACGATCATGTCTTTTGTCTTTGCCTATGCATAATTGTCTGATTTATTTATTCCTGGGTCTATTATTGCCAAATCTTTATTCTCCTATGCTATTTTGGACTAATCACATTAACCATTAGATAATTAAAATGCTCAGATGTTTGGAAATGTTTATAGAGAACAATACCATCTCCATTTCAAATTCATGATTGTTATACAATAATTAAAAATTACCTACATTACCTTAGAACTTAACAATGAATATTTGTTTCTCTTGGGTTTTGCTAATTGCTTTTATACATGTGAACAGTGTATTAATTCTACTTAAGCATCAGCTAATTGGAAAACAATGATCCATCTTTCCTGCACAGCACAGTGGGTAAGAATACAGGATTGGTTTCTGTTTCCAGACTGGAAAAGAAAAAAAAAGAAAAGTAGTCCAGTAGCTGAACAGAACACAGGGAAAGTGCCCTTTCTTCCAACCATACCGTATAACAGTCTGTTACCTTATCTTTTCCTTCTTTTTTCTTTTTTTTTTTTCAGTAATGCATCACACTAATATTATCAGTGGGAGTTCATCTCCCATCATTTGCACATAAATGGGGCTATATCATTAGGTTCTCTGGGATCTCTGGGCTTATTTTGGTGTGCAGATAGTTTTCAGACAGGTACTCTCTATTCATTCAGGGCGGCCTCAAAGTGCAGTGATTTATCCCTTGATACAGATCTTTGACATGAGAACACAGAGGGTGATTTATTCTGCGCCATTTAGTTGAGTGAACTTGTGCTGTCAAATAGTAAAATGAAGTGTGTATATTGTATAATGGGGGAATTGAGATAGAATTTATAAACTGTCAGCTTATTGTAAAACCCTGTACAATTTCTACTAAACTCTTCAAAAAAAAAAAAAAAAAAAGCTCTATTGCAAGTTGTTTCAGCAGCAGCTGCAGCTGTTTAGGACATGCTGGGAAGAAGCAGTAATGGCAGTGCTTAGCACTTCATTACATATCATTAATTCATGTCACCATTATGCTCCTCTATTTACACTGTGCTGGCATGTAACTTATCTCCTTACTTTCCTATAAAATCTGTCCAAGAATTGTTTCCATTAACATTCATTGCCAGGTTTCTCTCAAATAAGATTGGAACTCCCTGTTAGTCTCCTGCATGGGTGTTTGGAGGCTTGCTTTTCTGCCCTGTGAGTCCTGCAGCTATCCCTAGGAAGAAAATCAGTGGTGAGTTAGCTTCAGACATCCTCACTCAGGAGGAAACTGCAGGCCCCTCACAGCCCAGACAGATTCCTTACAAGTTTTCAGATCTCTTATCAGGAACTTAAGGAGGTAGGAAATAGTATCTCCTAGGTCAGGCTGTTGAACAGTTCATCCCCCCAAACTGAGGCATAAAAAGAGCTACATCCTCTTTACCTGGGAGGAGAAGTAGAACTGGTCCCTCTCTCCTAAGGCCAGTGCTAATGCTCTTCCTATACTAAATTGCTTAGGAATGATGCAAACTGCAAGAGACTGAAAAGGTCACCTTGCAATGCCTCCTGTTAATGTTAGCCCAGTGAGCAGTAAACCTGAGGCTAAGTGCAGAGCAAATTCATGTCCTTAACAAACTGCCAAGTAACTCTGTCAAAGGATCCACCAGCCAACTTTATATCTTCATCTAAACATAAAGTTTTAACTGTTACAGCTATTGCATGTGATTAATGAAGGTACATTTTCTTCATCCTTGCTTCATTTTTCACTGCTTCCAAGCAGCTGTGCTCTCTGGTTTTTGCTCTCTGGAAAATATGCAGCTATTTCACTGGGTATATCTGTACCCTAATTTTTGGGGTCTTTTAACGTTGAAATTTCTTCTGTGAGCATTTTTGAAACGAGAAGTGGAAGCCAACATTATGATGTTGAAATTAATGTTTATCTCGTGGCCTGATAGTCTTGCCTCAAGAATAGGCATATCTCCAACAAATTTCATTTGAACATATGGACCTCTCTCCAAATCTGAGTGCTCAGTGACTGCAATAGGACTATAAGGAATCCATAGCAGCATTCTAGTGCAAAACTCATCAAAATAGGTTCCATGTCAAGAGCTATAATGGAGGAGTCTGGCAGACATAGGGATAAAATAACTTGTGACTATTTTGTTCTGTTTTTACATATATATACATATATACATATATATATATATATATATATATATATGTAAACTATTAAGAAACTTTATTTTCAAAATATTTGCCTATCTAGAGATAGCTTCCCCTAATCAAACATTTAAACCTTTGTGGTGTCGGACACTTCTCACTTTTTTTTAAAGAATCTTTAAATAAACCATTCATTTTCATGGAAGAAAACACAGGGAAACTTAAATACATACCCCTTGGAAAATACCATTTTTTATGTCATGATATCTGGGAATAGAAAGGAAAAAAAAAAAAAAAAACCAAAATAAAAAGTAAATTACTGTCTAAACACTGAAGCCCTGAGCTGAAAAATACCAGGGGTACATGTGTGGAATTATGGTAGTACATGAATATTCCTCAGGGGCTAAGTGCGGTTTGCACAAGCAGAATATGTTAGGATCTAGTACCAAACATAAAAAATGATATTTAGCTGAATAATGTTTTTTGTTTTGGAAGATGAGACCAAGTATTTTAATTAAAAAAAAAATCTGCAGCATGGAAATTTTTTCATATTTTAACTTCTGGTTCAACTTCTTAGAAAAATAACAAGCAAGAAAAGCAACAAAATAAATACAGACCCACACACACACTTGTTTTTATTTTTATTTTTAATAGATTGCAGTGTAAACATAGAGACATATTTGGCCTGAGGCAGACAACAGTGCTACTATCATTAGGGAAAAAGACTTCAGAGGGTTCCAGGTTTTCAGCCCAGCTGAGCTGACAGAAAATTCAGCTGGGTGGATCAGGGAGAAAATGTGTTTCCCACAGAATGTACTATGGCTTCTTCTTGATCGATGTTTTATATGTCTGTGGTAACTCAATATCATCCTACCATCCCTGTCTATTGTGAAAAACTCCTTCTGCTCTGTGATATCTCATTTTTCCTCACAATGCAGGAAAGGCATTGGGAGATGGAGGACAGAATTCAACCTCATTTTATGCATGTTTTATTTGCAGACAGTGCATTTTATTGGCCATGTGGGCAGTCATGCAATTAATGACAAAGCTCATCCTAGTTCAGACACACCAGCTCCCACTTAGGCTAAATTATTGTCATTAACTGGCTGTTGTATGGAAGTTATGATACACGTGGTTGCAATCCCTGCACAAAGCTTTTAAGACTGTAGTATTGCTTTGTGATCAAGGGAATCAGGAAAGCGTGGACTGGCATAGGTAACAAATCTTTCTCTTCTGGAAAAATACTTTCATCTATACAGCCAAGCTGCTCTGGAGGGAAGAACTGACTGTTCTCTGCTATTATGAGCACTTTCTATGTTTTAATCTATGCTCTTTGCTGCACAGCTGGTAGGAACAGCAATGAGCCTGGAACTGAAGGACAGAGGGAGGCTTTCAAGTGCCATGTTGGGAGTCTAATTAGAATTTCTTAAAATTCAGAATCTAAGTGCGAGAGAAGATGAAGAAAGCCCAATCCCTCTTGAGTAGGCAAAAAAACCTACACATCACTGAACTATTCTCATGAAAAAATGCTTTTTACTTTTCTTTCCTTTTCTCCATTATGTTACTTAGAAGGATTTCAGCCATTTCCTAGCACTTCATTTCATAGAAACTTTTCTCAAACATTCTGCCAACTGTAGACTAACCAAGCTTCAGTTCTTTACAAGTTTTCATCAATATAGACACATTACAAATATGAAGGTTCAGGGCTATGTTTCTGAAGTCCCACAAGCATAAAATTTAAAAGTAGAGGTATGAGTATGCTATTAAAGACTATTAAAGTCATATTCTTAAGTGAAAATGAGATAATTTTTTGATATTGTATTCAGCATACAACTCATACCATCAACTCTTTAAGATCTGCAATCTAAACACCTAGAAGTACAATAATCACTTCAGGCATCTGTTTTGATTATCCTAGGAAACTTTTTGTCATCTACCTTTAAATAGTTGATTCACACCACTGAAATATCTTTGTTTCTCTATGTAAAAAGAGTGCAGATAATTAGATCAGAATTCCATTCTCTAGAATCACAAAATAAAAACACTGTAATTCAGTAATAGGCACAAGGTAAGATCAGCAAAAACTATGCTTGTTAGTCAATGAATTCAGTTAATAAATTCAGCATGTGCTTTATGAAACATAATAAAAGAAAAGAAAAAGAATTTTCAGAGTAAGGATCATATCCAAATAAAACAGATTTCAAGATTTAAGGTGGAAATTATTCCTTTTTAAAGAATACAAAGTATATGCCTCCAGCAAGGGACACAACTTCCATAGCTTCTCTAAGTGCTTCAAAAGTCTGTAACATAATTATTTTAAAATAATGTATGAAAGGGAAAATTCTACGTATTAAGATCTTTAAGTAGTAAGTATGAAAATTAATTTTCTTTTGTCTGTTTTTATACATTGTATATGAAAATATAAACAACTGGAACTTTGTATAAGGGTTCAGTTGTGATTTTAACGAGGGTATTTAATTTGTGTAAGATGTTTATCATTTCAGTGTCTCTACTAAATCAATTTCATCTTGCAATAGCATGTGTTTAAAAAGGATTTGAAAAGTTGATGTATGATAGTACTGAAGACATTTCTGTAAACAACTGCAGAATATACCAGAAGATATATATTCACTTTTAGCAGCTAAAATTCAACAATTGCATCAGTGTATGCCGGGGGCTGACTGACACATTGTCTATAAGCCAGCACTGTTTGTTTATGGTGAAGAAGGTTAATGGTATCTGTGCTGCAGTAGGAGAAATTTCACCATCAGGCTGAGTGGAGGGAGTGATCCTTTCCCCCTTCCAACACTGAGTCTCATTCTGGGCTGCCCCCTCTGAACATCAGAACCTTTCTTACTGTGAGGGTGACCAAGGGTGACTGCAACAGAATGCCCAAGAAGTCTGTGACGTTTCCATCTCTGGAGGTATTCAAAAGCTGTCTCAATATCATCCTGGCAGACTGGCTATAGGTGGCTCTCCTGGAGCAAACCATTTACACCAGGTGATCTCTAGAGGTGTCTTCCAATCTCAATTGCTCTGTGGGTCTGAGAACTTAAATTCAGTCGTGTCATTTGGCTTCACACTGCTGCAGTCCTTCTGAAACATCTGAAATTTCTTTACTTGTCTATGTTTCATATATTGTCATGTAGCATTATTCTGTACCATTATATTGTTTTGAAGTGAAAGCTAATACCTAAAGAGTAATACAAAAATGTACATTTACATAAAGTTCATTTGGAAACTCTGAGTTTCCTACTGAGAGTTAATTGGGTTAACTTGATTAAACCAAACTAAAATTTTGGAGAGAACACTAGCTGAGATAAGCTAAAGCTGGTGGAACAATGCCACCATCCCATCTGACCCAGCTTGTCATGCAGGAGATTACTGAGGCTAAACAGAGCAGCTGACAGGAGAAAATCTCAGGGACAGGAAAGAAGCATAAATGATGATTCATGCTCTGTGTACTTATTGTAGCTTCGTGCTGGGAATCTGTTTGCAAATGCTAATAAATGTACGGAGGAATAAGAACGTGTCATACCTAAGTCCATCCTTTCTGATGGGGAACATGAAAAGGTCTAGCTGCTCCTTCATCTCCATCAAACTTAAGAAAATGTTAGAATCTGAATTTTGATTGACTTATAGTTTTTGTACTGCAGACACTGAATTATGTACCTCTCACTGGTTGTATCCAATCATAAACTCTGTGTTTATATATATATATATATATATATATATAATGTATGCCTTAAGGAATTTGCAGAATTCCTGAGGAAAGACTGCTTTTTACTATTAGTTAAGTTTCCCTGTCTTTGCCTGCTGAGCTGTCAATAATACTCCTTTTTGGGTGTGGGAAGAAATTGTTTTGGCTATTCTTCGTTTCTTCTTCACACATCTAAATCTTCCCATTTTTCTAAGACATCATACCTGGCATTTTCTTTTTCCCATCATGAACTCATTCATTATTTTGATGTGTAATTACAGTGCAGATCCCATGGAAGGAAAAACAATAAGGGATGATATGCTGTGCTTTTAGTGTACAGCCTAGCAAGAATTGGGAAGAAGGATTTGTATTAGGTAATTTAACAGTTTGTACTCAAACGCAAATACAAATTCAAACATGTCTTACCGAATTTTAGGGTCTTTAGTGAGAAGGTTTTAGTCCTGCACCATCACTGACTGCAAAGAGAACAAAGGAAGCCACAGCAATTATCTTAGGTGGCTAGGTTAAGTTTTTGAACGGAATAAGTGAATTTTCTGGGATGTCCTTACTAAATGTGCCACCAAAGCATCCTGGGGGATTCCATCTCTCCATTACCCACTGTGGAAATCTTCCAGCAGGTAGCCTACTGCCTGTAATACCACAAATCATCCAAATTATGCTATACACAGTTATTTTGCTACTAGAAAGGGCATGGAAACTGACTGGAAAATTAGTTTCCATATAACTAAAACATTTTCATATAAATACAGACAAGAGTAATTAAGGGTATAACTTTGCAGCTCTGGGATACCCTAGCTTACTCCTGCCTCAGACTGGATGACTTTATTTCATGGATGTAAACCCAAGATATTTATATGTGCAAGAAAGACAAAAAAACCAGGAATTTTACATAGTATCTTACACAGTTTATTACACCCACACATGACAAAGAAAAAAGTACTTCTTTACCCCAGGGGATACAAAGATTTAGAGGCTTGCTGTAAACACTGTCTCTATTCCTCCCTCCCAGAAAACCAAGTACCTGCACACATAAAAATCATCCATAAAATAAAGACAGAACATAAAAACCTGCTGAGTTGGGAGGAAGGTTTATCTAAACTATTTTCCTGCCTCTTACAGTGGCCAATACAGATAAAGGAAAAAATAATGAATAAGAATTACAGTGGTACTTTGCAGGAATACTTGCTTGCCTTTCAAGAGTTTGCAATTCACAAAGGTGATAACTTTGTAATGAATGCTCCTTCACTGGTTTTCTTTTCATAAACTCCTCCCTTAACCTTCTATTTTCTCTTGTATTTGGTGATAAGTATCATTATGACAAAAATATTAGAAAGACTAATTATAAGCATTGCTTTTACGCTTGTATACACAGATAATTGTTATTAGTCAAAACTCCATTAAAAAGTAGGGATAATGCCAATTAAATTATGCTTTCTCAGTACAAACACAGCACAAAAAACCCCCAAACAAACGTATGGAGGGAGAAACAAATTTATTGTATATTAGTAATGACATGGAGGCAGATCCTCTTTACCTTGATATAACTCTAGTGACAAAACTGCTGAACTACTGATTAAGCAACCTAGTACCCTAATTGTCTAATTCTCACTTCACCAATTTCTATGAAATCTGCTTGAAATGCTGCTGACTACTTTCAAAGCTCAACCTTTCTTTGTAAGTACTCTAAACAGAATAGAAATGAAATTGAACACACATAACATATTTGAATGCATGCAAACAAGATTTGGTTATTTCCTTGTATCACAACACCATGATTTTCCATGCATGCCCAACATAAAAGCTGAATATTATGTCATAAAAGCATTTGCAAAAAGATCACTTCTAAAAGTCATACAGAATGGCAAAATGCCATTTTCTCCTATTCCTTGTGAGATATGTGTATACCTATATGACCAAAATGTCCTCAGAGAGATTTCCTTTCCTTTTTTTCTTTGAGAATTGACAGCATGTGGTGTGGCTTATTGCACCTTCTCGATCCCTACAAGCCTTGGGGAGAGACAGAAAAAGCTCTGCTTTCCCTGGGTCTTTCTCTCAGCCCAGCTCCACTGTGGCATTCATGCTGCTCTTCCCTCTCTTGCTGCATGGCCACAGATGACTGTGACTGTTCCAGGGCTGCTGCAGAGAAAGCAGGTGTCCTGAGTGAAGGCAGACCATAGGGAAATGGAGGGGAATGATCATGGGGATATGAGACATAATTATGAGGGAAATTATTGCCTGTGTTATGGATGTGGATCGCCTGCCCAAATAGGAGGTAGAATGGGAGAATAGAGTAGCTCTGCTTCATATTCCCTGGAAAGAAGAAAAAAGGTAGGCAAGTAAAATGATGTTAAAAAGTCTAAAGAAGGGGAGTAAAAGAGATTCCTTCCAGCAAGCTATAGGACTGTGGATGCCATGTTAATTGTTCTAAGCCCTCTAATTGTGCATTCATTCCCAGAACACCCCTCTAACTTTTCAGACTCCCTCTCTTATTCATGACCTTTCATGACCTGCTAAAAAGCCAGCTCCAGACCTTGGCAAACTTCTCCCTTCTATCATCAAACTTTCAAAATACTAATAGACCCCAGTTTCTCCTTAAATTCATCTTGCTGTCACCTCAAACCGAAATTTTGCTTGCACCACTAAAAAGCTTTGAGCTGTTTCTCAGTGTACCCTAGAGCAAATCAGTTGGGCAGCCAAGCAAGCAGTCAGATTTCTTCTCTTCACCAAGGGCCTGTAATGAAAAGATGCAAAGGAGGAAAAATCAGTCATACCCTTCCTGTCTAAACAGTTTCTGACAGCTCATTATAATTATTGAATGTCAACAGTGAATTCAGCCATATGCAAATGTGTGGACAGAGATGGTTCCTGCAAAAAAAACTCTGCTGATTCAGAGGCAGTAAAAAGTCTTAAAAAATAGACATAGATTAAAGAACTTATGCAAATATGTATGGATGCACTAATATACAAGACCACAGTCAGTGCTTTTAAATTAATTTTTAATATATAAACTTTGTCAATGACTCTTATGAGACTTTAGTGTCCCTTCTGAATAAAGGTACAATATAGTACAAGACCAAAATCAGAGCAAGATTTTGACAAGACAAAAACATAACCTTGACAAGACAAAAACATAACCTTGGTCATTTGACAAGACAAAAACATAACCTTGGTCATTGTCAGTATTTCTGCAAAAAACTGAGATTTTTTTAAAGAGAGGATGTTTAACAGAAATGCCTGATGCAAAACAAAACATCTTTGTCATATATTTATATCAGACCTGTCATAATGCATGTGAAAATCTATACAATGTGGATAAGAGTTGTTTTAATTATGCACTTGCATCTTAGTCCCTATTTTTCTCATACATATCACTTTTCCCCAAATTTTCAAGTTTTACTTAGAATATTCACGTAGCAACATCAGTGTTTACAGTAATTAATTTTTTAGAAATCACAGTTCTTGCCTTGTTATTATTCTAAGGTGCTTTTAACATTTCCAGTGTTCTTGCCCACTTTATTCTAGTAGTCTTTATGCATAAAAAAGATTGTCCAAACATTTAATGAAAATCAACTTTCACTGCATTTTCTTTTGCAGAGAGGGAATTGAATGAGTTGCCTAAAAATGAGGATGAGGACAAACATCTTGTTAACAGCAACCGAGGCTTAAATATCTTTACATCTAAAAGGCCAGAGGAGGCAGTGTATCTATCTGAAACTCTGCCTATTCAGGGCTTCAGCCACATACTTTTGAAGCCAGGACTGAAATTCTGAAAGATTCCTAGGGTTTACCTAAATAAGTATTTTTCTTTTCACTCCAGAGAAGTTATTTCCTTATGAAATATTTGTACATTTAGAGAAATGGTACAAACCGTCTCTTTGCCTTTCAGATTACTTCAGCGTCCTCAGTGTTCCCCTCAATGCTGAGTATGTCCTGTAAAAACTTCCTTTGTTCCTCATTTTTGTGACTGTTATTTATTCACAGAGAATGCTATGGCTTCAGTAATGAGATATATCCAGGCACTTGAGAAATTTTCTCTATTAGGGGTCTTGCATTGATGCATTTGTCAAGAGGTTTAGGAGCAGGGATTTTTCTTTTTTTGTTATCTTTTCTGTGCATTTTTGTAGTCCAAACAGAAAAGCAGCCATGTTTGATACAAGTGGTTAGATAGTTAAGTCCCTTTCAAAAGATTTTTGCCTGCAATTTGAAGTAGGTGGGGCTTCTCAGGCACTGAGATCAGAGAAAAACTCCTGAATGAAGGTTGCAAGATGCTATAATAACAGTTCACAGCTTGCTTAGGTTCACCCATGTAGCATGTACAGGACATGGATATGTTATAAGAAATTTGTAGTAGTGTCTTTTTAGGGCATTCATAAGTTTTGACCTTACTCCTATGCTGTAGCCACAGAGTCCTTCTCCACCTGGTTAACCACAAGGAGAGAAGTTTACAACAAGTCTTCATTTTCCTTTCTTACAACAGCTGTAGGCAACCATACTGCAGTGCTGTTGCATCCATCCATGCACGTGGTACCTAAGCAGCTCTTGGTAACCCATCTCACAGCACAGCCCAGCTTTATTTTAGTGAAACCTTTTCAGTTTTAAGGTTTCAAGCTATTTTTAGCTGCTCTGTTAAATAAACAACCCCTCAAATATATTTAAATATCAGGCAATTGGTGTTATTTGTTGTCGCTTCTTTTCATTTGAGAACCAGATCCCCTGGGAATTTGTGAAGACACAGGGTCAAGAAAGAAAGGGCAGTAATTGGAGATGGCAGATTTGGTTCATTAAGTATTTATTTATTCTCTGTATGCTGGTGTTTGTCAGCATCTTCACCATATCTATTTCCTTTCTAATTTAATGTCGGTTCCTATCAGTGCTATACCTTTTCTTTCTGAAGAATAAATAGACCGACAGGGTACAATGGAAACAGAGCTGATCCTGCAATCTAAAAGAAGGCAGTGAATGTTTTTTGTTGCTATTTTAAAATGTAAACTCCTGAAAAATTTATCTTTACAAAAAGATAATTCCTCTTTTATTTTTATGCACTTATAAAAATGGAAGCAATCATTATATCATATAAAACCATATTTTGGAAACAGCTATTTTATATTAATTTTAGCTTAAGATCATTTATAATACCAAATTAAGACATAGAAACAAAAGAATAGAACACAGAATAGAAGTAAGAGAAAAAAGCAAAGAATGCATAGCATCTAGGTATTCAGTGCAAGCTTTAAGTGTTACATCAGAGCCAAATGGTAAAATACAATACAGGTACTCTTAAACTTCCAGCCATTTATGCATTTAAGCTGATCATTACCTCATCTGATTTCACTGGCAGCATTTCTACTTCCTGCTGAGATGTGAAATTAACTTCTACATGTCTTCCTTGTCTAAATGAAAAAAAATATCTAGTGGAATGCCCTGTTCTTTAGTTAAAAAAAAAAAAATCAAGGGAAAGTTGTGCAATTTTTAAAAAAATATCTAACATAATGTAAATTCAACTAAAAACTTCACAGATAAAATGAACAGCAATAAACTCACAATTGAAGATGAGTGCAAAATCTGAAAATAAAAGAGTATTAAATTAAAAAGCTTTTAAAAAGAGAAAGTTTAAATTGGAGGTATACTTTGATTGTAATTACAGTTTAGATATTCCTACTACAATGAGCTGTATAGAAGGAGTTCTTTCTGAATAAGTACACAAGCATTTCTAGTACAAATACTGAGAAATGTGCTCATTGAAAATGGTTATTCTTCTCCACAAAGTAACTGAAATATTAATGAAAGGAGAGCAAGGAAAAGTGAATTGAAACTATTCCAAATATTTGTAGAATTTTCTCTCTAATAATCTTCTCTGTTTTATTTAGCTTTGCAAACACTACTTAAGACATAGGATGCTACAAATTCAAATATGGAAACTGAAACTTCGGTGTAGACAATTATAAAAGTAACTACTATTAATATTTTTGCAAGACATTGGTAATAAATAATTGTACTGAAATAAAATCCTGTGCTGGGAATCTTAAACTCAATGTACACAATTTTAGTCTCAGTCTTTTTAGTAGAATATATACATCCATAGGGAATTTCTAGTTCTATTCCTTCAGAACAAGGAATTTTGAACAAAGAAAAGGAGGGGAGTTTTTTAAAAATATATACTTCAAAAGAAAGCTAAGGCTTTATTCAGCTTTGGACCACATCTTCAAGGACCTTTTTGTTCCATTAAAGGAATTTTTTGTTACAAAGAGGATTTTGAACAAAGACACATTTTCCTCAAGTTGCAGACTCCCCTTTAATAACCTATAAATGTCAAATAAAAAATGGAGGAGAGCATTTGTTCCAGGCCTCAATGACTTTAAAGTTAATTTTGGCAGATTTTAAAATTCTCAAATGGGCCTCAGAAATCCAACATACATGTATTTATCTGCAGTAATTTTTTTAATTGGATTAATTGTGTTTGAAGAAAAAATGCACTCCAACTGTCAGTGGCATAAAATTTCTTCTTCTCTTTAGAAAATCTTAGTTACTTGCTTCAACTTTCCGCTGGGGCTCCTCAGGATTCTTTCCTTCTGGTTCTGGTTTTCTTCTTCCTCAGCTTAATATTGTGCAAACAGAGTCATACATGCACGTCTCTTCTTTAGATCAATTTATTTCTGTCCAAAATTAAATCTCTTTTAACTTTCTGCTAAGTTAAAATTCTCATAGATTTCTTTAGTGAGTTGACTTTATCAAGAGCATTGGGGGAGAAAGTAAAATGTAAAAGCTTCTGGGACAAGCTAAGGCTACAGAGCTCACTCACCAATTACCATCATGGACAAAACAGACTTGAGTTGAGGAAATTAATTTAGTTTATTGCTAGTTAATAACAGATCAGGATAGTGACAAATAAAACCAAAACTAAACGCACTTTCATTTCACTTTCCTCTTCTTCCCATGTTAAGCTTTATTTCCAGCTCTTCTACCTCCTGTCCTGCCCCCAGACAATGTAGTAGGATGGGGAATGAGTGCTGGGGTCAGTTCATAAGTCTTTGTTTCTTCCACTATTTCCTTACACTAATCCCCTGTCCAACATGAGGTCCCTCCGGTGGGATACTGTCCTCCAAGAACTACTCCACCATGTGTCCTACCCACGGTACTTTGTTACAATAATTTCTCCAGCATTAGTTCTCCAAATGGACTGCAGTCATTGAGGAAAAGACTGTTCCACCATGGTCCCTCACAGGCCTCCATTCCTGCCAGCATCCTGCTCCAGTGCAGACTCCTCATGGCCCACTGCATTTGTGTGAAGACCTTCTTGGTGAACAAGACCAGCCGCTATCTACTCCACTGCAGCCCTTCCTAGGCAGAACTGGGATAACCTGCTTCACCACGAACCTCTGCTCCAGCACCTGGACCACCTCCTGCCTGATGTCTGCAGGGCTCACCCAGGTGAGTCTGAGTGTGCTGTGGGCACTGAGATGGAAAGTAGCAGCAGTGCCTGAGAATTCCTCCCCACTGCAGGGATCTGTTCAGCCTGGAGAGCAGAAGGCTCAGCAGGACCTCAGCAATACCTGTAAATACCTGGTGTAAAGAAAAAAGAGACAGGCTGTGCTCAGAGGTATCCAGTAAGAGGACAAGAGAATATGGACACAAATTGAATTACAGGAAATTCCATCTAAACATGTATTGTCTGAAAGGAAAAGAAAAAAAAAAAAAAAGGGAGAAATCCAAGACAACCCTTAGAGATGGAAAACTCAGTTTTCCAAAAAAAACCTACAAATACATAGGGTCAAAGACACCTAACCAAAAGGTCACTAATGGTGAAACTAACAGAGCACTTTTCCTTTATTTTAACTTCTTCTGTCTGTATGTCTCCTGTGATGTATTTAGAAAGTAATTCTTTAAAGCAAAAGTGACCTCATGGCTTTGACTTCATGCGACACTGAGGACACCCATTTCCCAAAAGTACATTTTCTGCACAGCTTCATGCTTCAGAAGAACCATCATTTTTTAAGATATAATGCTGCTTTTATTTATTGCAGTTTTAAACGAAACAGAAAGTCAGTGTATAAGACCAGAAGTTGATCACAACTGATCATGTATTAAAACAAAAAGGAAGAAAAAAAAATATATACAGAGATTTATTACAAGTCAAGTTATTTACTAATGCTGGTATATATTAATATACTTATTTTTAAAAATATTTATAAATGTACTAAGAATATATAATAAATATAAATACTGGTCATCACTTTGAAAGAAGTACTAATATTTAAATCAAGAAAAATTAATAACAAAACAAATAAATGACACACTTAACCCTGAGGAGCAATGTACCTGATTGTGGAAGGAATAACATTCCCATGTTATTTTCAAGTCATTTTGTGCACAAATTGGAAGAAATAGTAAATGAATATTTTTCCAATCTATTAAGGTAACCATATGCTCCTAGAGATATAAGGTGATATAAAAGGCAGGACCTTGGGAAGGCTTTAGTTCAATATGCTGCTCAGAGCACAACCTAGTCTAAAGTAAAATAAGGATGCCTAAGGTTGTGTCCAGTTAGGTCTTGAAAACAAGCGAGGACTGAAACCATACATCCTGCCTGGGCAAACTCTCCCATTATTTGACTGTCCTCAAGGGAAAAGAAAATCTCTGAGAATTTTCCTTGTTTAATTCATGTGTATGTTCTGTTGTCCTCCCGCCACCCACTGCTGTGAGGGGCCTGGTTCTGTGTCCTTGCTGACCTCCCCACAGCTATGGGTGCTGCTCTTTGGTTCCCCACAGTGACCTTTTCTCCAGGCAGAAAATGCCTTGGTGTCTCAGTCTCTCCTCAGAGAACCAGCACTCCAGCTCTGGACCATCCTAGTGGCCCTTCTTGGGTCTATTCCAGTGTAACAGTGACTTAAACATCTGACAACCATAACAAAAAGGTTATCAAGTTCTTTCTACCAGTCAAAATGAAATATGATATGAAGTAGAAAGCATTCTAAAATATATATATAAATATATATATATAAAGATAAAGCTCAATTTTATAACAGATGAAAAAGTTCGGGGATCGAGATGAATTATCCTTCTATAATCAAGAAAGCTGTGCCACATATTGTAGAACATATGTTTTAGATACTAGAATCATGATCCTAAATGAAAATATGTTTTGCTGTACTGTTCATATTAATGGAATATCATTGTGATGCATGGAGTAAAGCAAGAGAAAGATAACTTTAGATACCAGTAATGTTCTTTGATGGGCAAGCTCAAAAAAAATGATTGTCCCCCAGGCTTCTGTAGATGAAACCACAGTCTTTTCCTGATGATATTGGAAAAAACAGTGGCTAAAAAAGACCTGATCTTAGGAAATTGGCACACAAGAAATTGATCACTGTGCTTCAGAACAGTTCTTCATTCTTAGCTCTGCATGTTTCTTCTCTGTTTCTAGCATCTCTTTGTAAGGAGTTACCTATTTTTAGAGCAGCAGTCCCTGCGCTTTACAAGTCCAGTTAAAATGCCTGAAATATTATCACATAGAACTACCAGAAGACTGGGAAAAGTCTTGGTTTTTAAAAGTTTAATGTCAGACTTTCAGGTTAAATTTACTCCTGTCTTTCCTAATATAAAGGAAGTCTAATCAGAATAACTTACCATGTGCATAGATTTTGTGAACAATTTAGTGTCAGTGCAAGCTCAAGGCACCTGCCTCCATCTCTTTGCATATCCTTTATTTGTTTGTCACCCTTAATAGTTCTTGCATTGGTTCAGAAAACTGTTTTAGTTGGAAAAAGAATATATACATATTTTTATAAACCTGCAATTCACAACATAACTTGGAAATTGCAAGAAGCTGAAGTTGGTATTTTTGGAGTGCAGCCTCACATAGCAGCCATAGAAGATAACTCATAGACAGCCAAATTTGGAATAGTGAAATTTAATCTCAGTTTCATAAAAGAAATTTTAAAAATAATGAATAACAAACCATAAAATTGATGAAGTAATATTTACTGAAATGAACTACTTTCAATGCCATTTGATGAGATTTGTATTTCAGCTTTTCTTTGTTTTGGGGAGGGAGAAGAATGAATTTTAATATATTATTTTAGAATATTTCATACAATCTAGAATATATATTTCTATGAGACTGAGGCCCATGCTTTCATTATTTGTGTCACATTTTTGTTTGATTTCCTTTTCTATTAATGTAAGAAATCCGGAGCATATTATTTTCAGTTCCTTCCACCAAGTAAAGAAAAAATATGTTTTATTGCTGTTCTGGAATTTTAGAACTAAAATTAGAAGAGACTTGTAAAAAATTAATTGTTAGTTGGGTTTTTTTTTAAAGTTCTTTTTTATTGTTTCTATTCCTTCAGGCAGAGGACAGTTTATACAATGTATTTATTAAACTCTGATGTTACTTCTGCCACAAAAGAAACAAAACTTTAAACAAATATTTAAAAAAAATAATTGTAATATGGATTAGATCTGTTATTTATATCTCAAATTTATACATCAGTAAATTCAGTGGGTCATTTAAAAGAGAAAATCTTGCAGATTAGAAAAGTCAAAAATATTTACAATATCCTTATGACAAGTTCCAGATAATATCTTAGAGGTCTGAAATAAGGCTTAGGTGGAATGGAAACCGCTAGGCCTAATATTATGACCTAAATTCTGAGATTCAGATCCTGACCACTCCCACAAGTTTTATTACTGTAACACTTTTCAAGCATTCCTAGAGAAGTGATGCTCTGAGTCTTGATGAAGATGAGTGTGTTGCCGTTGATGTCCTGGAGTAATCCTAAAGAGACTCCAATTTATTCATCCTGTCCAAGGAGCTCACTCTTGTAAAAATTGTCAAAGAACTCCTGCTATTTGCCTGAATTTTTGAACTCCAGTAACATCCAGTGTGGTTGGTTTCTTTCCTAAGCAACTGGGTTTAGTCTCCCGCTCTATTAATGCCTAATGGGTGAAAAATTTGTCAGGCAAATTACTGCTTTTCACTACTGAGGAGATTCAAATTTTCTGATTTCAAATTTCCAAAAGCACTTTGGCAGCTAAATCAAAGCTAAGCTTGAAATCAGAAATGGACTGCATAGCCTTCTGAAGTTGCTTCATTGTTCAGTGAAGTTTTTTTACTATGAAGTAGAGAAGTCAAGGGATTGGAGTAATAAAATTTAGCAAGAGAAACACAGACACAGTGGCTACTAAAGTATGCAGGAAACACAATCTTTTGGGTTTACACAGTAAACCATACCAGAGTGGGGATGATTGCTGGATTTTTTCCTTCTTAATTCTTAATTTTACCCTGCCCCCCTCAAAAAACCCCACAAACAGACAAACAAGCAAAACAATAATAAAACCCCCAAACCAAACAACTAATCAAAGTCTGATATTTCTCAATCCCCTGAAATTACATACTAATGTCCTGTCTTGTTCCCTGTCTGAACTGGTAGATCTGCAACTATTTACTAGTGAGCCTGAAAACTCCCAGAGAGGAACAACAAATCGCATTTCCTCTGCCTTGTAGCCAGAATCACCTCTCAGTTAAGGTGTTTTCCTGAAAGACAGAATTCAGTTTCTGCTACCCAACAGTTTCATAGGAAATTCAGTTTGAGTTTCTTGTTTGCTGGGCTGAGAGGAGAGGTGTGAACATTTTAAGCTATTGTACAAGACTAAATAATTTTTCCTCAGTTTTTCCTCAGTATTTTAACAGTGTTCTGCTAAGGCTGAAGGCGGAAGACTGAGCTGTACCTGACAGAAGAGATGAGAAGAAATTGCTGAGCATGGTTCAAGAAAAGACTGAAGATGTCCAAAACCAGGGATAGAAATGGGCAGAAGTTACCAATAGTGCAGTGAGGCATTGGCAGGTGACAGGTCAGGTGGGGGCATGCAAGACATGGCTGATCTTCAAGGGGCTTTTTGGGGAAAGGAATCTCACCAGGCCAGAGAAATCAGTAATATTGCTTCTAGTGAGACAGGAGGGAAGAATCCTCTGTGTTTTTCAATCTGACAGATTCTCTTGTCTTCAACAAGTGGCCTTATTTGTGGTGGCAGCTCTCTGTTTACAGAGAAAAGCAGACAACTTTCCCAGGCATCCTTCTGGGAAAGGCTGTGAGAAGCTCTGAGTAAAGAATGATAAACACTTCTTATCTTAGCTTGCTGCACCTGGTGTTTGTGAACATGTGGAATGTGTTATGGAAATGTGTTTACCAGAAGGGTGGCTTCTTAATTAGCCAGTGGTGACTGTGTTTTGATTAAAGGACCAATCAGGTCCACCTGTAGTGAACTAGAGTATAAAAATGGATGGGTTTCCTAATAAAGTTGATTAGCTTTCTGAGTGCCTTTGGAGGTTGTGCTATTGCTGACTCAACAGTGATGCTTACTCTCCTGTGAGACTTGTGCTTTCCTAAGTGAGCGAGCAAAACCAAGTTCTTGTGCTATGTTTTTCAAGCAGACATTTTGCTAGGTGGCATAAAAGCCATGAAACTTCAGTATCTTAAGTTAGTATCAAAAACCTTCTCAAATGAACCTTCTTTCATTCTAAAATATTACAGAAGCTATATTTCTCTGTGAATTATATAATCAACTGAGAACTCTAGTTTAGAGATCTTTACGGAACCTAGGTTTAGAACTATCTGTTTGTCCACTTTAGATGTTTTGAATTTAAGCCTAATTTCACATAGTTTATGCATATTGATTTCCCAGTGAGAGAAGCACACCTGGGTGCTTTTTATTTTAAGCTTTTCTCAAAGATAGAAATAAATAGGTAAGCGGGTAATTACTTTGTTAAATATTTATCAATACTCTGAGTATTTTTTGCTAGCTGGGCTGTTTAGTGCTTCTTATTTTCTTTTACTCAGTTTTGCTTACAGTTGCAATATTTTTTTCTGAATGGTTTTGTCTTTCTATTTTTTATGTTTAGGTCTTTTTTGTCAGCTTTTCTTTTTAACACTTTATGAAAGTAAATAGTAAATACTTAAGGAGATAGAACATCTGTTTCATACTAGATAATTCCATTTTAGTGCCTGATAGCATCAGTAGTATGGCTTAGAAATGTCATATTTTCACATTCTTTGCTTGAATTGAACATAGTAAATCAAAGAAAAAGAATAACTGCAAATTAAAACTTCCAAATCTTCAGGTATTTCAGCTCAGTGCAAAATAAGGACACTAGATGCAAGATCTAACTCATTCCTTTGGAGAACTTGACACAGAAATTTTTTATTCTTTCCTCCTTCATGCTTTTGTTAAGATATTCACCTCATGTAATGTTGCTTTGAAAGTCACCCTACTGTCCTGTATTCCTGAGCACATAGGGACATACTATGCAGGAGAAGGGCAAGAGAATTTTGCCCAGCTTTTTTATTTTTTTTTAATAAAAGGTATGTATTTCACTAAAAGCTTTCCATTAGAGAAAATATCAGAAGCCATTTTCAATGCATTTAAATTTTCCAATGTATTTGACAGTTTTATGTGTGGATTTGGTAGAGAAAAAACAGATATTTTAGGGAAAAAAAGTACATTAAGTTGATCTGCAAGGAGAAATTATAACCAAAAAACCAAAACAATATTGCAAAGGAAAATGATTGATAACCAGATGACTAAAGAAATAAATGATAGATAAATAGTATTAAATTCTATACTGGCCTGTTTCATGATCTTAAATTCTTTGTCATCATGTTACACTCAAAACTTGCAAATGTGAAAGGTCAACAATAGCTATGAGGGGAAATTAACCTAATGATTATATGTCACTTAATCAATGGCCTTATATATAGTCCTGTCTTTTTATTTTTTTTTTTTTTATTTTGGATTTTTTTTTTTTTTTATGTATGGTGGTTTATATAAAGAAAGAAGGCTACAGTTACACAAATTAAGAAACAGCGAGGTTTTTTTCTGCTGATGACACAAAAATCTTGATCAACACTGACCATTAGGAAACATTACTCCCCAACATGCCTTTGAAAAGTTTGAAAAGAAACAAGAAACATATAACATGAGAGTGAATATGAATATGAAAGTGTTTTCACAATAACCACTAAAAGAAAGAGAATAATAGACAATTGTAGAGTGAAGGAATTCACTCAAGTGGTGGTCTTGATAATTGGCAAGGTGTAACAATGTCATGTAGTTTAAACACTTTGTTGTTTCCAGGCATTTTCATAAGGCTACTCTGTAACACACTTGTCTCCCTCTATAAATGCAATACAGAGGGCTGGAGGCAGCCACACAACTCTCACAAAAGAAACCTATCAGCTTCATTCCCTCTTTTTTTTTTTTTTTTTTTTTTTTTTTTTTTTTTTTTTTTTTTTTCTCCTGCCTTAAATATTCCTTAATTGCTTCATTTTCTTTTAAATATCTGTATCTTTCTCTCAGTCCCTGAATAATAGATGAGTTTTCTTTGTGGTCATAGAAACAATCTCCTCCCCCTCCTCCTTCTTCAATGTCATTTTAGAAGGCTTGTTTAGTTACCCTAGGCTTTTATGAATTGAATCCAGATGTCTTTTCTCTTTGGAGCTGTTGAACATCCTGAACTAAATATGTCCCTTGTGCAATAATTGAGTGGAAGAAAATGTTTTACTTCTATGTTGATACCTTTCAGGGCTTTTTATATGCTCATTGCAAAGGCAGTTTTATTTAGGTACAAACATGCTTTTCCATAATAAAAAAAGAAAAAGAGAAACAAAGCAAACAAACAAAAATGACAAAACCGGAACCCTTGAAGCTGTAAAAATACCAAGCTAACTAGTTAAAATATTCCGTGGCTTGGGGCATTTCAAGCTCAGAAGACCAAAATAGAAATAACTGGAAAAGAGGCTTGTCAGTGCTGCCACAGACGCTGTCAATCAGCCAGAGCCTGGAAACAGCCACCTGGCTGCACTCAGCTCTCCAGGAGATGGAGGACTGCCCTGCAAGAGAGAATGGGAGTGTGCACTATTCCCTAATTACTGAGCAAATCTATTTGTTGCTTTTGGCTTCTGGCAGGATGTTGCTCAGTTCAATAGATTCTATGTATCTCACCCCCTTCTACAAAACACCTGCATTCTCCAGGTATTTTTGCTGCCCTGGCCTTGTTTTCGGTCTCACCTGGTGAAAAAAACTGTGTGAACCTAATTTAGGCTCTAGTATCCTGTTCCTAACCACACCAGTAGAATTTGCCTGTGCAAAGTCCCTGAAAAGATCTAAATATTTGGAAATCAGTTCACAATCTCAAGGCATTAAGTACCAAAACCTTGACACACTTTATGCTCTTTCCATTTTAAAGTTTGTCTAACATTTTCTGTCAGTAGTTCTTCTCAATGCTGAGAAAGAAACCCCTTTAATTTGAAAAATATTAATAAATATAATATGAAATATGAAGCTCACTTCTATGATGTACTCTAACAGATAAAACTTCTATTTTTGTGTGACATAACATCTTGATTTTTGTTTGCTTCCCTGTTACACATCATGTTGTTTTAACTTTAGGAAAAAGCAAAACAAAATCCACAAACAAATGAACAAACAAATTTTGAAGAATAGTCAGACCTATCAAAGGGCTTCTTATTGCAGACAATTTTCTGGTAAGAACAGAGGCCATAATCACACAGATAATGCATTTAGTTTAGCTCTGATTTCAGCTAACAGAATCTGACAGCCTTTTGCAGAGCCTCTTGTTCTTAACTGTGCTACAGGACTGACTCTACTTTTATTATATTAGACATGATACTGATATATTTTAAATGGCCTAGTAATTACAGTAATGCCCATAGGCCATGGCTAATTTTAACTTCAGCTTTCATCTGACTTTGCTTGAGTGAATGTGTGCATGTGAAAAGGAAAACAGATGGAGTCTTCAAAAGTTTATCAATTTAAAACCACTTAAAAATAATAATTCATTAAAAAATGCTTGGAATAACCTAATCTTGCCAAGCTGCCAATAATCAAACACTATTTAATTATAACTGCTTTTCAATAGACAAATTAAAATTAATCATAATTCCTCAAATTTTTTTTCCAGGTCTCAATTTATAAATTATGAACAGGATAGAAGCAATGTATTAAAGTCAATTATCTGGACAACTGCATCTAATAGTTTACAAGCTATTTCTGCCTCTTGATGGCATATATGTTATAGGAAAATTTAAAAAATAAAATTGAATTTTTACTCTCAGATAATAAACTTTAAGGTATTTTTTTAAAGGAGAAAGAATAAAAAAAAAAAAAAAAAACAACAATTATATCAAGCACCTGGAACAAGTTACGCTGGCCATGGTAAATATCTGAAGACAAAATTCCCTCATATATCAAAGTATATAAAAGCTTTTCTATTTAATCTTTAAAACTTAAAAAAATAAAAAACTTGAAAAGCAGTTATAGTGTACTAATTTTTTTATACTCAGCTGGAATTTGCAAAACTGAATAATCATCACAATGTATATTCATGCCTGTGGTGTTTGCTTTGTTTTCTGAATAATAACTTGAAAGCATTTTGTGCTCTTTCTCCTTTTCACTGTCATGTGAAGCACTTCATAACAAATCAAAAGAAATGTGAAGCAATAAGGGGAATGTACATACAATTTCTTTGTTTTCCCTGTCTTTTTAAACACAGGATGTGGTTTTAACTTTTTAGTCTGTGCTCCGATGTTTTGTTTTTTTTTTTAATTTTCATGGAAACAGGCTTCACATAAAAAAAAAAAAAAAACAACCATAAAAAAACCCCAAAACCCCAAAGACTCCTTCCTTCTTTGTCAAAGGCTGAATTAAGTTATAGCTTAAAGACTTCATACTTTGTATGCTTTCCCTTCAAGTTTAGTTCTTTCTGTCACAGAAATGCAGCAAGTAGAGGAGGCTCCTGTCCAGGCCATCCCTGGTCCTCTACACCAAGCTGTGCTTCAGTACATGAATAATGTATGTGTGTGCCTGTTCACATGCACAGAAAACCCTCAAGGTCATTCTAGGAGAAAATATATTAAAAAATGGCTATGGCATGAAATGCCTTGCAATTAGGAATGTATTAGATGACTATTAACTAACACATACATATAGAAAGATTATTTTTAATGTGCTGATTGTCTTAGACCATGGTGCTGAGTAAAGACCCTGAACCATTTAAATAACCATTAAGAGAACATGGGTGGAAGAAGGAAGAAGTAAAACTATATAAATTTATGATCCTGCTGTTCAGATGCCATTTGATGTTCCATATATGACATTGTCATCACTTTTTGCCTTTATAACAGCTCAAAGCCTTTCTGTTCATAAGTTACACTACTTCTGTTAGCAAAAGAAAAATATTTCTAACTAACAGAAAGATGAGCGATCCACATTACATTCCACTTAAAAAGAAAAAAGTGCATAAACATGCAGATATATCTCCAAGGAGAAAAAATTTTATAGTCCCTTGTATAAATTAGTTTTTTTGATATCCCCACTTTGTGACACCAGTGCCTGATTGCAGATGTATATTTAAAGCTAGGCCAGGCTGATACTCAAAGAGACTTGATATTTCTATACCATCCAAGAAAACGAAAGCAAAGTTTCTTATAGATTTGTATAAACAGAATTTCATAGGTATGTTTTTGGTGCTGTTAAAAATTATAGTAATAGGCTAAATAATTAATATTATTGAGTGGGTTTTTTTAAATGTTTTTGGGGTTTTTTTGCTCTGGATGGGCTGATATGAAAGTTTTGGATCAAACCAAGGAGAGAAATAAATAAAATTGATACAAGAATTATCTGTTCATGCCACTTGAGGCATTTTTCTTCATTTTTTGTTGTGGCAAAATTCCAAACTTTTAGGTTTTAAAAGTGTTTACAAATTCAAAAAAATTGAATCAGAAAATGAGAACAATTTATTTCCTGTGAGACACCTGAAATAATACATCTAAATAATATCAATAATATGCGCATCAATGTATGTTTTTAAGTACCTAGTGTTTATGTAACACATTTAAGATATTTTTAAGGCCATGTTACTGTGGTTTTTTTATTATGGCTTTTTATTTTCCGACACTCTAATGCAACATTGTTCAATGTACCTCCATTCACAAGTATGCTGAATGCATCTCTTGGCATTCTCCTTCTTTGTCTAGACAGTTGAGCTGGATGAAGGCAGCTGGACCAGGTTTAAGCAGTTGGACCAGATGGTCACTGTAGGTTCCTCCTAAATCAACTGTTCTACTCTGTTCTATTTTTCCAAGCTTATCACTTTGATAAAATTATTCCTGTATTAGCATCTTTCCATTATACCTACAATAAGACAATCATCCAGATGACTGTCACAGCCTATTTTGGCCTTAATTGTTATCTCTTAAAGGTTAACAATGCATGAAAAGCCCAATTCTCATCTCTCTTCATCATAACCCATGCAGGTTGCATTTCAAAGACTACCTTAGGGCTTTCTGTCATGATTTACCTCATGCATGGAATAAAATCTTGAACAGTAGCATAGACAGCTCATTGGTCTTTCTAAAATGTGATTTAACCAGGCTACCTGGGATATAGAAATGGTAATGACAATGAAATTAGCATTCTCTTAGCTACATTCTCTCAGGTTCTTAAAGTGCACATTTTCCCTTGCAGAAATTTAGTCCTCCTTTCACTCCTGATTTTGATTCCTTGATACTTATTCATTTATTATACAAACATACTTTCTCTACCTGGCTGTCTTTTTGACTGCAACACCCAGCTGCTCCTAAGAAAACCCAGGCTGAAGTTTGAGGATGTGGGGATGACTACTGAAAGGGCAAATGTAGATAAGATTTCACTAGCTCTTTCTCCTCTATGTGTGCTTCAGGGGGATTTATGCCTCACAGACCTCATCTCCTCTCATAGTATCCAGAACAAGAAATTTATTATTTCACTTTTCCTCTATAAAAATATTACTCTATCATCATTTCCCAATGATTATAGCACACAGGGTTTCAGGGGAGTGCAGCAATTCTCTCAGAAAGTGATAGAAAACTCCATCTGGATATAAATGCTTTTCAAGATTGCTGTAGCTGCTCTACTGCATCTGTTAGCCTAAATGCCAGGGAGTGATAGGCTTTGTGGTGAATTCAGTGGTGATGTAATCTGTCTTCACTCCTGTTTTGCTGTCTAGTGTGTGTATGTACCTGTCTGAATATTCACCAAGAAACTGAAGTTCTGTGTGTCTGCAATAGAAGGGCAGTAGGGACAGGAACACACTCATGCAGGATCTTCCTCTAGAAGAAGAGTAAAGGCTTAAGGTTCTTATGTTTCCTAAAAACAAGAGAATACCTCAGGCCGTTTTTCATCTGTGAATTCACAGTTTAAACTCCTCATAGCTAGAATTTCTAAGATAATTTCTACTGCCTTTCCATCTGATTGCAAAAACTGAATTTAATAAAAGAAGTCCCAGCTTTCAAAAAACCTGGGTTGTCATAAGCTCAATTCCTCTCTAGAATTAGGTGTTGGATTTTGCTGGTTGAATATTTATTTAAAAAAAACTTTTATTTTAAAAATTGAAATGAATGCATAAAATTCTGATAAATTTTCAGTGGTATTTGAGCTCTCTGTAGCCTTTCAGAACACTTTGTCCCCTTTTATGAAAATCTTTTCTGAAGTGGCTTGAAAAATATTTTTTTCCTCCCGTATAGCTATTTGGATAGCTATTTAACTACATGCAGAAAAAATGACTGTGATAATAAACAAAAAAAGTGGTGTATGTATCAAGAACTGAAGGTAATCATTTGTTTGTACCATTACAAAAAAATCTTACCTTCCTTGAGAAATGTAAATGCAAGCTTTGAAATACACATTCTTTTCTTTGTGTCCTGCATGGAGGCATCATAGAATGGTTTGGGTTGGAAGGGGCCTTTATAATAATTGAGACACACTCCAAGTGCTGTGGGCAGGGAACATTTCACTGCACCAGGCTGCTCAAAGCCCCATGGACTTGAATACTTCCAGGGATGGGCCATCTCCAACTTCTCTGGGCAACCTATTCCAGTGTCTTGCCACCTTCACAACGAAAAACGTCAGGAATCTCAGAGCTGGGAAATAAATGAGTCACAGGACAAAGATGTGGCAGGCTGTACCACATGCACACACGTGATTAAACTTGCACAGGCCTAGGTCTGACATTTCTTTTCAGTACAACACAAAATCTGTAAAGGTTAGTAAAAGAAGATATACACTGAGCAGTGCTAATGGAGTAGACACAATTAAGTTTTCTCAAATGTGCAGCACTCATGCATGATGCATATGCATAGCAATGTTTTGTGAGATGGCAGGTGTACCCTTGGAGATGCATGGTTTTTGTGCCAATGCACAGGATGCCATCTAGGCTG
The DNA here is from genome assembly GCA_020466415.1 of Ammodramus savannarum pratensis. Classification (NCBI taxonomy): domain Eukaryota; kingdom Metazoa; phylum Chordata; class Aves; order Passeriformes; family Passerellidae; genus Ammodramus; species Ammodramus savannarum. Next base: position 82,816,211 of record JAHXMQ010012338.1, on the reverse strand, counting down.
CTAAGAAAGGAGTCTGGATGCAGCTATTGTATGCAGGTAAAAATTTGCATCCTGACCAGTTCACAATTTACTGCTCTTAACTATTTTTCAAGAAATATGATTTTTTTTTATTATTAATATTTTTTTTTCTCCAGACTAATTCTTGTTTTTTAATCTTGTTCCACCTTGAAATGTATATCCCAAGATTCATGACATCTGTTTCTAATTAAAAGCCATTATATTGCCTAAGTGTTAATGCTGTTGAACAGATTACTAATGTAACACTTTAATTCCTCAGTGATGCATCACATTCACTAATATTAGGACAAAAAAGTTTTGAACTATATTGCACTTTTAACAGCCTCAGCTGAGCTGAAACTACATTAATGGAAGGTACATCTGTGCTAGTATTGATATTAGGAGACATCAACCTTACAGTAGTATTTATATTTAATATCAGTAATCAGTAATAATTATTTCATTTCCCGATGTCTCTACAGTTTCCTGTGGCAGAGCCCCGTTTTTTCTTGAAATGATTCTGTTCAAAATGCCCGCGAATCACTGACAGAATATTTGGCCTCTAGAGTTATAAATGGTCAGAAGAAAACACAGTGGTGAACTGAGGCACTTTTGAGAATCACTATACAGTCCTTAATTTAATTGAAAACAGACAGCTTTGTCTGCTTGAGGATCTGTTAATTAGGGTGTCTGTGCCTTATGGGCACACAAGGCTCTATTTTGCCTGTGCTACACAGCTGTAAGGTAGGAACACATGTAATTTCCCCATCTTTCACTTTTTTTTTTTTTTTAAAGACAGGTACATGAAAAACTTTAAACACTGTGATTGTTAGATTACAAATACCAAAGAAGGTTATTTCCAGTGGGAATTTTAACTGTGCCATAAGTGAAGGACTTGGGTATCAATTTTATAATATTCTTTGACTTAGAAATCACTTCTTTAAAAAGAATGTTCCATATGTCATGATCCTGTGGTTCTGTTTAGTTTATAATTTTTTTTTGTTGTTTCTCCTCTCCTCTCACCCCCCCTCTCACCCTCTCTCCACCCCTTTCCTCCCTCAATGTCTTGGTGAAACAGTTTATTGTGAAATTTCAAACTTCTGTATCAGATACACTGGCTGGATCCATCCCAAACAGAAGATCATTAGCAAGGCTGCAAACGCTACTGTGAACAAGTAACCACTTTAACAAGCCAGACTTAAGAATTTCAGCATTTGAAACGTTCAAAGCCTTTTCTCTATTTTTATTTTTGTCATGCTACAGCCACAGTTCTTGATCTGGAGTCAAAAGCAAGTGTGATATAATTTCCCTGGCCTCAAGCATAAAGATTGCTAACAGCATTGTGTCTCTATCATGGAATGCAGTATCTGTGTGTGTCTGTGTATGAAAGTAAGTTGACCCCAAAAAAAAAAAAGAGATCAAGCAAGAAAACTATTACTGTAGATATATTTTTCCTATGGCTAAAAGAGTTTCTGTCAAACGAAAGCATCTTGAGCTTTTAATTAAATATTAATAGAAAGGAGAAGAAAAACATCCCATTTAGTTGCTTTTCTAAAGCACTTAAGACACAGCATGAATTTGTATGCACAAATTAAATTATTTTCAGCAAATAGGACTCCATAATAGGAATTTTTTTTTTTTTAAATGTTCATCTTAAATGTGAACAAATGGTAACAGATGTAGTGGCAATTCTATATCTCATTAGTTTGCATACTGCCTTGAAGGTTACAGACAAACTTAATTTCAGGCGTCCGGTACCCTTATCCTACTCAACACGCACATTCAATTAAATTCCCTTCCTTTCCAAGAGCAGCTTTCACAAAGAAATGGATTCAACATGTTATCCTGTGGGTGCCTGAATCAGGGCTGTTAAAATGCTGAAACGTGTATGAATGACGTGCTCTGATGTTGCCTTATGTAAGTCCTCATCAGCATCTTTCCAGCACAGACATTGTCTGCTAAGTACACATGAACTGATCAAACTCTCAATTTATAAGATGAAAACATTTAAACTTTATTTTCTAATTAGCTTTGGCACAGAATACTTAAAGCACAAATAGGTTAAATATTTAGATATTATTTTACGTATTAAAATTTTAAAAAATAATACAAAAAGACAACAAAAATAAATTTTCAATAGTGTGTGACTTTCTTTGGTAAAATAAATTGACAAATGTTGTTGCAATTATTTCAAACAACAAGCTAAAAACACAACCTCAAGCCAAATGTGAAGTTATAGACAATATGCACAGACTGATTTCTATGTTGCACAAATTTAGAATTGACTGTGACAAGATGCCAGCTGAGCCTTGCTGGCCACACAACAGTCTCAATGCTGTAAATCATTATCTCTCACAGAAATCAGCAGGACTCCTCATGTGAGAGCATGCTCTCATTTGCATCAAATATTTGTAGAAGGCAGTTCCTCAATCAGATGTTACATGTGATAAAAACATGTTGGCCCCATCCAGAAAATGCATTTGTATACTTTGGGGCCTCTGCAGATTTGTTTTATTCTCAGCAGTGCTTGACACGCAGCTAAGTGACCTAGCAATACTGACCTCACACTCGAAGCCTTTCAAACTTTCAGTGAACCTCTGATTAAAGAAACAAGAAAAGAAAAAAAAATAAAATGGAGGAAGAAGGGGTACTCAGTAGCACAGCATCCAGGAGACCTGCGTTTCCATTCTCACTTTCTCTCACCCCCTGCACTGGCAAAGCTGTTGAGGCAGCTGTTCAGTGCTGCTGACATTTGGTTGCCATTCAGCAATGACCTCCACACAAATAGTTGGTGGTGCTGATGAGAACCAAACTGTGAATTCCCTCTCAGGCCTTGACAGTGATAAAGATAGAAGGAGGTTCCCTGGCAGTCTGAGATGATAGAAATCCTCTCTCAGAGTCCAAATATTATATTTATGTCAGTATTGCCAACATTTGCTGGTTTTCCATGAGTCTTGGTATATGCATTACTTTTAAAATCCCTATCTTGTAATGAGGTGATTATATTACAGCTTTAACTTTCAGCTACAAAGGTCTCCTTTCTGACTACAAAGAAATGGTAAAACAGGTTAAAATCTGTGAAGATATAGCAAGTTTAATATTTTTTTTTACCTAATTTGTGTCAAAGTGACTACAGAAAAAAAAAAGCAACTGTCCCCACTTGCTATTCAAAGCCAATCCTTGTCCTTAAAATACATATTTAAACATAAATTCTAATCTGTTAAAGTATTTGAGAAAAACATCAAAGAGGAAAAAGTTAAATTAATTTCTCTCTGCCATTCCTGCTTTTTTCTGTATTTCTTCATTTCAAGACCAGAACCTTCTCTTAAAGGTAGAGAAATGTCCAAGTATTTTTATGCTTTGTATCATTTTATGTTATTTTATGTAAATGAGAGGCTTTTTATCAACATTTCTCAGGAAAGGGGCTCATCACCTGTCAGGAACATAAATCTCAAATTAAGTTCCAATTAATATAGTGTGAGTTTCCTGACATTTTAAGATATTTAAACAAGCTTTGATATCATGCTGGTTGCTAAGGGACATCACATTTAAGGAGACTTTCCCTGATTTTGCTTTAACAGTCCAATAATATTTTACACCTCTCCTGATGTGCAGTACTGTGACAGTACTTTTGCAAAATTTATGAACGTGACCTGTTTTTTTTGATCATGTAGAATTACTCAGAAGAGCTTTCTTATGGTATTTGCATTATCTGTAAATGATTGGATGAATGGTAGAGTTTTGGCTGAAAAAAAAAAATCCTTAAAAATTTAATATGGGAAATTTATGATGAAAAGTCTTTGTAATAAATCAAATCATATAGGGGACTTTTGGTGTGGTTTGCATTATTTTTTGTTTTGGGGTGTGTTTTAATTAGTAAACAAAAGACCTTTTTGTTCCTTAGAAAATAGGTAACTTTCATTGTGCTGTAAAGATCAGAGAGAAAGTCAGAAAACAAAAATTCTAAAATCTAGTTTTTCCAAAGCTGAGGTCTCTTGAGAAAAATAACGAGAACAGCTCTGTCTAAAAACATTTGGGAAAAAATAAATAGAGGGCTGCTCACTGATATTTACTTATGATTGAGGGATGATGAGAAGTCTGATGAGAAGGGATGATGATGCAAGTCTGAATAAAAAGGTTCTGCACCTTAACTCTAATATTTCTAAAAATATAGTGTCCACAAACTGAGGAGTTATAGTCAAATAAAGGAAAACCTTTGGGATTTTCCTCAAATTTTTTAACCTACTTTTAAACAGCATTTCTATTCTAAGCAGAACTGGGTGAGCAAAGATCATGCTCAGAGATCATGATCAAAGATATGTGCAGAATCATTCTGGCTAGGATTATGTTATTGCATGCACTACTTTACTGAAATAATTGTCAAATTTCTACAGGAAGTGTTAAAATGGAGTAAGACAATAATGTTATTTCTATTCCAAATGAGTTTATATTTTTTAACATGGATCACAAAGATATGGATCTCTCAACAGAGAGAAAGATAAGACACAGAGATTTAAGTCAATAAACTGATGAATTTGCCGTGCCCTTCTGTAAAAATAGTTATAGCAGATATTCCCTCAGTCTGTGTTCTATAAAATCTGACACAAAGATTAATGAAAAAACATATATACAGCATAATATTTGAATATTCTTTTATTATAAAGCTTCTGTGCTATATAGAATCTCTTTTCCAACCTGAAACAAAAGCAGAGTATATGTAAAATTCTTACTTCCCAATTATATACTTTTGATCTTGACAAGATGTAGTGCAATTGTCCTCTACTACAGGATAAGTAGACTCCATTCTTTTTCCTACCAAGTGTTTTCTAAGGATTTGGTAGTTTAATAAATGTAAGTAAAAATATTTACTGCAATGTTTAGAATTCCTAAGCTGACACATGTCTAAAAATTTCAGCTTCCAGAATCCTCACTAAAATGTGAGAAAAAAAAAAACAAAAACAACTTCCAAACCAACCAACAAACCAAAAAACCCCTAACAGCAAAGATAAATATGGCTTGAATAAATATAGTACAGTGTGCACTATAAAAAGATAGCAGCAATAAATTTTATTTTAAAATATTCATTTATATGAGTTGAATTTATGACAAATACATGTCCTTGTATTCCAAAGGCATAAGCAGCCACATGCTGTTATATGCAATCATCCCATTTGAAAATCCCTGTAATTCCTGCTGAAACACACCTGTTGCATCCTGGGGTCCTTCTTTCCCTAATCACTCAGGCATTCAGGAGCAGTCCATGGCTTCCTGCCAGCACAGATGGAGCATCTTTTCTCATCCAATAGAAATTAAGGATCAAGGAAAACTGCTGCATGCTTAAGTCTCACTCTGGCTGAAAGTCACTGAGCCGTAGTGAACCTTGAGGTTGAGCTGGAGAGAGCTCCAGGCTGCTGCAGTCTAGGCATAAGCAATAACACAGGCAAAAAGTGCAGGTTTCAGGTGTTATTTTGCAAGGTATCTGCAGACAGGGATGGTTCTAGACAAGTCTCTTGAGAAACAGAAATATTTTGAACTGAGACCTTTATCCCTTCTGTTTAGAGCAGTGCCAGGTGACAAAGTTACAGCCTCATGCACGGCTGTCACCCATGTGAAGAAAATGTCAGATGAGCTTAAAGAGATGTGAAGGATTTCACTCAGAGCTTCCTGCGTGCTGGCAAGATAAGCTCAACACTGGCTGTAGCCCCTGATCATATTTTCATGATCTAAGTAAAAATCTGTCTCTTACATTGTAATTGAGAGAAAAATGTGTGAAATTCTTATTATACTAATTTTAATGAGATCTCTTCCATTTATTTTAATAGGACCATAATTTCACTCATCATGTGGCAAAGTTAAAAGAAGAAACTATGTTTACTGTTAACGAGACATAGTCTATATTTATTTTATGAGCCAAGTTAGAAAATCCCAAGTAGTGATTACAAAAGAAAAAATAAAGCTTAGGAAGTAAACACTAATGTAACAAAGATAACTTTTCATGCATGTGTTTTCAAAGAATTAAATTGCTAAGATACTTAAATAGTTGGCAAAAATATTTTGAAATCAGGGTGTAAAGGTAATAAGCCTCTTTCCTTGACAATCATCCTTGGAACATGAAAGTGAAGCACTCAAAGTTCTTGTAAAATTCTCATGCATATCTTGCCATATAGAAATGAATCAAAGTAGAAAACGTTGTTTTCCCCTTTTTTTATTTTCATTTACGAAACATATTTGAAGACTTTATGAAAACAAAGTTCTTATGTGCACAAGAATTTTATACTCTTCCTCTTGTAATATTTAAAGTGAGGAAGTGAAATGACTTTGTGGACATTTATTGGTGTTCATGAATTGGTGCACAACTGAAAGAAAGAGTCTGAAGTTTTGATAAGATATTTTTTTCTGAAAATGAAGGAAACCATGTAGGTAGTTTATGTTCTCAAAAGCCCAAAGAGGTAAGCAATACTTTATTCATTTTAAAAATTAAAGAATAAGCTCAAAAGGATGAACATGTTTAGTTCCACCAGTCAGCTTTGCACTAGTTGGATGAAATTAAAATATAGAGGTATTATTGATGGTACTTTTGCACAGAAATCTGCTGGTTAGGGTATTGCACAGGAAATGTTGAAAATTGCCAACAGGAGTAACTTGGTCCATTGGACAGGGAAAGATCTGATTCATCTGTGCCCCTCTGCAGCTGGCTGGAGGGCCATGATCCTTCTCTTCAGTTAATTTTTTAACAATTGTTTAATGAAAACAAATTTAAATGAGGTAACAGGCCTTGCAGTCCTTTGCTTCTGGCTGAGTGATTTCATCACTGGGCGATGATTAGGCTTTCAATAGCTTCACAACAATCTAATAAAGGAGCAACATCCTGTTGTCTTATATTGCTGGCATGAAACTGAGTGAAATGGAGGAAAAAGCACTTGCTTTATATCATAGAAGTCATCTGTGGTAAAACAAAGTTCTTGAATCAACTTCTCTTAGTTCCTGTCATATTAACAGCATATTATACATATTATAACAGCATATTAACATAATATCCTTTGACTTCTTAGGGTATCTGAAAATACTGTGTCTGGAGACAAAGCTGGTAACAGGATTCAAAAACTAATTATGGCCTTTTAAAAATAAAAATGCAACTGTTGTCCACAGTGCCACTTTTTCCAGTTGATAAGAAGACCCTAGAGTAGGTCATTATGTAAAATACGTGCTAATGTGAGTAGAATTTAAAACCTGCTTTTTTTCAAAAATCAAGAGAACATTTATCCAATTATCATTCACAATTCTGGAAGACATTGTAAGAATATCAAATTTGATCCTGCTAGGAATTAAAAGAGGATGCTCTCTGGGTAATGTTTATTAATATGCTGTTATTCTGTTAGGGTAGTTAAATAGAAAGAAGAAAAGACAACACTGCTTGTACTTTCAAAATACGATAAACACTAAAACCAGCAATATAGTGAAAAAAAGGAGAGAGAAAACATGATGTAGAGAAGTCAAGTTTAAGTATAAGGTGTGTTTTTTAGCACCAAAACAAAGCCTTTATTTAAGCAAAAAGATGCTAAAGTTGACACTGTCCCTCTAAGCAAGAAGTGTCCTCAATCTAAAACACTTAATTTCACCCATCAAAACACAGTATTTCAAAATATCTGTGTGGAGGAATTATTTGTCATTTTTTTTTCCAGACTGTCATCCTGATGAAAGAGATTTGTTGTTTTTCAAGCAATACTCAGACAGCATTACTCAAGTTATTCAAGATGCAAGTGGTGTTTGAAGCTTTAAAGACTGTGAAAAACATCTATTTAAAAATGGTTAGTGTTATCTACCTATCTCAATACATTAGCCTTCTTCTGACTGTGTGCTTTCAGAAGTGGGAGAAAAAGCAGGCACATATACTGTCTCAAAGTAAAGTTCAGTTCCTAAAGTAAGTTCTTTATTACTGACTTTTTCAAATCTCTGAAGCCCAGATTAAACGTATATAGAATTTTGCCTGTATGTTAATCGCAGGATAAAATGAAAACAAATAAATAAATAAATAAATACATGAGAGAAGAAAAAGTAAAAGACTACACAATTCACAATATCCTCCCTAGTACAAATAGAAGAATTACGCTTTAGGGGCTTTGTCCTATGTGCTATAGTTTTCAGAATGTTCTCTGGACCAAACCCTAAATAAAACACTCTGTCATGAGAAAGAAATGAAACCACATTTTTCTAGAATATCAGATGGGTGTCAGAGGGAATAACAAAGCCTGGTATTTTGAGACTGAAAGAAACAAAGAAAACAACTCCCAACCTCCCCCTCCTAAAAAAAGCCAACCTAAATCAGACCGAAATTAATAATCTCAGTTCTATTTTCTTTGCATTTGAATAAACCTAAAAATTACCAGAATACATTAGATATTAACTCGTTTAATAATTGAATGGAAGCTCTGTATACCATTTATTCACTCTTGGGGCTCAATCCAGCTTATTCATGTATGTGATTTTTTACCAGTGCTGTTTTTTACCTGAATGAAAAAGGAAAACTGTCATATGGTTGCATAATGAATTTAGGTCAGTAATTCCTTAAAATACCTTTTTAACAATTTTTACGGAGAGAGGGAATGCAAAAGAGAGAGAGGTTGTTTTTGACACTACTTCAGCAGACTGTTCAAGTTTCTTTTTATCCCAATGTAATGCACGGCTATTTTAATTGTAAATGTCACTATAATGGAGGTGGAGTGTTAAATGAGAAAATAAAATTAAACATGCCTTCACAAATGAGCAGCTAGAATTTCATGCTGTAGCTATAATGATGTTATGGACAAGAGTAATGCAAATCTTGAACACAAGGAAATTTTATTTGACTTGGGTTGGAGGTAAAAGCTTCTTCCCCCAGTTTCTGTATTGCTATTTAATATTAATTTACATTATTACTTTCCAGAAAAACTGCTTTTTTTTTTTGGTGTGGGGTGTTTTTTTGTGTTTTTTTTTTGGTTTTTTTTTTTTTTGTTTTTTTTTGTTTGTTTGTTTGTTTTTTTTTTTTTCAATGATACACTTGGGAAAAGAAGGAAGTAGTCATGGGTTGTTTTTTTCTTCAAATATTCTTCAGGTCTGAAAAAGAAGAACCAAACTTGATACTATAGCAGCACTGGGAACAGTTGCCATGACTTGGGGTTTGTTATGTTAACTGATCAGTGTGACAGAAAAGGGTAGTTAGCATTTGGAGTCGACTGACAGGTTAGCAAGGAGAAAAGTAAAAGATAAAGCAAGTAGGTAAAAGATGTAATTTCATGACTCTGGTTTTTTTCAGGAAACAATTTATGAGTTTCCCCTGTAGTCCCTGTTTGTGCCCTTCAACAAATATAGCTGAATGAAATTGTAGGGTTCAGAAGGGTGTCATATTCCCACACAGGTAATTTCAGTGAGCCAGTTTACAGCTGCTGCTCAAGCTGTTGTGCAGGTGAACTGTGATCAAAGAGAGAAAATGGCAGAGCTACTGCAAAGTGGCTTTGAAAGAAAAGCCATTGTTTTGTGAAACTATACACTGAGATGGAGAGAAAAAGAGAGGGAGATGAAACTAATTCTTGTGGAATAATGAGGGTTAGCAGAAGGTGAGGGTGAAAAATTTGCAACGAACCATGAAACAGTTAGAAGTCCACTAACCAAGGAAGTCAGGCACGATTTTAATTTTTTCCCCTCAGTATTCTCCCACCGCAATATTCACCCTCCCTCCTAGGTGATGGCACCTCCAAGACCAAAATTGCCAAATGATGGGTCTTGGTTTTGGACACATATCTCAAAAAGGAAAAAAAACCTAAAATGAATGCCTATGTTTCCTGAAAAGCCTTAAAAAACCCCAAACCAAACACAAAAGGTATGTGTGTCATAAGATATTGGTTCTCCATCTCTGTTGCTGTATAACATTCCAGTTTTGGAATGAGGGAAGGGGAATTTGACAGAACATCCTTCATATACTGTGCCCTTCATTGAAACTGGCTGACTGCTTCCTTCTAGTTCCATAGAAGTTGTAATACTGACATTTGTTGGAATTCCCTTCTTTTGCTTAAATTTCAAAATTTCCCCAAGTTGCAAAAAGTAGACATTTTGTCATTGCTCAAAGATTGATAATTAAGTTAAAATTTTGGCGCAGTATGGTTATAGGTACAGCTGATGGGTTGGTGCATTAACATTCTGGCTTTCAGATAATTGTTACAACATGCTCAATGAGATAGGCAGCGTAGTGCAGCCACTTAACTCAAGGTTTTTCTAACATGTTGCTCTCTATCTATCCTGCATCTTTCTTTAATAATTTTATTGTACTTTAAAAAATTAAGTGAAATTATTTTTTATTTCAAAATTATTTTAGATCAGAGAATAAGCACCTTATCTCCATATATTTCCTTCATTTCCTTTTATTAATATGCAAAATTAAAAGGAAAGTAAAAAAATATTGAAACTTTTTAACTTTTTTTTTTCCGAATTAGTACTACAGTAAACATAAGAAATGACATCTGCAAATTTATCAATTAGAAAATTTGTTTCAAAATGTTTCAATTTATTCAAATCTTGTAGAGAAGTATTGCAATATAGTCTTCAGTACCAACCTTTTTGTCCTTTTTTTAACAGGACTTATCTAGGATTATATAAGAAGGATAATGGGATAGACATAGACTGTAACTGAAAAGTGACATAATTCATAATTATTGCTTGCTTTTTATTTAGAGTTCTTTTCTCTCCAGTATCTATGTCTCTCAGTAACTGGACTGATTTATCTGAGGGGGAAAAGAAAAAGTGGTGCAAGCTGCGGTTCACCGTGTTAATAAATACTCATCTCAACCACTGGAAGTAGTAAAAATTTACAGTAAACATTAACTGCAAAACCACATGTATGTGTGCCTTTAACAGAAACATGCTTTTCATTAGGGAGAATGATTCTTCTATTAACTTGATTATGTCTCTTAATGTTAGTATTACCTATAAACCAAGATGTACCAGTTATATCAGTGTGTTTTCAAAGTGACTGCTTGTGGCAGTATCAAACTGGCAGAAGGACCAGGGCAATCATCAACATTGTAGCCTAAAAACATGTGAAGAACTGTTAAAACACTTGAATATAAGATAAATTCTCATTCCATTGTCCCAAAATGTTTCAAAGCACTATTTAATAAACAAGTATCCTTAGGGATTCAGCTCAGTTTTGTGAATAAATCAGGCTTCAGTCCATATTCTAGGTGCTAAAAGATAGTTTTAATCTTTTCCGATGAGAAATGTTTGATGTTGTCACATATTCCTTACTGAAGAATTTAGAAAGAAATTAAATTATGCACTATCCAGGCTGATAGCCTGGACTTCTTGCCGCCTTTAAATTATACAAATGGTTGTTTTGTTTCATTATTATACCTGTATTCTTTGATGAACTGAACTTTTTCAGTCTGAAAACTAAACAGTCTGCATGCAATGAAAAGACCATATGCAATGAATAAATATTTATTCGTGGAGAATGTAATGTTTAAATTAGAATGAAAAAGTCTCTTAGAACTAAACATTATTCAATTATAAAAGACAAAAATAAATATCCAAATTAGTCTCAGACTTTCCATGTCAAACTGGAAGATTTCAAGTTGAAACAGAGCAATAAGTCAAAGAAAACTATAATGTTTTGTATCTTGTTTGTTCTTTCATGACTGGATTTTCTTTATGTTTTCCTCAGTTTACATCAGAGTCAGTAGGTTTGTGTTATTAATGTTAGAGTGATTGTTTGTTTCCCATACCAAAAACACTCTGTTAAACAATTTCCCAAGTGGAGCACTGATGCCTGGAAATGAAGATCCTTATCTGTCTCACTCTCATGCAGTTAGTCTGAAAATAAGGGTACAAGCTGGAGACCAGTTGTGCTGCCATGTGTTAAGTCATGTACTGTAAGGCTGTAATTGCCAGTGAAAGAAATTTTAAGTCAGCCTCAATTATAAAAGAAGTATATTAAACTAAAATGCATCACACAGCAGACTGAGCATGAACAATAAAACGTCAAAGCACAGTATAATCTTAGCTGCACACTGGTATCTCCATAGCTTCTGTCTTGGTGGGAAAGTAAGTAGTGTTTGTCAATATTAGCTATTTAAGCATGACTGTGGTTGGATGATTTTATAACTAAATCAAAACAGTAGAGTAACATTTTTGGACATCAGGACCATCTGTCTTTTCAGTTTTTTTTGTGTTAGGTTTGCCCAGATTTAAAGTCCACAAGGTACTCTACTTCTTCTGACCTAAACTATTACAGAGGAGTAAAGGCTAAGAAATATTTCAAATTTTTATAAATTAATATTGGGGGAAAAAAAAAGATAAGTAAGATATCTGGTAGATTTAAACAAAGATTTGCTTCCTGACCATGTAGGATTTCTTAATTTTACTTTACCAGCTGAACAGTCATTTTCTTAGCCGAGACCATACGTTCCTTCACCACTGAGGTCGGCTGTTGGTACTTTATGGCACTGTTCCCAGACACTGGAGGAGTCTAGCTTATTCAAACATGACACTTTAATTTGAAAGATGTATGAAATATTTTATATATTTCCCTCTGAACAAAATCATATGGCCAGCATTTTTTTAATAAACATTCACAAAGAGCATTCTCTTCTATTTATTTCATCTGGAATCCTATCAGTTTTCTTCATAGTTGACAAATAGTTTAAAATCTAAGCCCAAATTCTGATTTGTGTTTGTTTATTACTGTTTTAGCAATATCATATGCCTACCACTCTGCAATTGAGAAAATTGTCTTGCCATGGTAGTTTCTAAAACAACAGACTTCCTCCAGAAGAGGCAAATTGCAGACACAAAAGTGAAGAGGAGGAAATGAAGACACATAAGTCCTTTTTATCTCCTATTGTAGCTCATGGATTTAAAACCCACAGCACTGTTTTATGGACAAAATCAAACACTCCTTACAGTGCTACACCTCCTCCCTCCTTTCATTCCACACAAGGCATGATAGCATGTATATATTGTACAAACACTAAAGTCCTGGTTAGCTGGGGATATTTTCTCTAGGATTTTGGTTTGGTTTTGTTTGTTTAATTTGTTGCTTGCTTTTTTAGGGTCTGTTATATACGGCTGTTTCTAAGGTACATGTTTTCCATCAGCCAGCAGTCATTCTTTTTCCTGATCTCCATATTTAACAGCATCAAAAAGCTGATCAGGGAACAAAAGAGAATTATTTTCTTCTTCATGAGCTAAAGCTACACTTTGCTGTATTTGCCTGTGAAGAAAGTACTTTCACACAAAATATTACAAACTTGGTAATTTGTTACAAAGTATTTTATACATACATAGCACTTGTTATGTATGTCATACATCCTTGTCATGTTTGGAGACACTCCAGCTTTCAGCAGCCTTTTGATGTAGGTGTAATACATTTGGATGCCAGATACACACTTGCTGGAGGTCCAGCTTGGTTCACTTCAGTTGCAGGCCTTCAGTCTCAGTTAGTTTCATCACAAAATCCTGCCAGATGCATTAACAGTGATTTTTAGTTTCATTGGTCCATTACACACCTAGTGTCTTTGACAAGGTAAACTTGTGATGCATTTGAAAAGACCTAGAAGAAAGAGATTACAGATTGAGAAGCACAGAATGTTGTTGTGGTCTTTTTATGCAATAATTTTCTTTTTCAAAGGGAAACACTATTTAATTTCCTGAATGACAAGTCACAGCTATTGGCTTGCTAGTCTTGAAGTAATAGGTGTTAATTTTCTAGATTTAACTCAAGGTGTGTAAAACTATTAAATATTAAATGTTATTTCTCCAGTTTAAATACAAATGCCATGCAAATACTTCAGTAGCATGTTGTGTCTTCTCTAAACATGTATTTGCCTTGGCACATAGAGCAACCTTTTGTGATTATGTAAATTTGCATTTGGCTTTTGTTTTTTAAATTTTTGCTGGTCAGCTGGATGTTAAGTAAATTTTAATGAAAGAACAAACTAGAAAAGAAGGAATTTCCTTCTCTGTTAGGGAAGTAATATCCAGGCTTTGAATAAACAAAAACACAGAGCTGAAAAAATGCTGAAAAACTGGCAGTATGCAATATTTAAAGTTTATTATTGAGACACAGGCTTGGGATCAGGGAGAAGTGAAATACATCTAAAGATGCACACATAATGATGCCTTCCCTTTAAAACCAGTAGAAGTTTCAGTGAACTAATTTAGCAGTAAGAATAACTTTAATGCCCACTGTGCTGAATACCATTTTAGTTTGATCCCTTTGGGAAACTTACAACTTTTTCAGATTCAGTTCCAGATATTTATATGCCTATATTCAATTAAATACAACTACATTTTAAGCTTTCCTTTCACATCTGAACTTCATTTTCAGTCACTCTGTTTGTATTTAAGTTTCTGTTTTAAGGGTTGGATGGTGGTGGTGTTGTTTCAGAGAATTTCTTTAGATTTTGTTGCATTTCCTGAGATTTAGAAGGTTAGTTAGTCGGCTTTTTGTTTGTTTTCCCAACAGGTCAGATGTTGAGTCATTGCGTATTTAATTAAGTAGCGGTTCTATTAGGTGTCCAGGCAGCACTGCAGATGTTGGCACAACACTAATCAATATAGAGGACGTTATTTGGCAATCCCAACTAAGGCTGAACAGTACTTACACATGCAATCTAATTTCAGACTGACCATAAAATAGCAGTCAACATAAGCAAAGACTGTAAACTAGAATCCAAGATATTGATTTATGTGGAACAGTATTTGTTTCTGTGTACTATTAATTTCTGTAAAGTGCCTTATTTTGATTGGTGGACATGAAGCCATAAAATCAGTTATAGCTTTTCTTTATCGTTTTTGCATTTTTGCACACCTACATAAATGAATAAGATACATCCAAAAGAGAAGAAAATGAGCATTTGAAAATCACTGAAAAATCATGGAATCACTGCAGTGAAAAACAAAGGAGAAGGAGAAGGAAACAGGTTTTTTTTACAATTTATGTCCCCTCTTTTCAAATCATGTCAAAATTAATGACTTGGCAAATCCATTGTTTGAGATGATGGTTAAAAGAGGCTACTTAAAGTTAGCTTCTGAATAGCAGCCCTCTTTCAGCTTTAAAAGCTTGGGGAATAGGATTTCCCTTTGTGGAGAGCTTTAGCTGCATTGCTGGGCAAACATTAATCTGCAATAACTTCACTGCTTCTAAAGAGAAGTGAATGTCTTACATAACAGTAAATACTGAGTTCATGAAATGAAACATTATTATTTTTATTTAAGTCAGTAAAATCAAAGAATTCTTAACTGAAACAACTGGAGTCAGGGGTCCTACCAAAGACACTAGTACTTGAAACTTTTGTATTAACATTCAGTAAATCACATGTGTTGCAGATCTGAAAAAAGAATGCACAGAACAGTGTCCTCAATTACCAAATAGAATTAGCCACCTCATTATTTTTTTTCATCCTGAATGCAGTAGTTAATATCACAAAGTATACAGCTAGTAACTCAAGGCCCATTTTTAGCATTTCTACTGCTTTTATGGGGACTAAAAGAAGTGGATTCAAACAAGCAGGCCTAGAGCATAGTCCTGAGAGCATGCTGCAAACACAGGTATCCAACACATTAGGCATTGTGTCTCCCATGCTTAACCTTTAAATCGGTCTTTAAGTCTGAGTATCCCTAAAAAATTCTGCATAAACTATACAGTCCTGAGTCACAGGCATGTTTTATGAAAAATCCTTTTGTTAGAATTTTTCTCTCCTGAGAAGCCTCAGGAACAAAATGTAAACTATAATTATCTGCTGCTGTGGAATGCAACAGGTGTGTCTTTGACTGGTCCATGTTGGTTGTTTCTAATTAATGGTCAATCACAGTCAGCTGGCTCAGACTCTCTGAGAGTCACGTGCTTTTGTTATTCATTCCATCCCTTTCCTTTGCTTGCAAGCTTTCTGATGAAATCCTTTCTTCTATTCTTTTCGTATAGTTTCAATATAATAGATATCAAAAAATAGTAAATCAGCCTTCTAAACATGGAGTCAATATTCTTGTCTCTTCCCTCGTCCTGGGACCCCTGTGACACCACCACAGTCCTGGGGACAGGAACCTCTCTGCAGGCAGCAGATAGATGCAGTTGTGGCAGGAAGAGAGAGCTCCATCTCCTGTCCCTAAGTATGAAGACAACCTCTCTAAAGATACCTGATATGGCAACTATTAACACCAGAACCCCAAAATTCAGCACCCTTTGTCCAATAAACAGCCTCTTATTGCAGGTGGAATTTAACTCACCCAGGCTGTTGGACTGAGACAATTCTGATTCATATAGTCCTGGTTGAAGGCTGCACAATGCACACAAAGCTGGTACATTTATTTTTAGTTCCTGTCCAACCAAACACTAGAGAAATGTGTGCAGATGACAAGTTGCTTCATAACAATGATTCCACAGGGAAAACAAAAAACAAATTTTATTTGTTTCACACTTGCATGTATGGTTTTGGCAAATTTAGGTTAGCAGCATCTAGAATAGAAGACAATGTTTAATAAAATTTGCCATTACAATCTTAAAAGCAAAATTTCAAGACTTTCAGCAGGTGCAAATAAGTTTATTTTCTTATATGATCACCCTATTTTAACTGGAAGTTTCCTTCTCTAGAACTTTCCCACTGTTTATATCTTTTGCATTAAGACAATATTTTTTTTTAATCAAAGAAAATCTCTTAACAATTCTGAATGTATAGATACAGAGTTGAAGAGAATACAAAAACACTTGCCCCTTTGCACTGTCTCAATATCATGACAAACAGTTGAGTATGCCTTACTGGTTTTCAGGCATTGTGGTCTCTCAAATGTCTGTTAGAAGTCTGGGACTAATGATGGTCTCAAAGATGATGTAAAACAGCAGCTACAACTGATCTAAGCCCTGTATTGTAAATGAAAACAGCAGCAGAAGCAGCTCTGTTCAGGCTGTGGCTTGCATGTCATTCATGATATGAATAAGTTTAGGGATCCTTGTCTTACATGATTCATGTTTTGCTCAGTTATAGTATTCAAAAACTAGTATAATATTAAAAAAAAACAAACCAACCCACCACCACCACCAAAATAAAACCAATAATCCATAAGTACTGAAGTACAGTGTACTTTTTTTTTTCTTTTTGTTCCCAGAATTGTTGTCTATCATTTAAAGACATTGTAGTCTGGGTGTGTTTGACTTCACTAGTTGCTGATTCTTGTGATGATCTGAAAATTAAATTCACTAGCCCTTGCAATTAATTTTAAGATTGCTATTTCATTTTGGAATGTTTGCAGTAGCCAAATGAGTCCCTGACTTCAAGAGTTATGAGTGAAATTTGGCAGCCTGTGATGTGCAGGAGGTCACATTAGATTAAGATTTTGTAACCTTTAATTATACAGGTGTCATCCATTAAGTAGGATTAAGGATTGCAATTGTGCTCTTCTGCAGAAAAGTATTAGAAAAAAATATGAAAGGATTATTCTTTCATTTTCTTTGGGTGCAAACAACATATCTACTTTTGGGTGGGTCCTTTCAGCCTCTTTTATGTGTGTTGGAGACATGAAAACTCTTCATTGCACTGATTATACAAGGAAGTTGGGGAATTGTCTCAGAACCAGACTCCACTTGGTCACACAGGCTTTGCACTTTTGCACCGAGTAACTTTCTTGTACAGTCAGTGTTCACACAAGTATAATACACAAAATTGATCACTGAAATACTTTGCAAGTTAGACATCTTAGATATACAACAGCTGTATACTTTTTAAGCCCAGCTGTCAATTTATGTTTCCATCATGGGTCCAGTAGCTGTGGTGATCACAGGTCATTTGGTACTGTGCTTCTTGTTGAGGAGACTCAGAGATCCCTCACCTGGACTGCAGAGTTTCCATTTAAATAAAGAGAAGACCTTAAATTAGGAGTCTTGCACCTCACCATGTATGCTGCACCGATTATTTGCAAACTTCTTTTCGTGTCAGAAAAGTAGAAAATAAACTAGTTCAGTGTAATTGAAAACAATTTAAACAAAGGAAAGGTTTTCATTCACTCTTACAAAAGACTTCTTTAGTAAGAAACAATATCAAATGTCAAGGATCTGGCCTTAGAGGAATTTTACAAATTCAGATTTGCTGAGAAGACAAATTCAATATACCATCTACCCTTTTAATGGAGGGGATTGAGTGGATTTGCACCTTGAAATGCCATTTGAAAAAAAAAATAATGACAGAAAATTAAGACCATTGTGTTAACATATTTTTGTTGTTTCTCATGAAAATATGCATATTTAAAATTTTTACAGCATATAATTTTTTTTAGAAATTCAGTACTCAATTATCTTCAAAGTCACATTGGATGTAATTTTACTCCTGCGAGAAAACATGTAGATAGTTTAGAAGAATCTGCCATACTGCCATTTACGATATTTCAGTCAAGTTTCTTTTATATCCTTCCCCCAACATCATTACCTTTGATACCCGAGATAAACAAATTCCTCCCGAAGAGCGGGAGGAACTTATTTTATCATGTAGAAGAGCGGTGGTTCACAGAATTTTTCTGAGTGAGAGAACATCAAATTTTAAAATTAATAACATTATAGTTTCTTTAGCAATAAGTATAAGTTGCTAAAGTGATAATTTTATGAATCTGAATTGCATGACATTGACACAGGGACTGCATGTGATGAGAAGCCTTCCTTTTCTCCTAAGGATCTATTGCCTACTAAAATTCCTCTGCATAAAGGAGGAATTTCTGCTTGAGGAAAACCTCATTAAGCAGATCTGTGGATCTTTTAAATTAGTAGATGACAGCACCGTTAGTCCCTCTGGTTTGGGTGCAGATTCTGCCTTTTCTGCCCTTGCTTGTTCATTTGATGATATTATAAATGAATAGAAAAAGAATTTAAAAACTCCAATGGCTGTAATATGAGGACCACATGTACATTTTATTTTCATTTGAGTAGGAAGAAACAAAAAAAGCTTTTCTTTGATTTGCAGTAATAAACTTTGCCAGACAGACCATGAAGAGTAAACAGGCAATCTGCAGTCAAGCATGCAGTTGCCCTTCTATAGGGTCATGTGCTGAAGTTATGAAAAGAACAATTACTTACTCCTCAGGGAATCTTGTGCAAGATATTTTAATCACGCGGAAGATAGAGAAGAAGTAAACGTAATCAATGCATGCAGGTTTTGATTAAAATGTCAAGAGTATGTATAGCACTTGATGTTTGGTTTTTTTCATATTCTCAGGTATGACTAGGAAAGATGGATCTATTTGAAGTATCTTTCAGTTTTATTCCCATCCAGAGAACACAGTATCTCAAAAGAAAGAATAAAGTCTGAGGGGACATTGTCATCTCAAATTTTATTTTAAAGAGCACCTCAGGGCTTACTTGAAAGGTCCTTGTTCAGAAGTCACCAACAACAACCTACCTCATGCATAAGAGGTGGGAGTAGGGGCCCTGAATTTCAGAGAAGCTATGTTCCACATATTAGAAATAGGATACTTCATGGCTATGTCAATGTCAATATATCAATATATCCTGGGGACTAAAACTAGTGGATCTGTAGCAAGGAATTGTTGATGCTAAAAATCTCACTTGACAGAAGGTAAAAAGTTCAAGTCTCATACTTTTCTTCCTTTTCTTTTCTTTTTTTCTTTTTTTCACACAAATTTGTCTGATGCCCATTTGAAACCAAACTTCATCCAATTGTCATCCAAATGAAATTCTGTTATTTTTTTCTGAAACGACTCCACATTATGCTCTGATCTAAAAATATGTCATATGGAGGTGCACCATAACACCTGCAGGGACCTAAACTCTTGTAGGGCCACACTCCAAAATCATACTGCAGGTTAATAACTGATATAAAGGAGATTTCTATGCTGGCTAGGACTCATCTGGCCTTAATTCCATCTGTAGTCTGTACCATGCTACATGGTATCTAGGTAAAACTGTTCTGGCAGCAATTATAGTAGGAATCATAGGAATTTTTGCTGGATGGGACCTTTGAACTTTGTGTTATGAGTCAAGTCTTAACCCCTAGACCACTGTGGTAGCAGCAGTCATGGTGCAAAACACTTTATACATGTGTTCAATTACAGCACATAACTTCAGGCATATGATTCTGATAAAAGAACACATGCAGTCATTCAAATTAGTCTCTAAAGCAGAAAAAAGAAGAATCAAGTAAAGCTTGGATTCCTTTTCACTGCCTTAAGTAACAAGAGGATACAAGGGGAGAACTGTTCCCACTCAAGCTCCTGTACTTTTTATGGTGTTTAAGGTTATAGATGCAATAGCTATATTATACAATGTAGCTATAAATTAATTCTCATGTAATTATTATAGACTTACTTTAGTATCAAATTAGAAAATCAGAAATTCTTCATACGTCATTTATTTAATCTGGAAACAGCCATGACAAAAAAAAAAAAAAAAAAAAAAAAAAAAAAAAAAAAAAAAAAAATTGGCATCCAAGGAAGTGACCAGTGAGATACAAGCAACTTTCCACTTAGTTTTATTGAGAGTAGTTTTCTGAAGTAAACTGTGACAAAGTCATTGGAAAGCACTCACTCAGCCATGCAGATATCTTATACTCCTCCTGGATGCTTGGCTGGCCAGGATAAAGCATTGCAGAGCTTGCACTCTTCATTCATCTGGTGTTTTGCAGCTTTGATTCTGTGTGCAAAGCACAATAAGTGCCTCAGTGGAGCGAGGTCCCTATCCTTTCACAGTTGACAGGCTGCCTGCATGTGTCCCTGGGGCTGCCAGGTGAATCTCCAGCAGGCAGCTTACACCTGCACATCTCACAGAATATTTTGGTGCACTGAAGCCCCTTTGCTCTTTAGCCACCTCAATCCAACATTAGTGAGAGTTCATTCATCCCTGTTGCTCACACAGAGAGACTTTGTAAGGTAAATTTCTGATGTGAGCTGCAACACATGATTTTCTGGGGAGGATGCAGCAGAAGTTGGCAACCCTTGTTGTAGCATCACCCTATTTCCAAGCTCACACACATGCAGGAAGAGCCATCCTTGCCTCATAAGGGATATTTCATCTCTTCCTGTGGTGTGTGTATTCTCACATCATTTCTAGACTGTAATCACAAAATTCACCAAAGACTTCTAGATCAGTCATATTTTATCCTGTAGAAGCTCCAACCTCTTTCTATGCTGAATGTAATTTTTTATCATTTTTTTTACTACTCAGAAATTCCTCAGAAAAACACAGGAAAATGGAAGAAGGAGAGAACAAATGTCCACACATTTAGAACTAAAGAAATGAATATACAAGAGCAAATGAGGAAGAAAAGAAAAAAATAAATTTCTTATGCACCACAGTCCTTATGTTTGTGAGAAGAAATGTCCTAGCAGTATTACTCAAGTTGTGCAGAGAGATTAATGTGGCTCAAATATTAATGAAAAAAATATTATAAACTACTAGGAAGATAAGTCAACAAGGAAAAGCTATAATATATATGAAAAATATGTTATCAGGTTCTGAGCCACTGACACCTGAAAAATGACCTTGATTGCTTATGGATTAGAAACCTAAGAAAAAGTACAAGGTGTACCCCACAAGCTACAAAATTATTAATAGAACAATAAGATCAGGCTCTTTAATCATTCATAATGCTCTATAAAATTTCAATTTGGTGAACTTCCATTCTTGTGTTAAGAACAGAGATTTGAAAGCATTCAGATACAAAACAATGTTTTAAGTTAAAACAGCACATTCAGAACCAGAAAAATCTTTATCTTGAGGAGCATCTTGAGAAATTAAGCACTGATATAAAAGGATCAATGTTGCAAGATATTCATAATTAAAAAGACGCTGAGGGACTGTGTTTGAACATGTCTTAGTTGCCACAATGAACATTTTGAGGAACTGATTAGTTCCTCAAACTAATATTACATTTATGATAACATTAAGTGCACATTAAGTGTACATATATAAATACACATATACATGTAATATATAAAGGGGCATGAATACACATGCATGCTATACATGCATACATGCATATAGCAAATTGAGAACAAGAAATTGATCATTTTAAGTCACTGCTAGAAATAACTTCAGAAAATTAATAAGGGAAGAGAAAAGGTAGGGAGCAAGCACTAACAAAGATATTGGTAAAAATTTCAAGATAAACATTTAACTTTAAATATGTACTATATTTTTATATTCACATATATAAAATATGAATTTTCTATTAACTGCTTGAGGGGAAAAAGTCAAGTGAATGTCATGTCACATGATGAGGATTTTTCCACTTTTTCACTATTAAGAGGCCAATAAAGGACATTTCTTAATGTTAAAATTGTAATGCTATAAAATCTAGATAATGTGCTTTAGATAATTTTAAAAGAGCTAGCTGTTGGAAGCTTTAGAAGATAAAGGTCAATTTCCACTAAGTGTCTGGAACTGATGAAATTACAATTGCCTGAGAGAAAACCAGTATAGTGCCAATATCTAAAAACCATGAATAGGGTAGGTTACATCATTAAAAACTCATAAATTAAGTCAGCTAGGCCATTACAGTTCTGCCAGTGATCCCAAATTATGGCAGAACTGATACAAAACTTGCTTTTCTCTCTCTTCAGTATTTCTTTTTACCAAGGCTTAATTTTTTTTGGTAGAAGTAATTAAATGATGTATTATTTAAAATATTTAAAAACAATAGTTTAAGGAAATTGTGTTAGTGATCTGATGGTAGATGAATAAGTTCTTCACAATATATATTATCATGCAGGATGCATTATGCATCAGGTTATATATAGACATGCCTTGTTAAAATGCACTTTCAGTAAGTGATGTCACACAATCTGCAGTTCTTAGTCTGCCTCCAAAGTTTAACATTTTTATCATTTACACAGACTGAAAACTGTCAGTGGTGAAAGTAGAAGATGACTCTCATTAAGTGGCAAATCTGTCATGCTTTTCATGACAAAATACACACTATGAGAAAGAGTTTACTCTACTGTGGTTTAAAATAAAGTTCTGCACCCTAAAGGGAAGAATGCAGATGATGGATGGGAAAAGGATATCTCAGAGAGTAATCCTATCAAAGGTATAAAATACTTACTAACTACTGACACAAGGACTGCTGTCTATCTTCTAGACTAAGACATAGAAAAAAACTCACAATTTCAGATTGATAAATGAAAACACTAGCAAAAGTATTGCAGTCATTATCTCTTCTTTTTTTTTCCCTTGTGTAAGACAGCTTTAGATTTGCCCTTCTGTTGGGTAACCAAGACAGCCAATGAAACTAGAAATCTAAGAAAGGACTGTTGTTATCTTGGCTACACAGACAAGTCAGTGAAAGTTTCTTTGCCACGCATTTGATGCAGTAATGTTCAAGACAGTGAAACAAACAAACTCAGAAAATTGGGAAGAGAGTAGGCTCACATTCAGAATTAACTCAGAGCAGATGTTGACAAGGGAGTTAATCCAGGTGACAAAAACTAAAGAGCTTGAATCATTATTGACTACTGGGTCTGCCATGGGCACTTTGCCCAGACAGTAAGCCAGAGACAGGTAATAAGATGGAGCTGTTAAGTACATGGTCTGACTCAAACATCTTTGGACTGGATTTAATTTTAGAAATTCTCCTGAAAAGAATTTTGAATGTTGCTTAAGAATGATTTTTTGGTAAGTAGGCTAAGTATAATTTTGATTTGTTATACTGGTAAAATTACCCCACAACAGAAGTTAGTTGTCTGTGGATTTTCGGCTAAGAAAAGAGGAAAAAAGAAAAGATATGTCAGAAAAGAGGTGTCAAAATTATTTGAACCATAAGCTGTGTTATAATGCTTCAAATTTTTTTTTTCACAGATTAGTAGCTAGATACTCAGAATGCCTTTGCTTTGCAGATACAAAGAACAGGTCCATGTAACTTTCAAATACTGTACTTTGCTGCTGAGCTTACCATTTGGAATAAAATTTAGGTTGCTCCATGTTGTAGCTACATTCATTATACCTTCAAGAAACCTAGCAGGACTATTAGAAGAGAGCAGTACACTTAACCTGTATTGTCTTCCTGCAGCTTCACTTACAAATGTAGACTGATCATTACTGTATATTACACTTCTTTTTTGTACTCAGAGTTCCCATCACAAGTCAGAATGTTCCATACACCATTGAAGTGCTAATATTTCCATTAAATATTTCCATTAAAACATTCTTTTCTTGATTTACTGCTCAGTACTAGGGTTGTCAGCCAGCAGCAAAACTACAATTTAATAGTGTGGAAATAGAATGAAATCAATAACTAGAAAAGCCTCTGACTTTGTGAAGTCAACCTTAATCATGAATCAGTTATCTCAGATTTTCTGACATAATTCAAATAGATTGTGCTAAGGCAGAGTGTGGTACCTGAGAATTTATGACAAGGTCATATCCAACAGTGTCAGGGACTTTCCAGCCTGCCTAGGGCACTTGCAGAACACCGACCTTTAAAGCTTTTCCCTGTTTAAACTATTTATTGCCTGCGGTGAGAGAGGAAGCAGAGAAGGGAGAACATGGAAGTGTGGGACAAAGCTCACAGCTCTGGAGGTTTCTAGTATGTGCTTTTGTTGGTTTTGCCAATTTATAGGAAAAAACAATTATGTGAATAAAGTAGAAGTAGTTAGAGTATGTTGCGACATAGGAAATATATTGCTGATGTTACATATAAATATTATACTGAAAAAAAAAAAAAATTCTACTGTAATATATCTAAGAAGAAAGCAAAAACATTACCTTATACATGTAGCCATGCTCTCAGGAGCCATACCATTACCACTGCAAATGTCAAACAAAACTTACCACTTGAAATTTTACTGAAAAATACAATTTAAAAAGTATACCACTAAGCCTGTTCCTTCAACTCCTCATTTGTTTAGTAGTGACAGCACAGTCCATGCCAGCTCACTGAAGCATTTCTGGCTGTGATTACACTGGTGTTTCTTTCCTTAAAGAATGTCCTTCCAGTGATATATTCTTTTTAAGATGACTTTTACGATGAAAGAGATGCAAAAAATATTAGCAGTACTTTTACCAAAGGAAAGCAAAAATAATTTTTGAAATTTATTCATGTATGAAGATTATTCTAATGAAGCAAAGACACAGCCCTTATTAAAAATCTCTAGTGTGATCACATTTGAAGTATTGCATGTTATTACCTCATAATCAGAAAATTGTAATGTCTGGATCTCAATTCCAAAAGACTATGGAAAGACCTGGGTAACTGCAGAAATGGAAAAAGAGATGAAAAATACAGGAAAAATTAGGTCAAGTATGTATCATTTAGCTAAGGAACAATGAATAATGAAAATACAAGAATACATAGCAATTCAGAAATAAGGTGAGATATTAAAACTTGTAAGCATGGATTATTTAGAATACTTGAGGAATAGTCAAGTGGAACACAGTTAGCTGAATAAGCATGAACTGATAAGGCACCTTGGCACCAATTCCTGTTACATGGATAATTCATTTCCTATAGGAAGTGTCTTTAATAGACTTGTGGTAGTACTTACGATTAAGAAATAATTGATCTTTGACAAAGGTTCTCCTTCTGTGTTCCTCCAGTCATTGAAAAGATCTATAGGCTCAAGCAGCTCTGCTCATTTACACCAGCAGAGAATTCAGAATTACTACCTACATCACAAAGATAAGAAAGAAAGGAAGAGAATCATGATGCAGACCATGGAAGGGATTTGTGGTGCAAAGTTCAGTTTAATGTTCGGAGTCAGACAGAAGGAGATAAACAGCATGGACACTCTAAAACAATACTGTTCTACTTCACTGCTTTACGTTATTTTAGGAGAGATCTTTATTTCAATACAGTAAATAGCCCCTCCACAATTTCAGTTTGTGTTTTTGATAACATATAATGAGTCCACTCTCCTTATCATGAAAATTTAAAGTACATTTTTACCAGTCTACTTGCCTAATTCAAAGGATGCCTCTAGTTTGCAGTTATATTCCAAGTAAATTCCCGATGTACAACATCAGTCTGAATAAGGGTTTCTGTTTTTAAACTGAAGCAGATACAATAAGAAATTTCATACTTTTTTTTTTGTGTGTGCAATAAACATATTATGTTCAAAACCTTGCATGGCATTTAAAGCCTTCTATCTGAAAATCTTTATTAAAAATATTAGAATTACGACTCTGAGTAGATTAATTATTTTTCTGTTTTGCATTACTCTGTAACATTTTGTTTGTGTTGATGATTGAGCATTAGCCATCTAGACTTCATACAGAGCACAATTCCTTGCACGGAGAAATGCGGAAAGTAGTTTTTATTGCAAAATACATACATGACAAGTTATTCATTTATAGTTATTTGAGCCTGTAAAAAAATCTTAAAGAAAGTAAATACACATATGACTGATGAATCACTTCAGTCCTACGAAAGGAGCATTCAAAGAAAATGAGACACTATATCCTCTGAAAATTTTATGTTACTTTTGCATGAAATCAATCAGTCACAAGTATGCTAAAAATGAACCATGAGTTATGACAGAGCCATTCACATCCTTACCACTTTACATGACCATATTTTCAAAGAGATGTAGTTGGTATTTTCTTATTCATGTAGACTCTCTTGGGAAGAAAGACTTTTAGGAAAACCAAGAGTAAAAGAGGATTATTTCTCTTTTCAAGTCTTTTTGGAGTAAACGACAGAGACATTTTATCAGAAAATTAAGACAAAAGATCTCAGTATTGTGCCTTTGCAACCTCCTTCTCCTCCTACAGTTCTACCCTTGGTTGTGGCTCTCCCACTTTGGGTTCTGTAAGAATTTGTCCTTTGGCTTTACATTGTTACTGGTGTCAGCTACTGCCCTATAAACCCATATCAATACTTCTAAGATGAGAATTCCCTGCACTTCAGAGAACATGCCTGGAGAGACCATCGGGAAGTAAGTAGAATGAAAAATTGTACAATACTAAAAATTGACATAGGTTTAAAAAAAAAGTCTATACCTGCTAAGAGCTTAATAGTGTCAGAGGACGGCTCATCACTCGGCAGGACTTGTCAGAGGCGATGCCAGGCAACAAGATGGAAAGCGTGAGGAAAGCAAGTAGGTGGCAACATGAAATTGCTGGAAACACAAGCCTCTATTTTTACTAGGTTTGTTTTTTTTTTTTTTTTTCCTTCTTCCTTTTTTAAACCCCTGAGAGCTCTAATGGCAATTCTTATGCACAAAATCCTCTCCCTCTGGCAAAACACACAGTGCCGTCCAAAACAACAACACCCTCTTTAGCCCTGGTGGAGAACACATACTCAGTTACTCTGCTGATGAGAACAGTATATGAATTGCCTCTCTGAAACTAGCATCAGCACTTTTTTAATTGCTTGTTTTTTAACTTCACTATTTTGGTTGCTAAAATTTGTTTTAGAACAGTTGTAGAGTATGTAGGTACTAATTTTTAGCATTACCTTTTCTAGAATATGCACCATCATTCACCATCAAATCTCAGTCTCTTCCAGTAACTAGGAGTACCAACATCCAAAAACTGTGATACCACACCTGTGAAATAGTGGCTCTAAATAATGAGTAATCCATGTTAAAAACATGAGTATGAGGCTTTAACATTTAAAAAATATCAAATATTTTTTATAGTCTCCACATAAATCTACTGCTGAAGACAAATTCTGTTTTCAAGTATAAAAACCTCTGGTACAGACCTCTTGTAAATTGCACTAAATCATGTGAGCCGTTGTATAGTAGAGGAACAGGAAATTAAGTAAAATTTATCTTCTCTTTTGATCTAAGTCAAGAGTTGAATAAAGCCACTGTACCACCCATATTAGAGGTTAGACTTAGAGAAAAATTTTAGACATCACTTAAAATATTGAGGTCAGGCTTAAAGAAAATCTTCATAAATTGTCACTCATATTGGAATATTAGAAATCTAAACTTCTCATTCTAAGAATGAACAGCAGTAGGCTTTGAAAATGTGTCAGCTAAGAATGTGGGTAACTTAACTTTAGTATGCAAGGGGTGGCCAGGCCACTAGGAAACACACGGGCTGACATCTCACTTGATTTGGGCTTCAACATCAGCTTCAAGCCTAGTGATAAAGAGTCACAGTCTGAATGGCCCTACTGATTACACCAGGCAGAAAGCTGGAGATTTTCTGTAAGATTTTCCTAACCCTCAGGGTATTTAATCTTTTCGTTCCCACTTCCCAGAGCTTTCCCTCAATAACACCCTAGACTGGAGAAAAAAAAAAAAAAGAAAAAAGGAAGAAACACACATTCATTATTCCCTTTGCTGGAATTGGACTGCCCTGAAAAGAATGTGAGACTGGCAGCATCAGAGAGAATAAACAAGAGGGAGTCTGATGCTGCAGGCCAACAACAAAAGTGACTTTGCTGCCCCAGTGCTAACAAAGGCAAAGGACCCTCCACCAGATGAAGCAAACTGTCCAAGAAAGCAGGAAAACTGGCAAAGCTTGCATACAAGCAGAACATCAGCATCACTGACCCTTTTGAAAAAGTACTCGTTAAGGAATATAAGCATCTAAGAGAACCCTATCTATTTCATTCTACCTCACCCTGAGAAAACACTCCACAAGAAACAACGTTAGGGAAACATTAAGTCTGCTGGCAGTAGGACAATACCCTGCTTCTGCTTGATGAAAAACTGGGGACATCAGACTGTCTGCTAATAATCCTGTCTTCCTTGTGCTGGAGATCCACTAAAATATAAGCTCTCACAGAGGCTAGAAATAATCCTTCAAAAGGATTCGTACAAAGAATTGCTTTCTAGAAGTGACTGACTACATGACCTCAATGGAGAACAGCTTCAGATACTTTCATCCAAGATCAATGCACTACCTAAGAATGACGGACAGGAAAAATAGCTTGGAGAGCTTGTAGAAAAGTGAGGCAAAAGAAAAATAATTAGACTGCTCTGTAAAATGAAGCATAATCAGAAAAAAGAATAGCTTTACAGAATCAAATTAGCACCAGTGAAAGTATGGAAAGAGCTACTTACAAGGACTATGAAAGAAGCTATAGGTACGATGGTTGCTTTATTTAAATAAACATAGAAAAAATGAAGGCTGTACAACTTAAAATGAAGATTAAATTGTCAGAGAAAGTAGGCTTCAATTGTTATATTCCTGAGAAGTGGCTAAACATGTCATCTTAGGGTTCTCTGTGTTATATTTTTAATGTTTCTTTAGTTTAAGAACAAAATCTTTTATCACTAAGCACCAGCCTTGCAAACTCACCACGGGGTCCAGAAATCAAAGTCAGCTTTTTCAGTTTCAAGTAATATTACAAATTTTGCAGTAAGAATTTAGCTGAGAATTCTGTTTTTATGTAACCCAGAACTGTCATTTGCATTCAGTCACAGGTAAAAAGTGAACCAGCAAATGCAATGAGTAAAACGTATACAAAAGGCCAAGGTCATCTACATTTCAGACAAAGTTCTTTTTTTTTTTTTTTGGTTTTCCCTAACTTTTTTATTACAATTGAATTTCAGTATTTGAAATTAAATATGTTTTAACCTGTAGTACATCTATTATTTATATAGTAGCAGATATATTCTACACATTTACTGCACATCTGCAAGTACAAGCTTAAGGAACTTAAAATAACCAAACAAAAAAATACCCAACACATCAATATTTTCTGCTGAATCTTCTCCTTTTGTCAGCCAAATATATTGATAAATTGCCAAGAATTTCAGAACTGCATTGTTGTCACAAAACTAAAAGCTAAACATAGGTCACATCTACCAAGCTGCCAACTTAACACATAGGGTTAATTAGTAGCAAAAAGCAATATATATATATATTCACTACATTCCTGGGGAATCAGATTAGTAGTTTGTATTTTACATTTTATAAATTGAGGAACAAGAATAAGGGATCAAATATTAAAATATTACATAAGTGACCAAAAACGAGAATGATTAAAAATAAATGGCAGGCTCCGTGGTCAACCAAGAGGACACCTGCTTTCTCTAGGGCATACCCTTTGGTGTTTGCAGTTTTGCTACATCATATGCCCAGATTTACTGGCACCTTAGGAGGTAAATAAACATTTTATCTAAGTTGTAGTGTGAATTAGTATTCATTAGCTGTGTGTCCTTGCTGTTAGGAAATGCAGTGGCTCAGCCTAAGGAAAGCTTGAATCAAAGACTTCTTAACATAAGGAATTTAATATATGGGGGAATTAAACACAAAGCATGAACAGCACATTACCCTTTCATGAGGCTGAAAAGCCACATCCCTCCTGACTTTGGCTGTCTCATGGATTTCCTGGCTCTCTGCAGAGACATGGCTTGATATGGCTTGAACTCCAGTCTCATGGTCAGAGAAGGTGGCAGAAAAAAAGTCATACTGAGGTTCTGGTTCCTTCATCTTAGACTCTTTGTAAGACTTTTACCAGACAGGAAAGAACACATAAGAAACAAACTAAAATGCTTCAGAAGATAGAGAAGCTACACCCTTCTAAATAATTCTAGTCAGCTGTCTCACCTCTGGATGGAAACAGAAATCCTGTAATAACACTGACTGTAAAACATAAACATCAGTTTAAAGTTCATAAACTAAGGATATTGCTAATGCTTCAGATTCTGGTTTTTTTTTTTTTTTTTACTACATGCAGGACACTACCCACTGGGTATTGTTGGTGAATGCTGAGCAGAAAAGACTATTACTACACAGCAGAAAGTGAAGGAAGAGGTTATTCTCTTTTCTCTACAGAAACTTCTTGGCTTTAA
This sequence comes from Ammodramus savannarum pratensis, assembly GCA_020466415.1. Lineage (NCBI taxonomy): Eukaryota > Metazoa > Chordata > Aves > Passeriformes > Passerellidae > Ammodramus > Ammodramus savannarum. Next base: position 82,785,500 of record JAHXMQ010012338.1, on the reverse strand, counting down.
AATTCAATTGTACAGTCCTATCTTTGCGTTTGGGAAGTGTGCACCTCTTAAAAATAAGTTTAATCAGAAAACTATTGAACAAAATAGGGATGAGAGTGTAGCAGATTTAAACATGCCTTGATACTGCTAATTTGTCAAAGGGATGGTAGATTTGACTATGCAGTATAGTGATCCACGTGGAGAGATCTTAAATTAACATAGCCAAAGTAGCTCATACCAGGACTACTTCCCTCTTTGCTGGAAGACTACATGAATAGGCAAAAAGGTAAATTTTACTGACATTTTACTGTTGAAATAAACTTTCTTTTCCCCATGTCAAACTTATTCATCTCCTTGGACAAATTGTTGATTATTTTGAGCAAGTATATCTGTCTAAACTTAATTTTCTATCTAATGCAGATCAATTATTTGTGGTACCTTAGTAGATGCTTAAAATTTAGAAGTAACAATATTCTTCAAATGTAATATCCCATTCCTGCTTACAGACATCAACCCACTTCTTCTTAAATCTGATTTTTTTTAATTCAATGTTTTATTCATGTGTTTATTTATCTTTACTTTTTATGCAGGGATAGTTTAAAAGAGCACTAAAAGGTATGGAAAAAAGCACATAAACACTTTTCCCAACTAATTTTCACAAGAAATTGAACTGACCATGTGTGAAGAATTACTGTTGCTAAGGGGAATATTACAGTGCTGCAAACTAGGAATAATGCTTAAACACTGATCTTTGATACGTGTAGCTATACAGCAACCTCCTCATGTAATCAACATAAAGTATATTCTGTTCAGAATTTTAATGGCAGTAGTAGAAGGACATATGCCTATGCAGATACGAGAATGAAATTCTGAGGTCATAATTAACATTGATTCACTCCACTTCAAAAATTCTCAGTTTAAAACTCCTGTAGTCAGAGGAGTTATCATCTGCTTTTTGACGCTTGGATTAATTTAGGAAATCTCTTTGACATATATCGAGGATCCCACTACAATCCCCCTTGTTTTTACCTAGTAATGTGAGGCTGTATCAGCACATGGGAAGGGAACTGTTGGATGTTAGTTGCTGACTCTGTGCATTATTTCCATATGTCCTTAGCAAAACCCACCAAACCAGTGTCTAAAATATAATCTGAATAACTATGAGAGATTCCAAGATGGCACCTGTGTGTAGTCTAGCAAGTTTACAGAACTGAATAGGAAGACCAGAATAGGATTTATTCTGTCCACAGAAAGCTAAAAAAATAGAAAAATAGATGAAGAACTGTGTTTGTTGGTGTATATACTGTAAGCCTACTTGAATTGTGGTATTCCTTCTGTGCATTGGACTCCAAAAATCAAGCTAGAGATGAATTTACACTCCAAGGTCCTGGGAGCCAGTCTGTGCCCAGAAGTACAGGCATAACTCTTAACAGCTGTGGGAAAGCTGCACCATTCTCCCCAGCACATCTACCTGCAGCACTACTCTCTTGGAAACCCTTCATGTATTTTCACAGAAAAAGAAATAAAACTCAAAAAAACTACTGTAAGATCTATCAGGTGTTGAAGGATGAGATATAGGATAGAAGATGAATTATCAGTGTTTCTTTCCACTTACACTGAATTCATTACTTTGGGAAGAGTAGAAACAAAGCCTATGCAAGGGTCTCTGGAAGGGAAGTTGAGAGAAAAAGAACAGTAATTGCACTCTGTTTTTTCCTAGCATGTCTGTCTCAGAAGTTCTATATTTTTGTTTTATGAGACTGGAGAGAGCAATAAAAATTTAAAACAATAGTCATTGCCAGTTTAGTCAGTAGCAAATATTACAGAAAGAGGATACTTGCCAGATAAGTCACCCACAGAGACAGAGCATTCTGTACTTAAATCTCATAAAATGTTCTTCTGAACTGTCAGTGCTTGTGAATAGGAGACTCTTACCCCTCTCTGCAATTAATTCTGTTAGATGTTTTCCTTTTCTTTTTCTGACTAAGAGCAGCAATACTGTACTCAGCAGAGCTTTCAAGTAGTTCTGGGACCATGTCTTTTATACTCTTTTTCCCCCCTTCCCCCCCCTTTCTAATCCTGACTCTGCATGTACTCTTTGTTTAATTCTGCATTACAGTATTGCCAAAAGCTGAAACTCACCATGGGAGGCTGTTTTTACAGAAAACTGCTAAAAGAGGTACTTTGTCCCACCAAAAAATGTTTTCATGAGGCTAGGCAGAAAATAAAGCCTACACATTAAGACATCCTTTCACGTAGAAAAATTGACATGAATTTCACTCCTGTTTGGTAACTCATTGTTTGAATGCCAGTCAAAATCAGAATTCAGCAATTGGATATTTCTTTCCCTTGTCCCACTGTGTTAATATCAGTGCTTGAAAACATTTATTTATTTATTTTTAATCCCCTCATAAGCAGTTATAACTTCTCTTTTGTCTGACAAAAGAAACGTTAAAACACAGAAAGTCTGGATGTAAAAAGTAACTAAATATTAAGTTATGGGCATATTTCCCCTGGTAAAGAAATATACAATACTGAAGAGTTGTTTAGGCTATTTCTATAGTATCCAAGAAAAGCATGTGGTTTTAAGTAACAGTTGCCAAATTACAATTTAAACAGGGCATTGTTTAAGTATAATTAGTTTTATGAAAAAGCCCATAAGCATGAGAACTGGCTTGAAATGTGATTGTTTTGTAGGTTGGTATGCCTGCAGCACTGACTTTGATGCCTTTGTCTATATAGAGTTTACAGCATGTAAATATCCTTAATATCTTCAATGTTTAGTTAGCTTTTGTTCATTATATAAGTAATAATAGCAGATAAATCCCCAAATCTTTTATGATATAGGAAATTACAAATGAGTACTATTTGGCACTTCAACGTGAAGGCTGAAAGAAAGGTGTTTGAAAGTTTCGTTGCTGTGACCTCAGTCTTGCTTCATTAAAATTCTATATTATTTTGCAAAAAAAGAAGTTATTTTATCCTTATGAAAAGTCTGGTGAAGTCATAACAAGAGTCATGTAAATACTTTCTCACTGTAATTAACCAGGCTGCATCGTGACCTATATATTTGTAATTCTCAGGACATTTTTTTTTGTGAGAAAAAAAGAAGAGTTAGAAGAAAAAAACCTATATTATTTTAAAAATTGAAGATTACAAAAATTGTGTTTCTTTACATCTCAGAGTACAATAAACTTGTGTAGGAGAGCTCAACTTGGCAAGCACCTTTCTCATTGATCTTTGAGAACTTGTAAAAGATCTATCTATTGTTCTAAACACCTTATGGAAATATTTTTCTTGGTTTAGCATCAATTTCCACTTCTAAAAAGGATGATTAATTCTTGAGGGAAGTATTGTTGAAAATGCTGAAAAAAGTTATTTGATCCAAAGTGCAAGAATTGCCTTTTGTGATTGCTTGGATGCCTTTCTAGTGAAACATTTCATGCCCCAAGGGCAAGATGTAGGCAACATCTTCTCTGATCACAATTTTGTAACCAGATAATTGTGACATAAAGCAAGGAGAAAACTTCCTGAGTTTGACTAATATTCAAGGAATTTGTGGAGTAGTTCATTCTAGAAAAGTAATTGTCAAAGGAAATTTGTTTCTGAACAAAAAAAAAAAAAAACAGGGTTAAACTGATGTAGCCCAATAACACAGAAAAAGCATCCTCATGTTCTTAGACATTCAGTTAAAATTCCTGAGATGGAACATTCTGAAACAGTTACCTACTTTGGGAAAAAAAAAAGCCTAAAATGACGAAAACTACAAAAGGAAGATATTTTCTTAATGTTACTGTAAGTTCAACCACAAACCAGAGGAATGCTGAGCAGAGATAAGACAGTGTGTCTGTGTGTGTGTGTGTGTGTGTGTGTGTGTGTGTGTGTGTTTGTGTGTGTCTCAAAAATCTTTAGAAGTTTTATTTTAATGTATCTGTTCTTCAAAATATATCAATTTGCAGAAATTTTTATAAGAAAAAGTGTGTCATATAAAGGGTCAAATAGTAAGATCCTGAATTTGTAACTGCAAAGGAAACTCAAAACATGTTATGAGATGTAAACTCAAGAAGGGAGAAAACCATGTTGGAATTTTTAATATTAAAACATCACACTTCATCTGTGGAAATGAATACTTAAATAGAATTGCATGTAAGGCAGATGTAAAACTAAGATAATGAATAGATGATGAGTTAGGTAATTTTTTCTTATTCATTTGCATAATTTTCAGACAGGTGTACTACTGTAATTTTTATAGAATCAATAAAAATATTTTTTCTAGTGGTTCTTTGAGCATCAGACAGAACAGACTCAGAATACAGGTATATGAAATATTTATTCAAATACAGATTATGCTTGACAGATGTCTTGAGTTTATACCTATTTAATTTAGTATATCACATTATAAACCTAGAAAAGATAAACTGCCCACAGTGACAACTAAGTCCTGAATGGAATATGATGCAAACAGAAAGACTTATATATTTCCTTACACTTGTATTTTATTGTCACATTAGTAGATAGTTCAGAATTTCATGCAGCTTTCATTTAATAGTGAAATAAAACATCAAAAAGTAACATAAACACAAAACTTAATGGCAGAGTGTCCTCTAAAGACTCTAAAGTTGACGTATATTCATAGTTTTAAAACATTGATGTGTGATAAAACATTCAGTGCAAACAGTTTGGACTGCTTTTCAAATTAATTTAAGCACATTCATGCTAAATGTAATTCTAATGATGTTTGGTACTAGAGGTACTCTCTGACAGATAATTCTATAAGGTAGAGGTGCTGCTGAAGTGTTAAGCTGGAAGAAGTCTGGAGCTGTTGTGTGACTTTTTTCATCAAGAGTTATGATTTGATTGTGGTTGGCCCTCATTACTAGGGGAGGGCTTGAAGGCTTGAAATCATATGGACATTTTTAGAATATGAATTTTTCCACCTATTTTGTATGTTAAGATTGTCCTTCATCTCTATAAGCAAGAGTTGAATTCCTGCCTCAGATGACTGACTTGGTTCTAATGTTATGCAGAGACAGTTCAATTCTCAAAATATTTATTCTAAACTTGAATATTTCACATCTTCTCACTTATATGTCCACTGAATAAAACATATTAACTCATCTTTATACCAAGATTTTTAGAGGATTTCTGTCTTTCCAAATTCATCAATAAGATGTTTTACATCAGTTGATGACTCAAAATACATTTATTCGAATACTAAATATTTACTTAGATACTTTATTATTTAATGAATTTATTTGATTTATGCAGAAAAGACTTTATTATTTTTTTGAAAAGTAGCAGGAGAGTTATCACATGTAAATACAAATATTTAAAAATAAGCATCTCAATAGAAAGAAATGCCAAAGTATATAAAAAATTAACTTGTGATTTCTCTCATCTTTGGAGACACAGGAACAGACACAACTGGCATATTTGCCAAATGTGGATGTTATTGCTGGAGTTAACCCAGGTAAAGCTTTAAAGACCTTAAAAATATTTTTTACTTATCATACTGTATTATCAATATATGAGAAATTAAATTATTTGTTTTTTTTTTTTTTTGTTTTTTTTTTTTTTTTTTTTTTTTGAGAGAGGAGCTTGTCCTTGTCTCGAGATCTTCAGTGGGTTGAATTGCATTTAATAAATGTCTGTCTCCACACTGAGACCAAAGGAAATTAATTTCTCTAGTGAGACAAGATGTATCCTGTCACATATCTGTACAGGTTGATGACATACCATGGATCTATTTCTTCTGAAGATTTCACTGTTTATTTCTACTGAAGATGTTCTCTGAGAAGCACCCAACTTGAAATGAGATGGGACAACAGGATGGCTACAGCAGAGCCTCATGCAGGCCATCCCACAGCACAAAAAAAAGACCCTACCACAAATAAACAGAGGTATGGTTTGGCTTGACAAAGGAAATGAAGCCCACTTGGAGTAAATTGTAGATTTTATCAAGCCTGCCCATTTTTTTCCCCAACAGAGAACTGCAAGAATGTTCTAGAGATGTGTGTTATTTAACCCAAATCAACAAACATTTATTCCAAGCCATTAGTTGCAACTTTACAGGACCAGTGAAGTTTAACTTTTTTACTTTAATAAAGTGTGTTTTTTATGGAAGAAAATAAAAACATGTAGAAAAAAAATCAAAGCATGATGTAAAAGCAATTAGTGTTAAAAATTGTGCTCTGAATTGTTCAGCAAATGTAGTAAATATTTTTGAATCATCTCCATGATCAATCTCCACAATAATATACCTCATTATCCTGTACTGCAAGAAATTCATGTCATGGATCATTCAAACAATCTAAATGAGATGATTAATTTTAAATAAAAGTTGATTGATTGAAAGTGTACTTTATTTTAATACTAAAATCTCTTTGTTATGTGCCTGAAGGTAGATCACATATGCTACAATATTTGCTCTTCTTTGCAGGCAGAAGTTGTAACATTGCCAGACCTCATTACAAGACCTATTTTTTTCTCAATGTCTCCTTGTTCAAATCCGTATTATAAAAGACAATTCCCCCTTGAATAAAATTAAATTTCTAGCTTATATTTCAGTGCAGAAAAGCTTGAGAGTATGTTTCACTTGATCTAAAAAATTAAAATAATAAAATAAAAGGTTTCCCAGAACTACTGTTATCTTTAAGCTTATCTTTCATTCTGGCTTGTTTAACCTTGCTTTTCAATATGCCAATTTAGTATTACTTGGAAGAAAAAAGGTTCCATATAGACGATAGATTTGCTGGTTGCTGTGAAGATATATTTAACATTTTCAAATTTTATATGCACACATAGAGACATAGAATATGTAAGAAGGCATATGGTTAGCATGTACATAAATGTATTTATTTTTTGAGGGTAATTAATTGCAGACTACATTAATGTATTTTAAACAAGTAAATTAATGTAAATTCACACATCTTCATTTAACTTATGCAGACTTACTCAGAGCAACAGAATCTGACTGAGAGAAAGTATTTTAAACTGTTATATAAAAGACAGTAGAAAAGGCCATTGCAGCCCTGGTTGAAATAATATAATACAATGAAAACTGGCTTTAGTCCCTGCTTTTTGACCCTATGTAATATGATGGACTGAAGATTGGTTGGAATTTCTGGAGTTTATTTACTTCCAGGAATACAGCATGCAAGAACTGTCTGGGTGCTTCACAGGCATAGAAGTTCAGCAACATGCCAGATGCTGTTAAAGTAAAACAATAAACACACACAGAGCCTACTGACCACTAGCAGATGAGATCTTGGATGATAAAACATAGGTATCTTCTCCCAGGTGATAGGAAGTGGTAGAGTCACCATTCCTGGAGGAATTAAAAAGACATGTGATGCTTAGGGTCATGGATTGGTGGTGTACTTGGCAGTGCTGGGATGAAGGCTGGAGTCCAAACTAATGATTATATGATTCTATAGTTCAGCAGATTTGTCACTGTAGATAGGAAGAATTTCAGTCCTACTGCCATTAAGTTATATGTTACTGGATGAATAACATTTCACCTTTCTGGGTTTTCTGCATCTTATCTACTATTAGTCAAGAGGGAGGTTCCATAACTCGTATAACACATCAAAATATGTTTCAGAGTCCTAGGTCCTTCATTATTTGCATCAATATTTCTGCAGAGAGCTTAATTGATTCCATGCACAAAAAAACCACAAGGTTTGATCCGTAAGAGCTGCAGGAGAGACCATTTCAGTCCCACCTGGGTTGCCAGGTCACTGCACAGAGAGGCTCTAAGCCGCCCTTCGACAATGCCCCGTGGCCTCCCTGGAGTGAGCAGCCAGGGGTAAGACTGAAAGATCGTGCACTGCTGTTTAGTACCAAGTCTCACACACTGCGGCTGTTTTACTGTGGGCAAACATGAATTCCTTGCCTTTATCTGTGTTAGCTACCGGACATACACATTATCTGTGTGGAAGAAAAAAAGAGGAGACAAAGGAGCAAGCTACTCTGCAGCTGGCAGGTGGTCACAAAAGAAAATCTGTTGGATGATTTCCCATCATCAAAAATTTGTCTAAACCATATAAAATACCCTGGTTCCTAAGATCTCTTCTTACAGAAACTTGGGCTTACCATAACACTGCTCCACCTACTGAGATATTGTGAGACCAGCCAGGTGCTTCAGGCAATGAGGCAGAGAACTCTGTAAAAACTCATTTCTTACATGGCATGAATACTTCAGCCATAAATCTGTTAACTTGCATTGTTTTGCAAGGATACCATTAACATCACAAGCTTGCACAAGGTAGTGATGAATTCTCTGGTATATGGATGAATTCTCTGGTAAATGGATAAAAGGTACAATTTTTACAACTTTTGGTTTCCATGGTTTTCAAGACAGCTTACTAAAAAATGGTTTTGGTGCAATCCTTTAAAAATAGTTTGCTAAGTATTTAAATAATGACATTGGAAACTTTATCTCATGCTGTTTGCAAAATAAGTGGAAAAACTCTTGTTTTCACTTTTAAAATAAGTTTTTTTTCCATTGTACATGTAATGGTTTTCAGTAATACAAAGTAAAAAAAAAAAAAAGACATTTTATTTTTTCTTTCTTGTAGTCCTTTCCTCTCTTTCTTAACAACCTTTTATCTCTAAGTTACCTTACAGTTTTGATGGATAGTGAAAACATTAATATCCTGTATTCCAAAAGAGAGGCATTTGCATAACTGATTTATTGAAACATGCTGAAGCAATTGGCATCGTAAAATATTATGAGCGCTAAAAGTGCTTTTTTCATTAATCACCCTAAATAGTTCTGACATTTTTTAAGGGCCAATTTTTATGTGGAAATTATCCAAACCCTTTGGGTAAAACAATTTGTTATTTAAAACCTTTGAACATGGATTGGTGATACTACTTCAATTTGTTTCAAGAGAAAATTATATAGCCTTTTGGGAGAGAACTGCAACCATAGCTAAAGGACACATTTATTGAATTTAGACATACTCAGTTGTATTTGTTATCAGTAACAAATATTACAGCTGTGCTTTTTCTTGTAAAAAATATGATTTTTATGGTGAAAATAAGAAATGGATAAACCTGTACTTTCAAATAATTACTTTAACAGCTTATTATTACATCATAACTGAGATGTTACATGATTTTACATGAAAGGGAAATAGCGATGTTTTATTTGCCTTCTTATCACAGAGCTTTACTTAGAAAATTCCAATCATATCTTCAATTTTTTTTCAAGTACCTTAACTTTCCTCACAGAAAATACTTCTACTACTACTACTACTACTAATAATAATAATAATAAACCTCCACCTTTAAATGCAATTACAAAAATTAATTACTTAAAATAGCTACTTCACCTTAACTAATTCCTAATGGATTTATCTCATGTGTTCATCATTCAGTAAAGTTTTCCAGTTCTTTCATAAAAGCAAGCATAAGTACATGCAACATCTGTAAAATGTCATGGTCTTGCCTACTGGAATTCAAAACTCCTTCAATCATTTCCACTCAAATGAATTTTTGGATTTTCCACAGAAAAAGTCTACAATGTACATTCCCTGAGATGTTTTCCTCAGAGGCTGGTAAGCAGGAAAGGTCTGATCTGGTCTGATCATCCAGAAGTTCCAGCATGGGTGACCCCATAAGGGTAAGCTGCACAATGTTTGAAATAATTTGAGAGCATAAAGATAGTTTTGCTTCATCATGCTTCCTTGCTTGCTAGTCCATAAGGCACTGGCTGGTAAGCTTTATCTGTGTACTGCTATTTCTCAGTTCTGAGTGGTTTTTCTTGCTCAGACTGTGGATAAAAATGTATCATTGAAAGCAAGTGAGGAAAAACTGACTGTGTAAGTTGAGGAAGACCTAGAGGGTTGTTGGAACATACTGTTTTGGAAACCATGAGTTTTCTCTAGTTGGCAGTGAAGTTGACAATTGTCATGAGGGTTGGACAGAGGAGTTGATTTTTGTGTTTGTTATTCAGTTATATGTATTTTACTCCCTAGGCTATATAAGGTTACACTTCAAGTTTGCCAAAAGAGAAGCATAACCTGATGACTGTTTATTACATTTTAATTTAATGCTTTGCTCCTTTTTTACATATTTTGCTTCATGCAGGTGCCTGAAAAGCTAATCCCGCTATCCCAACAACAGATATATCAATACAAAGAAGTTCAGAAAGATATGAGCACTTATGATAATGACTAGATGAAAGTGTCCAGTACTAATAAGATGTGTTACTCTATGCTGGATCCATACTACTGGGACAGCCATGAAATAAGAGAAATATGGCAAGGATTTTGTTTATTAAGTAGAATAAAAAATAAAAACATATGAAAGATAAAAGAAAATATACTAAAAATATATATTTCCAGAAGGGTTCATATTTTATGCAGGTTTTATACAAAACTGAAATTTCTTTGAGGTGAATTAAATTGTTTCAGAAATCTGACTGGAAAATAATCCTATTTGCAACTAAAAATTAAATTTAACTTCAACAGTTTCTTTTACAAGCAAAGCCTTTAAACAAAATACTGTTTTTCACACTCAGCTGTTCTGTTTTTGTGATTACACAAAGGTGCACCCCCTTCAAACTTTTACCCTCCTTAGAGTGGAAAGTATATTCTGCTTTTAAAAACTCTCAGATTACATCTTCTGAAATGAAGTTGCTCAAAGGCACTTGGTTATAAAATTATATTAAAACATTTCAATGCAATTGCGTTGGAAATGGCATCAAGGTCACCCTCAGTGGGGTTCAGGTCTTTAACATTTCAATAGTGAGGTTTACTTCTCAACTATAAGACCTCTGTAGAAAAAAAAAAAAAAAACAAAAAAAAAAACAAAAAAAAACAACCTAATTTTAGGGTGTGAATGATCTGACTTATTTTAGCCACCTTAAGAAAGGCACAGTGCCTTAAAGAGTGACATCAACATCAAAGTCAAGTTTCTCTAGATATTTTAGATGTAAATTGTAAAGGCCTGCAGCTGGAAAATTAGAATCCTTTCTTGCTCTTCTACAGCAGATACGTCACAAGTAAGTGGATTTGCTATGAAAATAAACAAGAAATTAAAAGTGAAAAGGGATCATTGCCCACGCCCAACTATCTCAAGCAATCTTAAGAACAAGCATAGTGTTGCTTTAGTGATTTCAAGGTTATGATCTCTATTCACCTCAAAAATGGACAGGTTATATTAGAGCTCTGAGTCACACAGCAATATTTCCTACACTTAGTTTCTAATACCTTGCCTTCTCTCAGAGTATCTATCACAGTGTTACAATCACAGGTGATTTCCTTTCTCATGGAGGAGGAGTTAAAAGGAATGACATTTTCCAAGTTATTTCCCAGCATGAAGTAATGGCATGACTAAAACATGCATCTTAGATTGTCTTTATATATCCAGTTATATGCATGCAACCTATTAGAAACACCTTGCAAAACAAAATACTCTGTTTTGATTTTGTTGAAACATTTTCTGTATGCTTACATGAAATCACATGTCATCAGGTTTGAGACATTTCCTTTCCATGTTTCCAGTTCTGTGAAGCAGGATTTGTAAGGAAAAACCTGAACAATTAAAAAGTTTGCATTTTTTCCTTTTGAATTTATATGACCTTCGTCTTCTGTTATTTAGCAGACCACATTTTTTTTTCACAGAGGATATTATTAGGTTTAAAACAAAGAGAGAAGGAACAGCAGAGACAGACAAAGAGATGGAGAAATATATTATTTATAGATCTGCTTTAAAAATATCTGGCTACTGCACAATAGCTGGCAAATAAAAAGTCATATATATTTTTGCCAAAATGCATATGACATATGGTTGCCAAAGACAAACCATCTGCAGCAGATGTCCTTTGTGTAGGTAATATCTTGTTCCCTGAATGACCAGTTTTACTGTTTCCAGAATATAGAACTGTACAGAAAACAAACAATACATTTTAAATAAAACATAACAACTTTCCTACTTTGGAAAGCTGAAATTATACACATAAAAGCACATTAAGAAAAAAATCTTAAATACAGATTAAAAAATCTCATAACAATTCTTTCTGGTACACCTGTACACTTATTGCCAGTACGCATCCACTTAGGTTCTCTACTGGAAAATGAAAAATCTGTGCCTTTGCACAGCAACTAAATAATGGGCCAGATCTTCATAGAATTGTAAAATCTTGGGTTGTAAAGGATCTTTAAATATCACTTATTTCAACTCCCCTGCCATGGACAAGGGAAATGCCATGGAAAAGGGAAACCTTCCACAAGCAAACCCCCATCCAATCTATCTTTGGTTACTTTTAATGATGAGGCACCCATAACTTCTCTGGGCAGCATCTTCCAGTGTTTCACCACTGGTATTGTAAAAACATTCTTTCTTGTCTCCCATCCAAGGAGACAAGACTAAACCTATCCTCTTTCAATTTAAAACAATTGTCCTTTTTTCTGTCATTGTAGGCCTTGTTCTTATCAACGCTCTCATGCTGAAAAGCTCAGTAAGGTGTCTCCAAAGACATCAAACAATTTCACATCTAGATGTTTCAGCAGTCAATAAGGCTCTTTAAAATCATCTCAAAATTGGTGGTAAATCCTGAAACTGGATGAGAATGTACACATTGTAGAGCAATATACATATGTATATATCTGTATCTATATCTATATATATACATATATATATATCTATATATATATATACACATATTTTTTAAATTAACTAATCAGAACAAATTTATATAGTATATGACAACTTTTAATTAAAAACCCATTTAAATAATGACTTTTGAGCACAAATCTTTTGAATATCATTGCTGTGTTATATTCAACATCTATCTACTCCACATTTTTAATCCAAACGTAATTAAATTCTACATCTTTGCAAACAGCACTGATCCATTCTAGTTTCACACTGATTTGCAAGATTAAAGATTGTGATGCAACAATTTTAGACCCATCACACTTACTTTCAGTTTTTAATCACAGAATCATAAAAAGGGTCTGAGCTGGAAGGGACTTTAAAGATCATCCCGTTCCAACCTCTTGCCATAGCCAGCAACACCTTCCACTAGATCAGGTTGTTCAGGGTCCCATCCAACCTGGCCTTGGACACTTTGGGGATGGAGCACCCACCCCATTTTTGAAATACTTTGGAAATTGTTCAGGCAAAATATTTTCATGCATGTAATAGTAATTTTCTGTATCACTTTTGGAGATGTGTTGTGACCAGTACTCAGGATCTGAAGTAGGTGGTGAAAACAAACCACAAAATTATTTACATTAAGACATCATGTGGTCCTAGCAAGTAAACATTTTTATTCTTCACTCTGCATTACTTTATCTGATTTCTGTTGTTAGAGCAGACTCTAAATTGTTGGTGCCTTTTCCCTGAAAAATGTCCATTTATTAAGCAATTTATTTTAAAAGTAAACAAGAAAAACTCTCACTTTATTGCATTTGTTCCAAGAAAGAAATTGAGAATATAATGTGTATAGATATATATATTTTGAGACGATGGCAGATGTGGAAATCAAACATCAGGGTACCTAGATTGCAGGCCTTCTGTGTTTTAGACAGACAAGTACAAAAGACAAGATCACATAGCTGTAAAGTTCTTTGAACCAGTGCTTTGTGACAGGCAAATAACACAAAGTTATGTAATATTTTTGAAATATATTCAGATCTTTGTAAACCTGGCCTGTGTGATGGAACTCTAATTGAATGAGCACTATTGCAGTTTCAAGGAGGTAAAAAACCACCCCTGACCCAGCTGTCAGAGAAAATTCCATAAATATTTAAAGCTAGTGCTAATACAACTTCCTTGTTAGTCTCTGCAGGTAATCCTTCTACCAACCACTGCTTATGAGTTTATAAGTAAGTCAGTTTGTTGTTGGTTTATGTGTCATGTGTAAACATATTCAAACTAATCTGTTAGTAGCTTGCCTAAATCAATACCACTTTGTCTGCTGTAACTATTATATCTTTCCTGAAATAAAACATTATTATTTTTTTTCTCAGCGATACCTAACTAAATATCATTGATATTTTACTGGAAAACTGTGGTGGAAAATATTTGGCTACACCTATACTAGTAAATTAAATATGCCCAAGAGCACTCAAGAAGCTGGTTAAACAAAGTAGTCTGCATCTGCTGTGGGACACTCTTTTTGCTTCTGGCATAAGGTTACCGCATGAGAACCAGTTATGTTGAACAGTCCCTGGAAAAATCAGACTCCCAGTTTGTGCCCAGAAACTGCTAGGGACAATGCTGTTAACATTTAGACAAAATATGCTCAAGGCCTTTATAATTTAGTAGTGGGATATGAAGATGTATTTCAGAGCCCAGGAGTGCTCCAGAGCAGTGTGGGATGTATTATTAAAGACACAGACTGTGGTGCTTCTCCTAAGGTCCCACTTAAATGAGTATTATGTTGAGAATAGGATTTTCTCAAAAAACCCCTAGTCTTTGTAAAAGAATTGCGGTATGTAGAGCTGAATTTTGTCTGATTGCTAGGAGTCATTCTCTTTGTATTTTCTTCTCTTTTATTTGTTTCTTCTTGAGGATGAATTCCTGTTCTATGCCAACTAAATAAAGAAGAAAAGTGAAAAAAAAACATGCATAAGGATTTAATAGAAGATGTTTTTTTCCATTTGTTTTTCACTAGAACTCACTTTCTAGTAAATATCGCAACATAATGGCACATGTTATGTAATGGTTAGTAAAACAAATTAACAAAATATATAACTCAGCCAACTTTATAGATCAAATAATGCTGAGAAGGGGCACAGTTTTTATTATGAATACAAAGTTGGCTTAAATGACACAATATATTGGTTGCCACACATGTCATAGATTAACTGTTGTTTACAAATGGAAAAAGAGCCTCTCAGCAGCCATAACATTTTCAAAAAAGTAAAAACTATAAGGAAAAAAAGAACTATCCACTCATTTCCAGATTATGCTCCTTTTTAGTACACAGATTAAATTATTCTTATCAAGTCTGATGAAAGAATTTTAAACGAGGACAAACAGAAACTGCACCTATGTTTAAATTACTGCCTAAAAGTGTCTGAAAAATATCTTTACATGGCTCCTCATAAACATAAAGCTTCTTGAAACATCCTTGACTTTTCACAAAGAGAGTAACAAAATTTCTTCCTAAAGAAAGTCTACTCTACTGCAGGCAAAAAGAAAAATTAGCCCATATTTATTCCCCTTGTTACATGGTCTTCAAAATACAGGAAAGAAGTCTATGGAGTCCCATAGATTTTGTAACTTTATGGTAGAAATAGAAACACTGATAACAGTAAGGTAGTAGAAATGTATATGTAAAGTGGCATGTCAAAACAATCAGTGTTCAATGGTAATTCAATTCACTTTGATGCCCTACTTTGTTTCTGCATGTTATTCCTTTGATTATATCCAGGAAAAAAAAAATTAATAATATTAGGAAAAAAGGGAATGCTTACAATACTAAGAAAGTATGTTTTCAAGAATTATAATTTATATAATGTCAGGAGAATAAAAAACCCAAAACACCAACAGCATCTGAGGTAGAAGAAATGAGAGGCAATCAAATATGAAGAAATAGCATGAAAATATCACATGAGCATGCGATGTACCCCATCACAAAGTCAGTGATTTCTTGTGTTGCCTTAGGAAAAGCATTTTCAGCAGGTCAAGGGAGGTGATCCCCCCCTTTGCTCAACAATGTTGAGAACAGATTTGGATTTTTTGGACCATGCTCAGGCTTCCCAACGTAGGAGAGATCTGGACATGCTAGAGGCAATTCAGTGAGGGGCCATGAATATGACTGGAGGACTGGATTATCTGACTGCTGGGGAAGGCCTGAAAGAGCTGGGGTGGGTCAGTCTGGAGAAGGCTCAGGGAGAAACAGCAGCAATGCACTTTATTTGGCTGCTTGGGAGATAGAGAGGGGTTTTAGTGTGGGAAGGAAGGAA